>CM031601.1:84764514-84779514 GCA_018398815.1 Conus ventricosus | reverse complement strand
TCTTTCAATCTACCTATCTCTCTCTATCCCTCTATGTATCTATCTTTCTATCTCTCTCTATCTCTCTCTCTCTCTATCTATCTATCTCTATCTCTCTATCTCTCTATATCTATCTTTCTATCTATCTCTTTATCTCTCTATCTTTCCTCTCTCTCTCTCTCTCTTTCTATCTCTCTCTCTCTCTCTATCTCTCTATCTTTCTATCTATTTATCTATATCTATCTTTCTATCTGTCTATCTATCAATTTCTCTCTCTCTCCTCTATCTACCTACCTATCTATCTATTTGTCTGTCTGTCTGTCTATCTCTCTATCTATCTATCTTTCTATCTATCCCTCTATCCCTTTATCTCTCTATCTAGGCTCTGATCCACACCGCACTGCTACCAGGTCCCTTAGGTGAGGCTCTGATCCACACCGCACTGCTACCAGGTCCCTTAGGTGAGGCTCTGATCCACACCGCACTGCTACCAGGTCCCTTAGGTGAGGCTCTGATCCACACCGCACTGCTACCAGGTCACTTAGGTGAGGCTCTGATCCACACCGCACTGCTACCAGGTCCCTTAGGTGAGGCTCTGATCCACACCGCACTGCTACCAGGTCCCTTAGGTGAGGCTCTGATCCACACCGCACTGCTACCAGGTCCCTTAGGTGAGGCTCTGATCCACACCGCACTGCTACCAGGTCCCTTAGGTGAGGCTCTGATCCACACCGCACTGCTACCAGGTCACTTAGGTGAGGCTCTGATCCACACCGCACTGCTACCAGGTCCCTTAGCTGAGGCTCTGACCCACACCGCACTGCTACCAGGTCCCTTAGGTGAGGCTCTGATCCACACCGCACTGCTACCAGGTCACTTAGGTGAGGCTCTGATCCACACCGCACTGCTACCAGGTCACTTAGGTGAGGCTCTGACCCAGATACGCAAGGCTCTCTTGAGTCATACATTTGATTCTATTCGCTCCTAAAAACCATAGTAAAAGTGTCATCACTCTTCCTCTGTTGAACATTGACCGATTGGAAAAACTACACAAACAGTGACAAAAAACGCTCTGAACTAATAGTTAAAAATCATAAAGTGTAGGTAGTGGTAGTAAAATACAGCTAAAAAGTAAAGGATGGTAAAAAATTATAATGTGGTAAAATGTTATTCAAAATAGTACTAAGCAATACGTATTCTAAAATAATGAAACCTAGTTAAAAATAATAGCACTCATCCAGACGTAGTTCAAAGTAGTCAAACGTAGCCCCAGAAGCAGTCAAGCGTAGTTTAAGACAGACACTAGCTGAACAGGTCCCCACATGTTCTGTATGTGCACAGTCCACCAGAATATCAATGCTAGAAAGATCCTCCATCACAAGATTATAGAATGACATGGGCACAATTTTCTCTTAGCGTCTCATCAAAGCTGTTACATATAGTGAATTAACCCTTTTTTGATGGAATGGGTTTCAGAGAAATAGGGTGCTGTGTTTTATCCATTAGCGAATGAAAAATATAAATGTCGTGTTTCGTCATGGGATATTTAAAAAAAAGAAGAAGAATATTTCCTCTTTTTTTTTCAATGGAATAGATATTGATTCTTCGCAATTTCTCCGTTTTTCTGAAATTGTATTTCAGTTGGTTTTGTGTTGTGGTTTCGTTCATATTGGGAACATTTATTGCTTTGCTATTTTTTCTTTTTTCAGTAAATACATTGTGGTTGATGTGTTTTGTGTTTTATTCATTTACTTGCTTTCGTGATTATTTCACTTCTTTACGAATCTCTGTCATGCCTTTGTCATCAAGGCAAAAGAATTGGATCGGCTGCCCTTCTTTTCCCCCAGGCATTTTGTTTCTCTCTCTCTCTCTCTCTCTCTCCTCTCTCTCTCTCTCTCTCTCTCTCTCTCTCTCTCTCTCTCTCTCCTCTCTCTCTCTCTCTCTCTTCTCTTCTCTCTCTCTCTCTCTCTCCTCTCTCTCTCTCTCTCTCTCTCCTCTCTCTCTTCTCTCTCTCTCTCTCTCTCTCTCTCTCTCTCTTCTCTCTCTCTCCCTTCCCTCTCTCTCTCTCTCTCTGTTTAGTCTTTCCCACTGAGTTGTATTTGTTTCTTTCCCGTTTGATTGTTTCTCCTCTTTCATTTCTTCGTTTCTATCCATGCCCGAGCATCATAAAAGAAGCAACCAGCTTGCAATGAATAGTAGATCGTCCGAAGGCCACCCATCAGAGGAGAAACTGCAAGGATGTCTATAGAGTGACTGCGGTGGTGTTCAGTATTTCATACACCTCTAGAAAACATGTTGAAAGAGAAAAGTATTACTGTCATGCCTTCGCCAAGAGAGGACAGTTACTGACAGAACGACACGGCAGTAAAAAGCAGTGGAACAGTTGTGAAAAGAACTGTAGTCAGAAGAACAAGATGTAGTCCAATAATCGGTCATCATCTACACCTCGCTAGTTGGAAGGGGAGGTGTGCGTGTGTGTGTGTTGTGTGTGTGTGTGTGTGTGTGTGTGTGTGTGTGTGTGTGTGGTGGTGTGTGCGTGCGTGCGTGCGTGCGTGCGTGCGTGCGTGCGTCGTGCGTGCGTGTGTGGTGCGTGTGTGCTGTGGGTGTTGTGTGTGTGGTGGTGGGTGTGTGTGGTGTGTGCGTGTGTGGTGTGTGGTGTGTGTGTCGATGTGTGGTGTCGGATGTGTGTGTGTGTGTGTGTGTGTGTGTGTGTGTGTGTGTGTGTGTGTGTTGTGTGTGTGTGTGTGTGTTTGTGTGTGTTGTGTGTATGTGTGTGTGTGTGTGGTGTGTGTGTGTGTGTGTGTGTGTGTGTGTGTGTGTGTGTGAGAGAGAGAGAGAGAGAGAGAGAGAGAGAGAGAGAGAGAGAGAAGAGAGAGAGAGACAGACGACAGAGACAGAGACAGAGAGAGAGAGCATCATGAAATTGATTTGGATAAATAATTGATTACAGGTCTTTTGCGCGCTTTCCATGTGTCTTTTCCCTCTAATTTGAAATTTTGTCATGGACTGATTTTTGTATGTTGATATGCTTTCACGAGATCTGTTATAGATGTTTTATTTCTTTGTATTCTTTCATTCATTCTTTTCGAATTACTTGTGTGTCTTTTGATTTTCTTCGTTTTGCCTGTACTCTCTTCTATCGTTCGCTCTATCAATCTGTGATTTTCCTCCTTTCTATGCTCCCTTCCTTTGTGTGTTTCTTCTTTCCATTATTTATGTCTTTCTATATAATATACATTTTGTTCTGCACTCAGTCTTTCCATTTTCTCCTATGATTTTTCGCCCTCTTTCCCGCTCCATGTTTTGTTTGTGTCTTCGTCAGGTACGCTTGGTTCTTTCTTTTCTATTCTTTCCGTGTTTCTCTCTTCGTCTTTCTGCCTTTCTTTCTTTCTGCCTGTCTGTCTTAATGCCTCCTTTTCTCTCTTCCATCTCTCTCTCTCTTTTCATTTTTTTCTGTTCTTTCTTTCTCTCGTGATTTAGATGTTACGAATCTGTTTTCTCTCTTGTCCGGCCAGCACACACTCTGCTGTATGCAAACGCAATGCAATATCGGGGCATCCCAAAGTTATTACATGGGCTTAATTCATTTCCCGGGTTTTATCTCGCCTGAAGGAATGTCTGCTGGTGCAGTGTCTTTAAATGGAATGCGTTTCAGGAGAGGGAAGTTTATGTCCTGTTCATCATTAAATCAAAGATGTAGCATTTTGTCATGGCAGTTTCGTAACATCAGCTTAGGGTCAGTTCTTGTCTGTCGGTTTCTGTTTCTGTCTTTGTTTCTTTGTTTCAGTTCTTTTTTTTCTGATTTTTTTTTCTCCTCTCCACTCTTTCTTGCTGTCTTCATCCTTTCAATGTTTCTTTATCACATCCACGATTGATCAGGATTTGTTTCTTCTTCATACTTTCTTCCTTCCTTCCTTCCTTCCTTCCTCCTTTTTAAAAAAAAAGTCTGACACAATTTTTGCTTGGTTTTTGTTTGTTTTGTTATCACTTTCTACCTTGTCTCTTTCCATTGTTTCTTTCCTTTTCTTATCATTTCCCCATTGTTCTTTTATGTTTCCCCATTGTTCTTTTAGTTTCCCCATTGTTCTTTTATGTTTCCCCATTGTTTTTTATGTTTCCCCATTGTTCTTTTATGTTTCCCCATTGTTCTTTTATGTTTCCCCATTGTTCTTTTATGTTTCCCCATTGTTCTTTTATGTTTCCAGTTTTCTTCCTTGGTACCTTGTTTCCTTCGTGTTTCCTTGTTTTTTTTTCTCCTCTTTTATTTTGACGCCAGTTGTTGCTTGTTCCGTGTTGCTTGTTTTTTTGCTTTGTTATTCTCCCTTCCTTGTTTTCTTAGTGTTTTCTTTGATGTATAAAGTTCCATTTCCTTTCTTTGTTCTCCCTTTCCTTTCAGTTTCTTTTTGTTTTCTCCCTGCCCTCCCCTTCCGCTCATCCTTCCATTTCCTTATTCTTTTTAATTTCTTTTTCATGGTTATTTCCTTGTCTTGTTTCTTGCTGTTCTTGTGAGGTTTTAAGCTTGGTAACATGGATGATGTTCAGTCATCTCTTTTCACATTAGAGTTGGTAACAGGACAGAAGATGCCACAACGTGTTTTCTTTCCGGTACTCAATGAGGGAACTTGGTCAGCATCCCAATTTGTACACGCCATCCATACGGCTTTAGTGCTGTGAGCTTTTGTCACAACGTATTACACGGGCTTTACTCATTCCCAGGGTTTCATCCTGTCTGAAGTAATGTCTGTTAGAGCTATGTGTGTTAAAAAATGGATTTGATGGGTCTGAGCTTTACGTTCTGTGCTGTCGATTAGTGAATGAAAAATTTGGTATTATTTTTATAACGAAAAATTAGCATCCGGCCATTTCTTCTTGTGTCTGGCAGTTGTTTTTTTTTTTCTTCCATGTACAACTTTCTTTCTTTCTCTCTGTCTTTCTTTCTTTCTCTCACAGTTTCTTTCCATCTTTGTGTATTATTCGTTCCTTCCTTCTAGCTATCATTATTTACTTCTTTCCTTGTTTATTTCTTTCCTTATCCCGGTTATCATTCCTGGGTTTCATTTCTTCTTTACCTTTCCTTCCTTACTTCTGTTTTTACATTTTGGTCCATGTGTCACACAGTTCTTTCTTCTTGCTTTAATTGTTTGTGTCTCTGTTTTGTTCTGTCTTTTTTTTCTCTCCATTTCGTCTGTGTTTTCTCATTCCTTTCTTTCCATCTGCTGATGTGTTTCCCCCTCTTTCTTTCCTTTTCCCACCATGCGTCGGTTTGCTTTTGTATGCGAGTTTGTGTTTTTATTCACGTGTATTCCATTTTTCCTCTGCAGTTTTTTTCCGGAATCCCTTCCGTGCCGTTAATTCATTTCTCGGTTTTGATTGTGTTATCTCCCTCTCACTTCCTTGTTTCCTCTTCCTTTCTGCTGATTCTTTTCCTTTCTGTCTTTATATTTCCATCTTTTTTGTTTGTACTTTTTTAGGATTGATGACATAGTTGAAGATGCTGTAACCTTGTTTTCTCTTCGGTATCCAGTGAAGGAAGCTAGCCCGTGTCCACAATGGACATGCCAGCCGATCACAGCATCAGAGCTAGAAGCATCTCTCACAGGAATATTACACTGGCTTCAGTCATTGCCTGGATTTCATCTTAGTCTCTAGGAATATCTGTTAAGTACAGTGTGTTTTAATTGAAGGGGTTCAGATGATGGGGTTTTGTTATCTGACTATAGTATTTCGTCACAACGATTTCGGAAAACCAGCATCTCGTCTTGTGTATCTTCCTATAGCAGTTTCTCTCCCCCCCTCCCCCCCCTTTTTTTTTTTGGTTGTGTCTTTCTTTTCTGCCTTTCATGCTTTTATGGTTTCTTGAAGATTATCTACAGAGGATTCTTCCTTCGCTCTTCTTCATTTTTGCAGTCTTGAGTGAGTGAGTGAGTGAGTGAATGTGGTGTTTTATGTGTGTGTGTGTGTGTGTGTGTGTGTGTGTGTGTGTGTGTGTGTGTGTGTGTGTGTGTGTGTGTGTGTGTGCCTGTGTGTGTGCGTGCGTGCGTGCGTGTGTACATGTGTGTGTGTGTGTGTGTGTGTGTGTGTGTGTGTGTGTGTGTGTGTGTGTGTGTGTGTGTGTGTGCGTGCGTACATGCGCGCGTGCGTGCGTGCGTGCATGCGTGTGTGTGTGTGTGTGTGTGTGTGTGTGTTGTGTGTGTGTGTGTGTGTGTGCGTGCGTGCGTACATGCGCGCGTGCGTGCGTGCGTGCATGCGTGTGTGTGTGTGTGTGTGTGTGTGTGTGTGTGTGTGTGTGTGTGTGTGTGTGTGTGTGTGTGTGTATGATTTCTTTGTTCTTCTCCTTTCTTTATTGTTGCTTCGACTTCTGTCACTGGTTCTCTATCCTTTCCATCATTCCTCATGTTCCTCCTTCATTGCCTCCCCTGTCTTCCTCCTTCTGTCACTGGTTCTCTATCCTTTCCATCATTCCCTTGTTCCTCCTTCATTGCCTCCCCTGTCATCCTCCTTCTGTCACTGGTTCTCTATCCTTTCATCATTCCCCTTGTTCCTCCTTCATTGCCTCCCCTGTCTTCCTCCTTCTGTCACTGGTTCTCTATCCTTTCCATCATTCCTCATGTTCCTCCTTCATTGCCTCCCTGTCTTCCTCCTTCTGTCACTGGTTCTCTATCCTTTCCATCATTCCCCTTGTTCCTCCTTCATTGCCTCCCCTGTCTTCCTCCTTCTGTCACTGGTTCTCTATCCTTTCCATCATTCCCCTTGTTCCTCCTTCATTGCCTCCCCTGTCTTCCTCCTTCTGTCACTGGTTCTCTATCCTTTCCATCATTCCCCTTGTTCCTCCTTCATTGCCTCCCCTGTCTTCCTCCTTCTGTCACTGGTTCTCTATCCTTTCCATCATTCCCCTTGTTCCTCCTTCATTGCCTCCCCTGTCTTCCTCCTTCTGTCACTGGTTCTCTATCCTTTCCATCATTCCCTTGTTCCTCCTTCATTGCCTCCCCTGTCTTCCTCCTTCTGTCACTGGTTCTCTATCCTTTCCATCATTCCCCTTGTTCCCTTCATTGCCTCCCCTGTCTTCCTCCTTCTGTCACTGGTTCTCTATCCTTTCCATCATTCCTCATGTTCCTCCTTCATTGCCTCCCTGTCTTCCTCCTTCTGTCACTGGTTCTCTATCCTTTCCATCATTCCCCTTGTTCCTCCTTCATTGCCTCCCTGTCTTCCTCCTTCTGTCACTGGTTCTCTATCCTTTCCATCATTCCCCTTGTTCCTCCTTCATTGCCTCCCCTGTCTTCCTCCTTCTGTCACTGGTTCTCTATCCTTTCCATCATTCCCCTTGTTCCTCCTTCATTGCTCCCCCTGTCTTCCTCCTTCTGTCACTGGTTCTCTATCCTTTCCATCATTCCCCTTGTTCCTCCTTCATTGCCTCCCCTGTCTTCCTCCTTCTGTCACTGGTTCTCTATCCTTTCATCATTCCCCTTGTTCCTCCTTCATTGCCTCCCCTGTCTTCCTCCTTCTGTCACTGGTTCTCTATCCTTTCCATCATTCCCCTTGTTCCTCCTTCATTGCCTCCCTGTCTTCCTCTTCTGTCACTGGTTCTCTATCCTTTCCATCATTCCCTTGTTCCTCCTTCATTGCCTCCCTGTCTTCCTCCTTCTGTCACTGGTTCTCTATCCTTTCCATCATTCCCCTTGTTCCTCCTTCGCTGCCTCCCCTGTCTTCCTCCTTCTGTCACTGGTTCTCTATCCTTTCCATCATTCCCCTTGTTCCTCCTTCGCTGCCTCCCCTGTCTTCCTCCTTCTGTCACTGGTTCTCTATCCTTTCCATCATTCCCCTTGTTCCTCCTTCATTGCCTCCCCTGTCTTCCTCCTTCTGTCACTGGTTCTCTATCCTTTCCATCATTCCCCTTGTTCCTCCTTCATTGCCTCCCCTGTCTTCCTCCTTCTGTCACTGGTTCTCTATCCTTTCCATCATTCCTCATGTTCCTCCTTCATTGTCTCCCCTGTCTTCCTCCTTCTGTCACTGGTTCTCTATCCTTTCCATCATTCCTCATGTTCCTCCTTCATTGTCTCCCTGTCTTCCTCCTTCTGTCACTGGTTCTCTATCCTTTCCATCATTCCCCTTGTTCCTCCTTCATTGCCTCCCCTGTCTTCCTCCTTCTGTCACTGGTTCTCTATCCTTTCATCATTCCCCTTGTTCCTCCTTCATTGCCTCCCCTGTCTTCCTCCTTCTGTCACTGGTTCTCTATCCTTTCCATCATTCCCCTTGTTCCTCCTTCATTGCCTCCCCTGTCTTCCTCCTTCTGTCACTGGTTCTCTATCCTTTCCATCATTCCCCTTGTTCCTCCTTCATTGCCTCCCCTGTCTTCCTCCTTCTGTCACTGGTTCTCTATCCTTTCCATCATTCCCCTTGTTCCTCCTTCGCTGCCTCCCCTGTCTTCCTCCTTCTGTCACTGGTTCTCTATCCTTTCCATCATTCCCTTGTTCCTCCTTCGCTGCCTCCCTGTCTTCCTCCTTCTGTCACTGGTTCTCTATCCTTTCCATCATTCCCCTTGTTCCTCCTTCATTGCCTCCCTGTCTTCCTCCTTCTGTCACTGGTTCTCTATCCTTTCCATCATTCCCCTTGTTCCTCCTTCATTGCCTCCCCTGTCTTCCTCCTTCTGTCACTGGTTCTCTATCCTTTCCATCATTCCTCATGTTCCTCCTTCATTGTCTCCCTGTCTTCCTCCTTCTGTCACTGGTTCTCTATCCTTTCCATCATTCCTCATGTTCCTCCTTCATTGTCTCCCCTGTCTTCCTCCTTCTGTCACTGGTTCTCTATCCTTTCCATCATTCCCTTGTTCCTCCTTCATTGCCTCCCCTGTCTTCCTCCTTCTGTCACTGGTTCTCTATCCTTTCCATCATTCCTCATGTTCTCCTTCATTGTCTCCCCTGTCTTCCTCCTTCTGTCACTGGTTCTCTATCCTTTCCATCATTCCTCATGTTCCCTTCATTGTCTCCCCTGTCTTCCTCCTTCTGTCACTGGTTCTCTATCCTTTCCATCATTCCTCATGTTCCTCCTTCATTGTCTCCCCTGTCTTCCTCCTTCTGTCACTGGTTCTCTATCCTTTCCATCATTCCCCTTGTTCCTCTTCATTGCCTCCCCTGTCTTCCTCCTTCTGTCACTGGTTCTCTATCCTTTCCATCATTCCCTTGTTTCCTCCTTCATTGTCTCCCCTGTCTTCCTCCTTCTGTCACTGGTTCTCTATCCTTTCCATCATTCCCCTTGTTCCTCCTTCATTGCCTCCCTGTCTTCTCCTTCTGTCACTGGTTCTCTATCCTTTCCATCATTCCCTTGTTCCTCCTTCATTGCCTCCCCTGTCTTCCTCCTTCTGTCACTGGTTCTCTATCCTTTCCATCATTCCCCTTGTTCCTCCTTCATTGCCTCCCTGTCTTCCTCCTTCTGTCACTGGTCTCTATCCTTTCCATCATTCCTCATGTTCCTCCTTCATTGTCTCCCCTGTCTTCCTCCTTCTGTCACTGGTTCTCTATCCTTTCCATCATTCCTCATGTTCCTCCTTCATTGTCTCCCCTGTCTTCCTCCTTCTGTCACTGGTTCTCTATCCTTTCCATCATTCCCTTGTTCCTCCTTCATTGCCTCCCCTGTCTTCCTCCTTCTGTCACTGGTTCTCTATCCTTTCCATCATTCCCCTTGTTCCTCCTTCATTGCCTCCCCTGTCTTCCTCCTTCTGTCACTGGTTCTCTATCCTTTCCATCATTCCTCATGTTCCTCCTTCATTGTCTCCCCTGTCTTCCTCCTTCTGTCACTGGTTCTCTATCCTTTCCATCATTCCTCATGTTCCTCCTTCATTGTCTCCCTGTCTTCCTCCTTCTGTCACTGGTTCTCTATCCTTTCCATCATTCCCCTTGTTCCTCCTTCATTGCTCCCCTGTCTTCCTCCTTCTGTCACTGGTTCTCTATCCTTTCCATCATTCCTCATGTTCCTCCTTCATTGTCTCCCTGTCTTCCTCCTTCTGTCACTGGTTCTCTATCCTTTCCATCATTCCTCATGTTCTCCTTCATTGTCTCCCTGTCTTCCTCCTTCTGTCACTGGTTCTCTATCCTTTCCATCATTCCTCATGTTCCTCCTTCATTGCTCCCCTGTCTTCCTCCTTCTGTCACTGGTTCTCTATCCTTTCCATCATTCCCTTGTTCCCCTTCATTGCCTCCCCTGTCTTCCTCCTTCTGTCACTGGTTCTCTATCCTTTCCATCATTCCCCTTGTTCCTCCTTCATTGCCTCCCCTGTCTTCCTCTTCTGTCACTGGTTCTCTATCCTTTCCATCATTCCCCTTGTTCCTCCTTCATTGCCTCCCTGTCTTCCTCCTTCTGTCACTGGTTCTCTATCCTTTCCATCATTCCCTTGTTCCTCCTTCATTGCCTCCCCTGTCTTCCTCCTTCTGTCACTGGTTCTCTATCCTTTCCATCATTCCCTTGTTCCCTTCATTGCTCCCCTGTCTTCCTCCTTCTGTCACTGGTTCTCTATCCTTTCCATCATTCCTCATGTTCTCCTTCATTGCCTCCCTGTCTTCCTCCTTCTGTCACTGGTTCTCTATCCTTTCCATCATTCCTCATGTTCCTCCTTCATTGCCTCCCCTGTCTTCCTCCTTCTGTCACTGGTTCTCTATCCTTTCCATCATTCCTCATGTTCCTCCTTCATTGCCTCCCCTGTCTTCCTCCTTCTGTCACTGGTTCTCTATCCTTTCCATCATTCCCCTTGTTCCTCCTTCATTGCCTCCCCTGTCTTCCTCCTTCTGTCACTGGTTCTCTATCCTTTCCATCATTCCTCATGTTCCTCCTTCATTGCCTCCCCTGTCTTCCTCCTTCTGTCACTGGTTCTCTATCCTTTCCATCATTCCCCTTGTTCCTCCTTCATTGCCTCCCTGTCTTCCTCCTTCTGTCACTGGTTCTCTATCCTTTCCATCATTCCCTTGTTCCTCCTTCATTGTCTCCCCTGTCTTCCTCCTTCTGTCACTGGTTCTCTATCCTTTCCATCATTCCCTTGTTCCTCCTTCATTGCCTCCCTGTCTTCCTCCTTCTGTCACTGGTTCTCTATCCTTTCCATCATTCCCCTTGTTCCTCCTTCATTGCCTCCCTGTCTTCCTCCTTCTGTCACTGGTTCTCTATCCTTTCCATCATTCCCCTTGTTCCTCTTCATTGTCTCCCCTGTCTTCCTCCTTCTGTCACTGGTTCTCTATCCTTTCCATCATTCCCCTTGTTCCTCCTTCATTGTCTCCCCTGTCTTCCTCCTTCTGTCACTGGTTCTCTATCCTTTCCATCATTCCCCTTGTTCCTCCTTCATTGTCTCCCCTGTCTTCCTCCTTCTGTCAATTTAGATTTTTTTTGCATGTCTGTCGTCATTTGTTCTTGCTTACTTCTTTTATTGGTTTCTGTCTGTTTTTTGCTTTTTCCATTTTTCTGTTTCTTTCTTTTCTTGCACATTAATGTCTTTCTTTCTTTCTTTCTTTCTTTCTTTCTTTCTTTCTTTCTTTCTATTTTGCTTTTTCTCTGTCAGTTTTCGCGTTGTGATCTTCCGTAAGTCTTTCTCTCTCACTGTCTTTCTTTTTCATGTTCGTTTCTTTTGTTTCTTTCTTCCTGCCTTTGTCATTTCTTACCTTTGGTAACAGGGTAATGGTAATGTTGCTTATAGCCACCCGACTGCAAAGGGCCATATCAGGGCTGTCACCCTGTTGAGGTTAACTCACAAGTCATTAACAAAAAAATAAAAAAAAATAAAATAAACAAACACGTCATTCACACAACTCTCTAAAACACACCTTCCAAAAACACACCGGGAATTTCGTTAAGAAATCTCTCCTCGTTAAAATCTTAGATCAGATGAAAAATGTTAATCGCCCTCAGAAATTCAAAGATCACATCAGGTGGGACATCTCTGAACAAGGTTTTCATGGAGTGTGCTGTAAAGTGTTTGTGTCTCACATCATGCAAGTCCCAACACTCTTGGTAACAGGTTAGGAGACGTCACATATCTGTTTCCTGTCCGCTCTTCAATGAAAGAATTTAGTCAGCATTGAAAGCCGTCTATCTAACCCCGCCACAGCATCAGTGCTAGTGGACCTCTTTACAACTTACATCACAGGCATCACTCATTTCAGGCGGTTTTATCTGGTCTGAAGGAATGTGTGTCAGCACAATATGTTTTAATGAAATGGATCTCAGTGGGTGGGACTTTATGTACCATCCATTGTTCAGTCTAAGAGATGGTACTCTGTATTACTTGTGTCTGCAGAGAAAACATTTCATCTTTTGTTTAGAGAAAACATTTCATCTTTTGTTTGAATGCTCAGTGTTGACCTCGCTCTATCAGGAGAAAGGTATTGAGATGAATAACTTTGAAAATGTCAATACTGTCTTATATGGTTCATCTGATGCTGAAATTGCCATGGTTATTTTGCAGTCACAGGTTGCAAAATTTTGTAAAGATTACAACTTTGTCTACCACTAGGGTATTTCACTTATGTAAATATACACATGTTAGATGTGGCTTTGCAGTACTAAATAAGTTGAGTGTGAAGGTTTTTCTTTTTTTTCACAAGTGTCTAATATTATCTGACGACGAAAAGACATTAAATAAACCACTGAACTGAACTGAACTGATGGTACTCTGCCAGGGTGATTTGGAAAATTAGCAGCCTGTTGTTTATTTTGTTCGATGTCTATTTCTTTTTCTGCCTGTGTTTCTTCGTTCCATCTTTTTAATGTCTTCCTGTTTTTAATCTTTTGTTTTTCACGCTGCATTTTTTTCCCTTTTAGGTTTCCTTGGTTTCATTCTACCTTGCCTTTCTTACCTCCCGTCATCTCATAATTCTGTCATTGTATTCTCATTCGTTCTTGATGTTTTCATTTTTTGTTTGCATGTTCATGTTTGGTTGTCTTTTGTATTTCAGTTTTACTTTCTTTCTTTTCTTCTTTGTTCTCCTTTCTCCCTAGTTTCCTTCCTTCCTTTCATGACTTTGTGTGTGTTGTTCTTCTGGTCTTTCTTGATTCCACTATTTTCCTGCTGGCTTCGTTCCTGTTATCGTTCCTTTTACTCTTCCCCTCTTGTTCATGTCTTGAAGTCTTTGATTTTCATTCCTTTTCTTTCTTTTTTTTAGATTCCTATATTTTCTGCATTATTATTTTCCTTTCTTCTGTCTTTTCATTTTTTCTTCCTCCATTTCTTGACATTCTTTTCCTTTCTGCTTTTTCTTCCTGATCTTTTTCTTTTTACTATGTAGGCCTTAGAATATTACAAACCTGTATTCTCGCCGGTTCTCAGCCAACGAAGCTGGTGTGTCTCCAGTCTTGTGCATGCAGATGATCACAGCATCATTGCTAGAAGCCTCCATCACAAACGTATTGCACGGGCTTCACTCATTCCAAGGGTTTCATCTTCTCTGAAGAAATGTCTGTTTGTGCAATGTTTATAACAGAACAGATTTCAGAAGATGGGGCTGTATGATGTGTTCATTATTGAATCAAACATGCGGTGTGTGCCATGTTGTAATGGCTTATTCAGAGGATCATCATTAGGTTAATTCTTTTCCTTCTGGCAGTCTTTTTCTTTATGTCTGTAATCTTTCATCGTTCGTGTTCGTTTATTTGTTTCTCTGTTTCGCCTCCCTATGATCGTACTATTTTCATTTCTGTCTATCGGTTTCTTTTCGTTTCTTCCATTGTTATGTCATTGCTTCCTTTCTGCCTCCTTTCTTTCTTCACTTCTCAACTAATTTCTTTTCATCCTTATTTGATGCAGGGTATGATTTTTTTTTTCAATTAACAAAAGATCACTACATTTTAATTAACGAAAGACCACTACATTTTCATAGAACGCTCATCAAAGCAAGTGAAAACTATATAAAAATATCCTCATTTTCAACATGAGACGAACTGAAACTTATTAATATGAAGATCAATAATTTATTGAGTGTAGAATCGATAAACCATTCACACCGGGCTGCACTTTCGTTTCTGGTCCTTCCTCCCTTCCTTCTCATTCTTTTCTAATCTTTCGCTCTTTTTCGCATTCATTCTCTCTTCCTTTCTTCACGTTCTTTCCTTTCTTCCTTTCTCTCGGTTCCTTGTTTACGACTGCTCACAGAAATGCAGATGTTACAGACGTGTTTTCTCCATCGTGGTCAAAATGGAATCTGCTTCGTGTCCAGATTTCAGCATATCGACCCATCGTTTCAGAACATTTCAAGGTTATTATTATATAGCATCATTCATTCCAGAGGCTTCATCTCGTCGGAAGGAATGTCTGTTAATGCAATGCAGCTTTAATGGAACGCGTTTCAGACGCTGGCACTGCATTTTTGTTTTGTTCCTAAAAGGATGGATGACTCGATGTTTTGCCATGGGCTATCCGGAAGTTCAGCAGCTTTCCGTTATTTATTTTTTTCTTTTACAGTTTCACCCGATGTTTCTTTTCCTTCTTTTTATGTTAGTTTCATTCTCCTTTCATCTTTCCTTCACTTTACTTTCTTTCTGACTCTCTTTACTTCTGTCGGCCTTTCCATCCTCTCTTTTTGAAAGATTTCCGAAGATGATGGGACGCTGGTTTTGAATGTGTTAGCAAGCTGAGAATTCATTTGCATGGACTAAATATGCGCAAATCTAAACATGTGCAAATCCAGCAAGGTTATTGGATGTAAAGAGGAGGTCACTGTCTGTTTGTGTTTATTAGCTGTCTTTCATCGTCCATCATGAAAATTCTTTTTGTGTGGAAAAGGTGATAAGAATTTGCCAATTATACTTTAGCGACTACACTGTTGTAATTCAAAGAGCATGAACATAACTGAACGCGCGCGCGCACACACAGACAGACAGACAGACAGACAGACAGACAACAGACCACACACACACACACACACACACACACACACACACACACACACACACACACACACACAACACAACACACACACACACACGTCTTCGATAGACACGGCACTCTGCCCAGTGAACATGTGCAAGCATGAGAAAAAGAACATAAGGCGT
>CM031601.1:84752014-84754514 GCA_018398815.1 Conus ventricosus | reverse complement strand
GGAAGAGTGATAGTGACAGACGGAAGGTAAATTGTGCCCACCGCTTTGCATGCAGGCAGTAGTGAGTGGCTCAGCGGACAGCGGAACATTCATTCATGTTCGAACCCACACCATCTCTCTTCTTCATCCTTCCCTCCTTCCTCCCCCCCCCCCCTCCCTCCCTCCCTGTCTGTCTGTCTGTCTCTGTCAGTCTGTCTCTGTCAGTCTGTCTGTGCTGTCTGTCTGTCTGTCTTCTTTGCTCTCTCTTCTCTCTCTCCTCTCTCTCTCTCTCTCTCTCTCTCTCTCTCTCTTCTCTCTCTCTGTGCACGCGCGTGCGGGCATACGGGCGTGCTTTTCCGCCTAGTTATGCAGCTGGTGGTGGTGTGGTGTGGTGTGGTTGTGGTGTGGTGTGTGGTGTGTGGTGTGTGTGGTGTGGTGTGGTGTGGTGTGGTGTGTGTGTGTGGTGTGTGTGTGGTGTGTGTTGTGGTGTGGTGTGGTGTGGTGTGGTGTGGTGTGGTGTGGTGTGGTGTGGTGTGTGTGTGTGTTTGTATGTGTGTAAATTGCGAGCCTGTCTCCTTCCCAGTTTGTTCCACGCGCTTTTCCCTTTTCATTCGTGTGGGGCATGTGTTTGTCTCATGTGTGGGGCATGTGTTTGTCTCATGTGTGGAGCATGTGTTTGTCTCATGTGTGGGGCAAGTGTTTGTCTCATGTCAGTCCAACTGACATCGTCCATTTTAAATTTGCCTCTGTCTGTCTGTCTGTCTCTCTCTCTCTCTGTCTCTCTCTCTCTCTCTCTCTCTCTCTCTCTCTCTCTCTCTCTTCTCTCTCTCTCTCTCGTTAATGAGTAAGTGAGATAGTAATAAAGCGACCACACACAATACTCACATACAGGGAGAGACAGGCATCTAGATAGGCAGACATATAAACAGACAAATAGACAGACAGATTCAATTCCGCGCGCGTCAGATAGATAGATAGACAGATAGATAGATGGAGAGAGAGAGAGAGAGAGAGAGAGAGAGAGAGAGAGAGAGAGAGAGAGAGAGACAGACAGACAGACAGACAGACAGACAAACAGACAGGCAGACACGCAGACAGAGATAGGGTCAGGTGAAAGACAGAGAAAGTCACAGATACATAATACAGACCCAAGTTCGCAGACAATCGACTACTAACAAGAGCGGACGGGCAACGACTTGATCAGGAAGACAGAGGTCTTGTTATCGATTTTTATGAAAAAAAAAAAAAACCCACCCTGAAGCCACCCTTTTGTTTCACGTCGCCACTGTTTGCGGGTTCTTTATCCCCCCCCCCTCCCACACTCCTCCAATCCCCTGCCTCCCCCCCTCCCCCGTGCACTTATCCCCATTACCCGCCCTCCCGTCCTCTCCTCGCCACCTCTTCGCGACTGTGCTGCAAAAGCACCCCAAAAGTACACGCTACTACCTCTGCTTTCTCAGACAACTCCCCCCCCCCCCCCCCCCTAAAAATGGCTTGAGGCTTAGAACCGATTTGTTTTAAAGTGTCTGGGAGATGTATTAGTTTAGTAGTCTCACAGAAAACCCATCCGCACGTCTATGTTCTTTCGGTTTTTGCTGTTATTTACTTGGTCATTCACTGAGTAAGTCACTTTCTTGAAGTTTCTCTTTCTGATTTAACTTTCATTCATTCAATGGTTCTTTCTTGGCTTTGTTTCGTACATGCATTCGTTGTTTCTTTCTTAAAATTTATTTGATTCCTTTCTTTGTTTGTTTTCATTATTTGTTTACTCATTAGCTTTGTTCTCTTTCATTTGTTGTTTCTTTGTTCCTTTTATGTATTTTCTGCATCTTAAATTTGTTTTTTTCTCTTTGTTTATGCTTTTCTCTTCTTTTCATTCACTCCCTCTTTCTTTTCATTACTAATTGTTTCTCTCTTTCCTTCATCGTCTGTTTCTTCCAATGCAATTTTGTTTGTTACTTTCTTTCACTTATCCTTTTAATCTTCCAAACATGCAAGCGTTTGCTTCTTTCTATCATTTATCCTTTTTTGTTAGAATTGTGCGTTCGTTTTTTTTTCTTTCATTACTTTCTCGGTTTTTTTTTCTTTCATTACTTTCTTCTCTCAATTGTTAATGTCTTTGTTTCTTTTCATTTTTCGTTCTTTCTGTCAGTAACTTTGTGTCTGTATTTTTGTCATTCCTCGTTTCCTTTCATTCTTCATAATGTGTTTCTCTTTTCAAATATTCCCTCGTTTAAAAAGAATGTCTTTATTCAATTGATCGTTTCTTCTTTCGTTTGTGCATTGTTTTTCTTTCATTGTTTCTTCCTTTCATTGTTTCTTTCTTTCTTTCATCAGTTGATCTTTGCTTCACTTCATTCAACGATTTGTTATTGTTGTTGTTTGAAGGTTGTTGTTTTGTTTTTGTTCATTCATTATTTCTTGTCTCTTTACCCTTTTTCCGTACTTCATTCTTTTCACATTTGTGTCCTCTTTGATTCTTTCTTTCTTTCTTTACATAACCCTTCCCCTATCCACCCTC
>CM031601.1:84739514-84747014 GCA_018398815.1 Conus ventricosus | reverse complement strand
AGCCCCCCCCCCTCCTTTCCAGTCACACACACATACACACAGATACACCGATACGCACGCATCTCTCTCTCTCTCTCTCTCTCTCTCTCTCTCTCTCTCTCTCTCTCTCTCTCTCTCTCTCTCTCTCTCTCTCTCTCTCTCTCTCTTCTCATCCTTCGCTCCCCGCAAATACCCCCACTCAAGTGAGAGACAGGCAAATTCAAACCAAAAAAAAAAAAAAAAAGAAATAAACAAACAACTAAAGAGGGACACGAACAAAAAGCAGAAATAAAAGCAGAAAATCACCACCATCAGGGATTACGGATCAGTAGGTAAAAGATTGTCGGGGAAGATGTGTGTAAAAGATTTGTTCTGCAAGATGAAAGGGATGTGCAGTAATGAGTTCCATGTATATAATGCCTAAGAACTGCGAACTCCATTATGTCGCTGCCTTTTGGATGTGCCAGTGTTGGCCCACCAGACGAAGCTGGCTAGAATTTCAGCGCATCCGTCGACAAACGACCCAGACAGGTGAAGATGGAGGCGGAAGAAGACAGATCAACTCTAATGTGAATAGGTTTCCAGTATGGAAAATGACAGTTTTCTGTTTTCTTTCCCCGTCTCCTTCTTCTTCTTGCTTTTCTTGCTCTTGTTTTGATCTTCTTATTCTAGTTCTTGCTCTTCTTCGTCTTGAACCTCTTCTTCTTCTTCTTCTTCTTCTTCTTCTTCTTCTTCTTCTTCTTCTTCTTCTTCTTCTTCTTCTTCTTCTTCTTTTTCTCTTCTTCTTCTTCTTCTTCTCCTTCAATACATATGATCTAACCATTTTGAGTCTGCCATCCTACAGACGCAGATGAATCTGTTTATGTGTGCACGTTCACACATACGTCCATACAGTGCTCAGATATTTCAGATTTATTTTATATAAAAAAGCGGCCAAAGCTCCACTTTATTGTGGCATTAGGTTTCTGGATAACATGAAAACAAATGTCACCATGATCTTTCCACCGATTTGGTCTTATGTGAAAACAAAGAAAAACGAAAAATTAGCAAAAGCATTTCTATCCGCACGACGTGATAAGATGGGAGAGGTTTCATACTTGAGGATATTTTGCAAGGCGCGAGCTTTGCGATACATTGAATAAGCCCACGCGATTTCACGTTAAAGCTTAATGTCCGTCCAGCCTTATCTCATATCAAGATAATTGTTTCACGAGTTAGTCCTAGACTGAACGCTTTTCGTGGGTTACCTTTACATAAGGATTGCATGGGTTATTCTCGCAGACAGGTTTTTATAGCCTTTGACCCATACTGTTAAGGAAAGTTATCATGTCAAGGATTTCATGGGTAAGGATTCCATGGTTATTGATACAACCGATTTCATAGCCTGATCCCAGCTGTTAGGAATTCATGGGTTACTTGTATCATATCGGGATTTTATGGGTAGCCTTATCAGTATGGATTTCACAGCCTAATCCAAGTAGTGAGGCTTTCGTGGTAGTCCTAACTGTGAGGATTTCAAGCTCGTTTTATCATTAACGATGTTATGGGTCAGTTTAACAGTAGGATTCTTGGGGTACCGAACGGGGAGGATTTTATGATTTGTTCCTATAGTTAGGCTGTCAGAGGTTTAGTCCCAGCATCAAAGAACAAATGAATTTATCGTAACAAGTAGGATTTCAAGGGTGATACGAACGTATTGGATTTCAATGATTAGTCCTTTCAGCAAGGACTTTGTGGGTAAGTATTAATAGTAAGAATTTTATGTCTTAAAAATCACAGCAAGGATTCCATGGGTCAGTTTAACAATAAGGATCTTGTGGGTGAGTCCTGATAAAAGGTGTTTATAGGCTAATACAGAGAAAGGATTTCATGGGATAGTCCTAACAGTCCTGATAATAAGGTGTTTATAGGCTAATACAGAGAAAGGATTCCATGGGATAGTCCTAACAGTACGGATGTTATGCTGTAGTTCCAACAGTAAGGATGTTCTAGTTATGTCTTACAATTGTGATTTAATGGATAAGTCCTAACGATAAGGATTTCATCGGACATTCTAGCGGTAAGGATTTCATCGGTTAGTCCTAACGATAAGGATTTCATCGGTTAGTCCTAGCGGTAAGGATTTCATCGGTTAGTCCTAGCGGCAAGGATTTCATCGGTTAGTCCTAACGATAAGGATTTCATCGGTTAGTCCTAACGATAAGAATTTCATCGGTTAGTCCTTGCAGCAGGAATTTCATCGGTTAGTCCTAGCGGTAAGGATTTTCATGGATCAAACCAGTTCCAACAGTAAGGATTTCATGGGCCAGTTTGTACAAGAGGGATTTCCTGGGCTAGTTCTAACAATAGATATCTTACGAGCCAGCCGACACAGTGAGAATTTCACGGGCTAGTTCTCGCAGTAAGGATTCCATCACTTCGTCCTCACAGTAACAACAACAAAAAAAACTTCAAGGGTTAGTTTAGCAGTAAAAATGTCATGGGCTCATCCCCAGAGTAGGGGGTCTGTCTTTACAGTAATGATGTTATGGGTTAGTCAACGCAGTCAAGACTTCATGGGTTAGTCCGTATACTAAGAATGTCATAGACCAAGTCTAACAGTGAGAATGTCATGGGCGCGTCTTTGCAGTACGGATTTCACGGATGATTCCAAACAACGACTGCTAACGAAGACTTTACGAGGTGGTCCTAACAAACAGGTTTCCACACGCTTGCCATAACAGTATGGATTTCAGGAGTTAGTCCAAATAGTAAACACAGGTCACTTCTAACAATGAGAATGTCTGTCTCCTGTCCTAAAAAACGGATTTCACAGGTTAGTCCTAACATTAGGAATTTCACTGACTTGTCCGAACGATAACGATTTTGTGGATTAATCCTAACGGTAAGGATTTCACCGCTTAATGGCATCTATAAAGATTTCAATGGTCAGTATCGTTGCGTTAAGAATTTCATGGGTCAGTTCTGTTTGGAAGGAGTTCAGCTTTTTTGTCCTTACAGTCAGGAATTCACCAGCAAGTCCTGTCAGCAAGGGTTTCATTGGTTTGTCATGACATAGAATATTTCATAGTCCTAGCCGTTGGGATGTAATGAGTTAGTACGAACCGTACACATCCTGTTGGTGAGTCCCACATTATCAGTTTCATTGGTTTGACCTTCTAGTGAGTTTCTCATGAGTTAGACCCACCGTTATGAATTTAATTGGCTTGTCTTAACAGAACGGATTTCACGGGTCAGTCTCAACAGTAATGAGTTTTCTTTGGCTAATCGTACAATAAGGATTTCATGTGATCGTCCTTAAGCTAAAGATTTTAGATGTTTGTCCAAACAGTAAGGCTTCATTGGTTAGTCATAACATGGGCTAGTCGTAAAAATACGAGTTCACGGGTGAGTGCCGACATTAAGAATTTCATGGTTCAGTCCTGAAAGTAAGTTTTTGTCGGGCCATTACTGACAGAGATGATCCTATGGGATAGCCCTTACAGCAAGCATGTCATGGGTTAGCCCCAACAGTGAGAGTTTCATGGACTGATCTCCAGGCTAAAGGTTCCATGCATTTGTTCTTAGGTTAGGATCACATAAGCTGGTCGTTCTGCACAGGTGTCATCCATACTGTTTCTGAGACTCTCGTTGTCAGTTAACCTTTACTTAACGCCAACTGGAATCCAGCTATTCAGTACGTGAAGCATCAGTAACTATTGATTCTTTCGTGTGTTGTCGCAGTTTATTGTGGGCTCAGGTATCGTGTCTGCAGAACGAACGCTTGATATTCAGTCAAATATTAACAAAAAGCAAGAAAGATCATCTTACAGGTCGTGAGGTTCACTGATGGGGGTGGGATAGGAGACGGGGGTAAGGGTGAAGCACAACGTATGAACATAACAGGGTTTTGTGGTGGAGGTCAAGGTGTAGAAAGGCCTCAAACATTGTTACACGTAGGCACAGCGTAAACATCACGTGTGTGGTTTTTAAAGGGCCCAAGAATAGAAACATTACCAGATTTGTCACAATGGTCACAGAGTGAACATCTTATGACTGTTTACAGTGTACTAGAATGTACATATCACGAGATTTGTTTCAATGATCACAGTGTAAACAACTCATGACTTTTTGCATGGGTCTAAGAAAGTAAATGTAACAAGATTTGTTATAATGGCCACAATGTAAACATCACAAGGGTTTTTTTTACTGGGTTCTTAGAACTTAAATATTATAAGATTTGTCACAGTTGCCATAGTGAAAGCAACACATTACTTCTTACAGGGATCCGAGACGATAAAATATGAATTTGTTGCCGGTCCACGGTGTAAATGTCACATGACTGTTAAGGGGTTTATGAAGAGGAATATCACCAGCCACACGTAAAAAACATCACACGGCATCTTATAGGAATCTGAGGATACAAATACCACAAGTTGTCACAAAGTCATGGTATAAACGTGACATGGCTCTTGCCTAAGAGTATAAACATCTCAAAATTTGTGACAAGAATCACACGAAAAAGGATTTCATTAGGGTGTAAGTGTACAAGCATAATACAATGTTGCAAAATCACAGTTTTATACTTTTTCAGAAGTCCAAGAGTATGAACATCTCAAAAGTTTGAAGAATAGTTACATGCAACAACTGAATGACTTTTTACAGGGTTCCAAATCTATACAGGCCTCACAGTTTATTACAGTGTCATCATGTAAACACTAAACTTCTCAATACCTTTCAGGGTATAAAGATAATTTGTTACGATGGACACAGTGTAAACGTAATTTTTTTACAGGGGTCCAAGAATATGAAGAGCGCAAAAGATGATACAACAGGCACTGTGCAAATATTCTTTTAAACAGGAGTCCAGGAGTAAAAACAGAACACTATTTGTTAATGTTGCAATAGGCGACTTTTAAACGTCACATGTATATACATGGGTTTCAAGTAAAACACAAACACAACATTTACACACTGTAGACATCACATGATATTTTACATGACTCTTTTGCAACAGTCCAGGTGTAATAAACACCATGAAATATGTGAAAAGTGTCAACAGTATGAACACGGCATGACTTTTTATTGGAGTGTAGGATAATGAACAACACAAAATTGGTTGTAAGAGCCACATCACATGCCATTTTGCACAGGTCCAAAAGTTTAGATACATCAACTTTGTTTAAAAAAAAAAAAAAGCCATTGTAAAACACCTTACGACTTTTTCGAGGGTTAAAGACTCCAAACACTACAACACTGCAAAGATCGGAATGCCAGTATTTCATCGTTTACTTCGGGGGTCCCAGAATATGAACATCGAAAAAAAGTCTTGCGGTGTCGCAATGTACACGTCACGTGACATTTAAAAGGATCCAAGGGCGTAACATTACGAAATTTGCTACAAAGTCGGGGTATATACGTAAAAAGTATCACCTACATTTTACAGGTATCCAAGAGTATGAATACCACAAAATTTCTCACATTGTCACGGTATAAACATTTCATGACTTTTATGGAGTTCCAAGACGATAGACATCACGAAATTTCTTGCAACGATCAGAATGTAATATCACACGTCTTTCTTCTTTTTTTTTTTACAGGGGTCCAAGGGTATGCACTTGGCAGAGTCTATTAGTTGGTCCAAAGTAAACATCACATTTTTAACAGGGATACAGAAATATATGGGCATCAGGAAATTTGTCACAAAAGTCAAAACGGTGTACACATTGAAATTTATCCCATAGGACACCACGGTGTAAACATGACAAGATCTTTAACAGGGATTCCACAGTATAACACATTACAGGAGTAATCAAGAGATAGTGTAAAGATTATGAGCTCTATTTCAGCAGACCGATGCGTAAACAGGTAGCGAGCGGAATGTGACTGCCTGACAAATGCAATCTGTCATGAACGGGTATCCTCCCTAGTCGCCATCATGGGGCATGGTTTTCATTTCAGTCACAACGGCTCCATCTTTGCCTCTGCTTCTCCCCCCATTGTGTCTGAAGCAGTGCACTGGCAGTTAACCTTCTGATACGACGACAGCAATAGCGCCGTTATGTAAGAGCAGCCGCATCAGCAGCAGCTATCGATTCTGCGTCATTACAGCCATTAGAGATCACGCATCACGTCTGCAAGGTGAATCAGGATTTTCTGTTTTTCTTTCAAGAAAAAGGGGAAAATTTGATTAATGAGGCTTTGTAGTACGGGGGTTACACAGTGTAAAGATCACAGAGGTTGTTACAGAGGTCGTGCAGTGTAAATATCACACAATGCGCTATTAGCTGTTGAACTGTAGTTTTCTCTTGGCAAAGTCCATTGTGGCTTACATATCTGCTGTCTAATATTCCGCACTACCCTCCAGCGCACTCACTCCCCGTTCCTCCCTCTCCTACCCCCCCTCCCCAACATACCTGTCCATAACCTCATCAAAGGCAGTATTCCCTCGCCACTCATTTTGGACAACACGTACACAGCCACATTCAGGATGTCGCACGGAGTCCCAGCATTGCGCTCCACAGGGAGCGGTCAACGTGAAGTCGCCGTGAGGCAAGACAGAAGAGACACTGCATTACTATTCGGTCACTTCGGTGGTCTTCGGTGGGGTCTGTTCCGATCCAACATACGCAGGACACCACTACCTCTGAAGCCTCATTCCAACGACAATGGTTACTTAGTCGCGGAGACAGCGTGAAAGAGCGTCACCCTCAAGAGGACGCCACCACATCCACCCAACGACAGACTCCACGAAGTTGCCGACACTCAAGACTTCAATGCGAACTCGCATCAGTCACAGGGAAAGAAATCGAAACAGAGATCATCATGAGAAAAGGACATGCAGAACCCCAGTATGTGAGACTTTTATTTTATGAAAGTCGTGGAAATGATGAAAGGAGTTTTGTTCTGGTCAGAAGCTTCATGACTGGGCATTTTCTGTGTGTGTTCATTAGGCTGCAGAGGTACAGAGAGCCGCAGATAGGGTCATTTTCTGTGTGTGTCCATTAGGCTGGAGAGGTACAGAGAGCCGCAGATAGGGTCATTTTCTGTGTGTGTCCATTAAGCTGAAGAGGTACAGAGAGCCGCAGATAGGGTCATTTTCTGTGTGTGTCCATCAGGCTGAAGAGGTACAGAGAGCCGCAGATAGGGTCATTTTCTGTGTGTGTCCATTAGGCTGAAGAGGTACAGAGAACCGCAGATAGGGTCACTTTCTGTGTGTGTCCATTAGGCTGAAGAGGTACAGAGAGCCGCAGATAGGGTCATTTTCTGTGTGTGTCCATTAGGCTGAAGAGGTACAGAGAGCCGCAGATAGGGTCATTTTCTGTGTGTGTCCATTAGGCTGAAGAGGTACAGAGAGCCGCAGATAGGGTCATTTTCTGTGTGTGTCCATAAGGCTGAAGAGGTACAGAGAGCCGCAGATAGGGTCATTTTCTGTGTGTGTCCATTAGGCTGAAGAGGTACAGAGAGCCGCAGATAGGGTCATTTTCTGTGTGTGTCCATTAGGCTGAAGAGGTACAGAGAGCCGCAGATAGGGTCATTTTC
>CM031601.1:84727014-84729514 GCA_018398815.1 Conus ventricosus | reverse complement strand
CAGCCCAGCCCTTCTCCCCTGACCCTCTTCCTCCACTTCTCCCTTACAACCCAGCCCTTCTCCCCTGACCCTCTACCTCCACTTCTCCCTTACAACCCAGCCCTTCTCCCCTGACCCTCTTCCTCCACTTCTCCCTTACAACCCCCTTCTCCCCTGACCCTCTACCTCCACTTCTCCCTTACAACCCAGCCCTTCTCCCTGACCCTTACCTCCACTTTCCTTGCTCGTTCCTTGTTTCTTTTACTCCCCCCCCCCTTCCTCTTCTGTTCTGTTCTTCAGGAAAGAAAGACAGACACACCCAGGTATCTTGCAGAAGAACGAGCCACAAGAAGTGATTACTGAAGAATACGCATCACAAAACAACGATAAAAAGTATTGCTGGCTAATCAAAACAACCCACGCCTTGACCTACATTTTATGAAATGGATACTTGAAAGAAAAAAAATGAAAAAATCCTCGTCTTTTTCCCCGCGTATTCTTTTTTTTTCTTTTCTTCTTCTTCCGAGTGACTTCTTCTTTTAAATGACTTCTTCTTCTTCTTCTTCTTCTTGCTCTTTATGTTGTTCTTCTTGTTATTGTTATTCTTCTTTTTACGAGCGCGTGAGCGATTGTATGTATGGAAATACTATCCATTATTCTTCTTCTGCCTTTGCGCAATTCCTTCTTAGAATATGTGTGTGTGTGTGTGTGTGTGTGTGTGTGTGTGTGCGTGCGTGCGTGCGTGCGTGCGTGCGTGCATGTGCGCGTGCTTGTGCTTTGTCTGATACATTTTGTATAAAATTTGGTCAGTTTTTATCTTAATGTATGCATGAATGTGAGAATTTTTTTTCTGGTGATATAAAAACCACGAGTATAGCTTTCTTCACAATTATGGACTTCTGAAGTACATTGATTAGTATCATCTGTTTTGAACAATCAAAATAATAAACTAGTTGATTGTCTACTCAGAACATTGTCAGCAGACATCAGAACTTGTGTAACAGAAAGACTCAGAAGGAGAGCTTGACATGACAGCATAAGGTCTTCAGAGATCTTTTGCCTTGAATTCCTTTCACTCCACGGGGGCCGGGCGGAATTCAGGCCATGACACCTAGATGTTCCTCTGCTGTCAGAAAAACGTTTGCGTTTGCCTGGCTTCGAACGTGCATCTCCTGAATGAGCGGGCATCTCAAGGCGCACTTGTTTCGTCAGATGTCTTCCCCTCATAGCTATCGGACACCTGTTTCCAAGCTGGAAATTTAAGCGCTATAAAGATAATTTTTTTGCTTATTTCCCCTCGAAATTATCCAGCTGGAAGTCTTGTCAGTAACCTCTGCCATTGCTTTTAGAGTTCTGGTCTTCTTCTTTTCAGAAATGGCCAGCTGCTTCATGAGATCAAAGACTGATCAGGCTACAACCCTCTTACGTCAACTTCTAGGGTGAGGAGTTTGGCTTGGAAGCCTTATTCACTCAATCTGCTTGCTAGACAGATATACTTTTCAGTCTGGAATACATGAGCTTGCCCCATTCTGCTTTCATGTGCCGCAATGAGTTCACCCAGAATAGTTTCTTACGTGGAACCTGATTGAAGTACTATATCGGGCCTTTTGCCACCCTTTCTGATGGTATCTGGATGTTTTTTTTCCCATTCTGGAAGGTCTGCTGTGCACTGTCAGTTATCATCTCCATCCAGTAAACCCTGATTCCATGCTCTTGATCTCACTGCTGTTTCAGACCATGATTTGCGGCCTCCTGCCGTGTAGAACATCGTTGCTGAGATTTCTGATGGCGCAGTGTTTTGTTTTTTTTTCTGTTAGCGCTACTTGCATGTGCACTTTTCTCGAAAACTTTGTTTTGTGTCCATGTGTACCTTCTGTGGGTTAGCACTGACTCAGTGTTCTGCTGTCTGTTTTGCCGTGACAGAGTGGACACGTAAGGCTATCTTATTCCCCCATTTCACCAGGTTTGAGTTTGATGGCAGGAAGTCCTATACAGACCTGAGGATGAAGCTAATCTTCATAAGAGCCATGTATAATATTTCACTTCAGCTGTGATTTCTTTGGAGTGTGTTTTTTTCCACGCAGTCCATTGCTCCTGTTGGCCTTGCTGGGATGCCACGTGGATTCTACTGGCATGTCTTCGCTCAGCTCCTGTAGCGCCTTGTCTCTCTTCTCTTTCCTTTTTTTTTTCTTTAACCGCCACCTCATTTCCGTTGATCCCCGCCCCTGTCTGTTGGATTTTTTGTGGTGTGCTTTTCCCCCTGACCTTGATGTTTTCTTTTGCCACGTCCGCCGCCCCTTGAACTATCCGTTTTTCTGCCTGCAAGTAGCTTGGTCTGCTTGATCTCACGATCTTGTCTCCCAAGTCCTCAAGCATGGTTAGAGTTATAATGCAGACAGAAACAAAGAACGAAATATAAGTGGCGCTGGACTATGGTGACCAGTTCTCCTCGGGAAGAGTAGAAAAATCTGTTGTGTGGACGAGGTTACACCGTACAGTGGAATACAGCGCAACACCATGT
>CM031601.1:84714514-84722014 GCA_018398815.1 Conus ventricosus | reverse complement strand
TATAGTAATGACTTGGCAAAAATTTGAACTTTTGAAAAAAAAATGGGGGTTGAAGATGAAGAAATGGGGGAATATATTATAAATTTGAGAAACCCTTCACTAGCTGCCTGAGGGAACTATCGTAATCACTCTCGAAGGCACATCTATTTATATTGCCTGCTCTTAGGCCTTTCGTCCGCTGGATCGGACTCATCAGGGAGACACGGCTGATTGTGTGTGTGCTCTTGGTGTCAAATAGAGACACACCACAGTCCATAATTCTGCGGTGTTCTCACCACCAAGGGTTCAAAAAAGAATCTAACAGCACCCCAAAGCAGCCAGCGAAGGGTAGTAAAATGGAACAAAACGAGTGTGGAGAGGAAAAAAGTTGCTGAAAAACTAAAAACATTATTCAAACAGTACAATATATATATATATATATATATATATTATAATATATATATATATATATATATAATATATATATATATATATATATATATATATATATATATTGAATTATAAACAAAGCTTGCTCTTATGTCTTAGATTGAAGAAATAGGGGGAGATAAGCATTTATATCTGCAGTGGCAGATGATTCTGCTAACTAACAGTATGTGCTTGAGTGGGTGTAATAATATATATATATATATATATATATATATATATATTATATATATATATATATATATATATATATATATATATATATATATATATATATGGTGGCTCCTTTGGTTGGTTTTTGAAAACTCAACAAACATACAACGGTATTGCACACCAGCCTTTTCTGGGATTGCATTCTTCTTAAACTGAAAAGGCAGAGGAGTCAAATTATCACTTTCCATTCTTCTTAAAACTGAAAAGGCAGAGGAGTCAAATTATCATTTCCGCGGTCACTGAGGAGAAACAACCAGGTTTCGAAATATCGGTATCTGACCAGGATAAGTATGCTAGTGAGTTTCCCTCCCTATTGGAGGATGTCTCCCTTTTGGAGACTATAAGTTTGCTGAAGGCTCATTTCGAGAAGCATTTATTTTTTTCCCATTCACCCACTCAAGCACATACTGTTAGTTAGGCAGAAGTATCTACCACTGCAAATATAATGCGTGTCTCCCCCTATTTCTTCAATCTAAGACATAAGAGCAAGCTTTGTTTATAATGCAATATTTCTTGCAGTCTTTGCCATACAAAGCTGCTCTGTAAGTTGCTGGAATGGTGCTCGGTACTTATCCTTGGAATTTATTAGTTTGTTGTATTTTAGTCCCTTGCGGATTCATTCAAGAACTGTCCCTCAGTACTTGTGTCTTAAGAGGCTATCTTTTATATTTTCTACCTTTCACAAGAAAATGTAGCTTGTTTTGCTCTTTCATGATTTTCTTTTGCTTCTTAGGTGGCTCCTTTGGTTGGTTTTTTGAAAACTCAACAAACATACTACGGTATTGCACACCAGCCTTTTCTGGGATTGCATTCTTCTTAAAACTGAAAAGGCAGAGGAGTCAAATTACCACTTTCCGCGGTCACTGAGGAGAAACAACCAGGTTTCGAAATATCGGTATCTGACCAGGAGTTATATGTTAGTGAGTTTCCCTCCCTATTGGAGGATGTCTCCCTTTGGAGACTATAAGCTTGCTGAAGGCTCATTTTGAGAAGCATTTATTTTTATTCCCATTCACCCACTCAAGCACATACTGTTAGTTAGGCAGAAGTATCTACCACTGCAGATAAGAATGCTTATCTCCCCTATTTCTTCAATCTAAGACATAAGAGCAAGCTTTGTTTATAATTCAATATTTCTTGCAGTCATTGCAACACCAAGCTGCTCTGTAAGTTGCTGGAATGGTGCTCGGTACTTATCCTTGGAATTTATTAGTTTGTTTATATATTATATATATATATATATATATATATATATAATCAGAGTTAAAAAGCCACTCAGGACGTAAATTTTATATTATATATATATTATATATATTATATATATATAGATCAGTATATTTAAAATGCTAAAACAATTTTTTAAGTGCTCAACCCTTGGGGAGCAACATTAGTTAAAATAAGTTAAAAGAGGAATCTTAAAACTATCTACAAATTTGTTTCAAGCGTGTTGCGAGAAGAAGAAGTAAAGCATATCTCTCTCTCACTTTCTCTGTCTCTCTCTCTCTGCCTGTCAGTCTGTCTGTCTGTCTGTCTCTCATTCTGATTGTGTGGATATGCGTCTGTATCTGTTTGACTGACTGTCTCTTTCTCAATGCTTTAAACTTTTAGTTCTTCTTCTTCCTCGTTCGCCATCCCGTTAGATGAGCAGCCCGGTGTCCTCGATGAAGGCTTGCCGTCCGTCGCAGCTCCTCCAGGGTGCCGTACAGCTTGGTTTCCACTGCTGTCGGTGTTGGCCAGTACTTTCTCTGGATGCTGCATACGTCGTACAGACTTAAGGATGTGGTCAGTTGTCATTGGTCCCTCACCACAAGGGCACTCGCAACTCTGTCCAATGCCAAATTTTGTGTGCATGTGGTGGAGCAGGCGATTGTGTCCAGTCCTCAGGCGGAAGATCTTGACCTGCTCCCCTCGTCCCCGCAAATGGTATGTGTCTTCTGGGTTGTATTTGGGATGCAGGAGGCGCCATTTTATTCCTTGTTGTGCCTTGATGATTGTCCTAATTTCATCGTGTGACACCAGGTTGTTGGCCTGCTCCTTCTGTGCCAGAATGTCCGCTTTTTCATTGCCTCTGATGCCACAGTGTGCTGGTACCCATTGTATCACCACTTTCTCCACTCTGGCACTCAGGGCAACAAGGGCTGAAGTGAGATGGTTCTGTTCTTTGCAGCGGGAGTTCGTGAGGGCTTGGAGCACCGAGAGAGCGTCAGAGAAGACCACCACCTGCCCCGTTGTTCTTTTGGAGTTCTGCAAGACTGTTGTGGCTGCCTCACAGAGGGCTTCTCGCTCAGCTCGGAACTTTAATATGTACCTTGACTTTTCCCCCGTTTGCTTGGTAAAGGGGAATGAACGAGGTGTATGCAATCATTTAATGCTTGTAGCTCACTTGCCTTTGTGACATTGTTTTAGCTGGAGGCAGCAAAGATCATTGTCATTCTCCTCGTCCTATCTCGTCATCGTCTCTCCTTCTCTCTCCTTCTTCTCTCCTCTGCTCTTCTCCTCTTCTCCTCTTCTCTCTCTTCTCTTGATGGATAAGATTTTCAGCCCAAGTTTTATAATGACCATGTCAGTTCAGGTTTAATCTACTATGGCATGTGATGAGTGTGTTTATCTATGTAGCAATTCTATAGCTTAAAACGTTTGTGTATTGCTTCAACATAAAAAATTGCTATGATGGACTACAGACCATGACCATTATTTTTTTCTCCGTTTGCTTGTTTTGCTATATTATTTTGGTGTACATGACAAGGCTTATGCAGTGTCTAAATTCTTGTAGTCATTGCTATGTAATGTTTATACTGATGCACATAAGATATTGTATTATATGAGTCGGTCGTACGTCTCCCTCTCAGGTAGGCCTGCCTACAATCTGATCTACTTCGCATTCGCATTCGCATTCGCTTCTCTCTCTCTCTCCTCTCAATGACTTCAAGAAATTAAAAACTTGTAAAGCAGTCTGCCCCGTTTTTGTGCAAAGCATTTTATGAATCGAAAGTTTCTTACAGCCTAGGTTCTTTTTATATCAGTGAATGCTTGAATTTCGCTTAACGTGTTTACATATATTTGTTAAAGTGTAAAACAATAAGCAGTATAATCATTGATGCATCGCAGGCTTAAAACTTGTAACAATGTGATCGTTGTGGAGTTGTTTTTGTTTGTTCTTCTTGTCACATTGATATTAGAATATCATCTCAATTATTGTATCCCCATCTGAGGGGCTATGGCCTAATAGAATAAAGATCTGAATCTGAATCTCTCTCTCTCTCTCTGTCTCTGTCTCTGTTCTGTTCTGTCTGTCTGTCTGTCCGTCTGTCTATCTGTCAGTCCGTCTGTCTGTCTCTCTCTCTGGGCAGGGTGGAAAAAAAGCATTCATGTTTGCTTACATTATTACCCTGGCGAAATAACATTCCGTAACGATTCATTTCGTTTCACTCTCTCTCTCTCTCTCTCTCTCTCTCTCTCTCTCTCTCTCTCTCTTTTCTCTCTCTCTCTTCCCTCTCTCCTCTCTCTCTCTCTTCTCACTCCCTCTCTCTCTCTCTCTCTCTCTCCCCTCTTCTCTCTCTCTCTCTCTCTCTCTCTCCTCTCTCTCTCTCTCTCTCTCTCTCTCTCTCTCTCTGTGTACATACTGTCAGTACTGCTACATACGTAAAACTCTACAATGGTCGAAATCGATTCCAGACACAACTCTGGCAGCAGCAACATTTGCGTTTGTACCTCGTTACCTCCTCTTTTCGCCTTCCCTTTGCCCTTTCACGTTGACTTTGCTGCCTTGGAGCTGACTAGGCCGAACAAAACTTGTTGGAGTTGGCTTCGACGGAATGCTGTTTGTCTAGCGCTGGAAAGTACCACAATGTTGACAGCGGGCAACTCCAGTGTGTGGTCAAAGGCTCTCGGCTGATGTGGAACAGAGTTTTTGACCGTGAGTATTTTTTTTAGCAGTATGAAAAGTGTTACATACACATTGCGAGTGTGTAAGTGTTGTGTGTGTGTGTGTGTGTGTGTGTGTGTGTGTGTGTGTGTGTGCGTGGTGCGTTGCGTGCGTGCGTGCGTGCGTGCGTGCGTGCGTGCGTGTGCGTGCGTGCGTGCGTGCGTGCGCGTGTGTGTGTGTGTGTGTGTGTGTGTGTGTGTGTGTGTGTGTGTGTGTAAGTGCGTGTGTGTGCGCGCGCGCGCACGTGTGCTTAAATGTGTGTGAGTATGCACTTATGTATGCAACACGTGTGTAGTTGTTGATATATGCTCGCTTGTAGGCATACGTAAGTGTGTCTGGCCACTCGTTCACTCATGCTATTATTAGTGTATCTGAAAGTTCTGTAGGCGTTTCCTTGTCCTGCACAGGGCATGTCTGAGAATATGTACATTCCAGGCACTCATTTGAGGTCTATGATAGGACATGCTGTCACAATGTGGCTTAAAGCGAAAGAAAATAGTATGCAGCCTTGCAGAACAAGATATTTCAAACTGTACAAAAATTGTCCAGAAAACTTTTCCCAACCTAAGTACTTAAGGTCTTGGAAAAAAATAGAATGTGTGTGTGTGTGGGTGTGAAAAGTGGTGCAAACTGCCAATATCCCGTGACTGGAGCTAAGATAATTATAATTAATGACGATATAATGTATGGAGCATGTTTCTCTTGACTTAGCGTGAGTCTGCTTGATTTTTATGGGTTGAATTTTGGTTATTAGACCGTCCAATATACGCAGGATTTTACAATCGGGAAAGGCTACTGAAAAAAGCTATGTATTGTATGATCCACGTATTACTAATATCGCACCTGTTTGGGGGCCAAACTGAATTCTGAACCTAGATTTGCATTAAAATCATCCTGAGTAATCTCGATCCGTATGAGAATTATTGACTTGAAATGACAAAAAGATGATTTTTCCTAATGGTTTATTGCTTAACATCAGCTCTGATGGCACAATAGTGAATGTAAAACCGCAGAGCTGACCGTGATTTAAAAACAACCTTGGACGCTATCATGGTATCCCTGTACCCTTCTTCCCGAACATTTGAAGACATAACCGCGTTCGCTGCCGTCATTTATAATTCTAGAGTGTTTGGGGGGGGGGGGGGGGGGGAGAGATAAGTAAGAAAGCATTGTCCACTGCTGTTGACTCGTACTGTGCACGTTTCCCTGTGTCTGTTTCAAGACTCAGATTTATCATACTGGAATATTTTCATATAGAAAATATTATGGCTTATAGGGAAGCAAACGCGAGTATGAAATTAAAATGAGGTTGGGTTTGATATCAGAAACTAAACAACGCAAACAGGAAAGAAAACCCAGACTGACAGTGTTATTGTAAACGGGATCGTAGGATGCAAAATCATCAACGTATACACGAGGCTGCCGAAGAGAGGAAGTCGACAGGTTTTTATTTTCCGTACTCTCTGTTTCATTTCTACCAGAATTCACTGCGGTTTCAGGTTTCTGGACCACAGATCGAACTTGCTCTGTGTGACAGGAACAACTAAGGGGCCGCAACTCCTGACGGCATCTGTCGATAGGTAAAAATATAGTGGCTCATTTGTTCGTGTCTTTTGCTATGTGATAATGTCTTAGTGCGCAGGCACAAGAACTGACAGCTATGGGGTCAGTTCGTATGCGCGTGGAAAATTCTGTCTTTCGACCTGTGAAATATATATTAGCATGAATGAAAAGGATGTCGAAAGACATGAATAAAGCACCTGGGTTTTTGTTCAGTCACTGGTATATTTTTGCGATGTACATGTATCACTAGAGGTGAGTGGAAACAAAACTATTCTGCATAATTGCAAGCAATAAGTATAATTGACGTTTTATTTTTTATTCGTAGAGACATTTAACAACTTACTATTTGTACACACACACACACACACACACCACAAAACACCACACAACAACACACACACAAAGTTAAGGACCATAATTTAAAATCAAAAATTCAATTGTTACCGCCCCTTTTGCTGGTCCAAACAAATTGAACCACACGCACAAATTGATAGTGAATGCGGCAACTGCAATTTTGTGGCACACATTTCTCACGCACCTTGAAAAACACGTGTCGCGACTTGTCATTTTTGGAACAAATTGGGGTGGATTTCTGATGTGTTTGGGATCCGAGGAGCCTGTGCTGAATCAAATTCATGTGAAGCACGAGCTAAATCAGGCTGTATGTAATAAAGTATGCTCACCAAATGTCTTTAAAAGCCACTGTACTGGCGAAAAATGCAATGCAACAGCATGCCTCCACGTCGAAGACTGAACGAGCTGGATCGAGGAAGAGCAATAGGATGGCTCCAAGAAGGAGTTGCAGTCTGGAAAGTGGCACGGAGACTTGGGGTATCACACTCTGTTGTTATCAGACTCAGACAACGCTTTCAAGACAGAGGAAGAGTGCAAGAACGACCACGCTCTGGTCGACCCAGAATAACAACACAACGAGAGGACCGATACATTGAAAGGCAGGCCACACAAGAAGAACAGCAAGTGCAAACAACATCAGACGTCGCCTTAGAGATGCCACCAACACTGTTGTCAGTGATCAGACCATACGAAACCGCCTACACGCCGCTAACCTCCGTGCTCGACGACCAGCCATAAGACCTCGTTTGACGATGCCCACAAGCAGTACGCGAGTATGGTGCACGCAGCACGTGAGATGGACACATGAACAGTGGGCTAACGTGATGTTTACAGACGAGTCGCGGTTCTGCCTGGATCCCACCGATAGACGGAACAGGGTCTGGAGACGCCGTGGGGAGCGTTTTGCAGAAGAAGCTGCCTGGAAAGGGACCGCTATAGTTGGGGTATGCGTTATGATTTGGGGCGGCATAAGCACACGCTACAGAACAGTTTCTACAATGTGGCAGGGAGGGAACTGA
>CM031601.1:84704156-84706656 GCA_018398815.1 Conus ventricosus | reverse complement strand
CTGGCCTACTCTTCCGAAAGTTGGTGATGGGATTTTACGTGTGTGCAAGATGTTATGCGTGCGTTCACACACGGAACCTCGGTTTATAGTCTCATTCGAAGGACTGTATGGGAAATGGAGTCAGAACCAATGTTAACTCCGAGAGAAAAATCCCCCTGTACCGAAACGCCCCGGCGGAGGTTCGAACCCGCAACCCCAGGATCACCAAGATTACGAGTCCGGCGCTCTACCAACTGAGCTATTCCGGCTCGACACAGGAAAAACACACACAGACACAGATGCATGGAACATAGAAACAGACAAGCATCTTTTTATCTATCTATCTGTCATCACAGACACAGATACATAGGAACATAGAAACAGACAAGCATCTTTCAATCTATCTATCTGTCTATCTATTCATCTATCTATCTTTGTCTCTCTCTCTCTGTCTCTTTCTCTCTCTAATTATATACAAGAGAGAGAGAGAGAGAGAGAGAGAGAGAGAGAGAGAGAGAGAGAGAGAGAGAGAGAGAGAGAGAGAGAGAATCACATCCGTACACCGTTATACACCATTTTTATACACTCTTATTATGATAACAGACTAAGCATGAAATCTAGACCCTAAGATCAATTCAGTTTTTCGTTTTTTATATTCTGTATGAGCCTTCTGAAACAAAACGCTGTATTGTTACTACCCTCTGATATAAAGAAAAAAAAGGATAACAATCAACTTCATATGTTCTTTGTAATGCATCTATCTCAAACAGCATTTTTCTCTTCCCCCATATTTACCCGAAAAATAGCAGAGACACAGTAATGACTGACAAAATGGATGTGATGATATTTCTGTCAATCAGTAATGACTGACAAAATGGATGTGATGATATTTCTGTCAATCAACTAACAGCAGGGAACGCAGAACTTATGGATGGATTTTTCGATTTTCTCTCTATGGACAAAACACTTGTGGACTGAAGGACTGGAATGGGAAAATGACAAAGCATTTGCTTTACATTTCCTGAGTGTAGAGGAATGGGAAGATGACAAAGCATTTGCTTTACATTTCCTGAGTGTAGAGGAATGGGAAGATGACAAAGCATTTGCTTTACATTTCCTGAGTGTAGAGGAATGGGAAGATGACAAAGCATTTGCTTTACATTTCCTGAGTGTAGAGGAATGGGAAGATGACAAAGCATTTGCTTTACATTCCTGAGTGTAGAGGATGGAGATGACATAGCATTGCTTACTTCCTGGTGTAGCTTCGAGTTGTCGGTGAATGGACCGGCCAGAGAGTGAAAAGAATTGAAAAAAAAAATGATATCAAATTACAAATAATATAAACGAAAGTGCTAACCGTGTCAACATACAAAAATTACTGTAATAAAAATATTCATTATTATTATTATTATTATTAATAATAAAAATGACAAACAACGATGGTAGTCAGACAAGCAAGGATAAAAACAAGTAGATCAGTAGGTTGTGAATACATAATCAAATATCCTCCGAAACAAGAAAAAGACAAAGGAAAAAAGAATAAAGAAAGGTACAAAAATGATTAAATAAAATCTTGCTGCACACCGTGTGTCTATCAATCATTAGCCTCACGATTCTTCAATATCGCTCTTCAAACAATGGTTTGTATAATAATCATCTGTCGTGAAAATGATTCTATGAAATATTAATACAGGCCACACATTTTTCGATTTCATACTAACATGTAAAGTAATACTGAAAATGTGCATTAAATCTTGCGTTTTCTATCTTTTTTTTTTTTTTTTGGTGAGCTTTGTCAAAAGACTTCCTATTTTGTCATCTCCAGCTGATGTCCAGACACAGGTTAACAGTCAGAAGTGTACATTCTGTGTACTCCTTCTATCTACAGCAGTGTTTTCCTTCTCCCTGTGCCCACAGCGATCGATGCAAGACAGAAAATAATATCAGTCCATACGATGGAGCATATAGGGGCCTTTGAAGATTCGTTCATTTTTTTCCCCCCATCTGTGCCCGAGGCCTCAGTGGACCTAATCACCTGCATAGAAAGATGACAAAGCATTTGCTTTACACTCCCTGTCGGTGGGAGTTGCGCTTGTTGGTGAGTGGATTGCTGTGGTGACGAGAGAGGCTGGAGAATGGAAGGGAAAAGAAGATTGAAATCACTGCCTTTCCGCCCCCGGCCAGGTGGAGAGGGGTGGAAGGGAGGTTCAGAGAAATGTGTTACCTGATGCACGCACACACGGTCAGACACAGACATACAGGCACATAGACAGACAGACAAAAATCTGCACACACATACACATACACACAGACACACAGACCCACAGACACAAGACACAAAAACACACAGACACACACACCACACACACACACACACACCCACACACACACACACACACACACACACACACACACACACACACACTGACTGACTGAAACCATTTACTGTCAGATTGACATCGTGTTGTACTGACATTTAAAACAAAAACTTAATAAATCAATGAGAAAACGAAACTAATCC
>CM031601.1:84696656-84701656 GCA_018398815.1 Conus ventricosus | reverse complement strand
TGCATTGCTTTCAATTAGAGTAGCATCTTTCTTTTATTGGCTGTTTCCCGCAATCTCCAGTAACAAAGACTCGATGATCAAGGTCAGAATGGACTTCAGATTGATTTATCGGTCCATGAATCGACAGGCATTGATTCAAAGCTTATACAAAGATTACTTCATATTTCCATCTTTACCCAGACATTTGTGGTCTAAATTGTCAGAATGGAAAAGCATTCGCTTTCTTTTCCATATCTGTGGGAGCCGCACTTGGTGGAGAGTCGATATGCTGAGAGAGAAAAAGAAAGACACTGAAGGATGAAAGGGAAGGGGGGGGGGGGGGTGTCAGGAATGGGAGAGCAGGCCAGTCGGAGTATCCAATGTTAATCATCTTGCTGTAGCAAGTTACTAAATACTCACACACAAAGCACACATTTAACAGCCTGCGCGCCCCGCTCAGACACTGATGTAAAGCATGCAGACAGACGCACAGAAATTGCATGGAAACACACACACACACACACACACACACACACACACACACACACACACCACACACACACACACACACACGTACCACACACACAACACGCCACACACATACGCACACACACACACACACACACACACACACACACACACACACACACACACACACACACCGCACACACACACACACACACCACACACACACACACACACACACACACACACACACACACACACACACACACACACATGCACTAGCTCTTAACACACCTTTTACAAGAGGAGACCAACCCTAAGACTTTTTCTTTGAATATATAAAACCTTGAATATTCTATTACATTTTCTGAGTTGTGTTGCTATTTTATAGTCACTGCCAACTATTCAGACGCAGGCTAAAAGTCAAGAAACGTACACCCTGCATACTGCTTCTGTGTAGGGCAGCTTTAGCTTTCCTTTTCCGTGTCCCTCCACCCAAACCATAGACCCACAGACACAATCGATACTGGAGTGAAAATGATGCTCAGTCTATAGGATGCAGAGCCTATAAGAAGGATGATTAATTTCCCCCATCTGTGCCCAAGGCCCTTGTGGACCTAATTAGGCTGCCTGAATGAGAAGATGACAAAGCATTTGCTTTACGCTCCGTATCCCAGGGTGTTGTGCTTGTTGGTGAGTGACTTGCTTTGGTGACGAGAGAGACTGAGGAATGAAAGGAAAGAGAAGATTGAACTCACCTCTTTTCCACCTCAGGCGATGTTGTCAGGAATGGAAGAGGAATTTCAGGGAAAGGCGTTTACCTGATTTTGAAATAGCTCACCGAAGAAAGGTTATTAAACATCACGCAAATAAAAGCTGAACAATACCATGCTAATATGGACACTCAGACACAAACATAAGGCATGGAGACACACAGAAAATTAGATGCACACACACACACACACACACACACACACACACACACACACACACACACACACACAACACGCACGACGCACGCAACGCACAACGCACGCACGCACGCACCACGCACACACAACACACACACACACACAACACACACACACATGTGCATTCACATAATATACACATACTTATATACACGCACACACACGCACATACGCACATACACACCACACACACACACACACACACACACACACACACACACACACACACACACACACACACACACACACACACGCACGAACGCACGCACGCACGCACGCACGCACGCACACACACGTGTGTGTACACACTAGTACAAACACACACACATGGATAAATTGGTTATTAGTTCGGTAGACAGACAGATAGGCTGATTTATTTATAGAATAGATCGATCGATCGATGGCATGGTTGATCTATCCATCATCAGGTAGATAGATAGACAGAAAGAGATAGAGATATAGAGATATAGAAAAATAGAGAGTCACTTTGATAAAAATAGTACTTTTTAACTTGTGTATCAACATAACATTTCAAGCCCAAAGCCTTTATCCTTGAAAAACAAACTTTGTAAGATGCCAATAGTCTTGATGTACCTCTTTTAAAATTGAAACAATTAATCAATTCTAATCCCTTTTGATGTTCACAAGTTTTGACTTTCTCAATGCTATTGTGTTTATCCGGTGCACTGTCACAGACTCAATTATCAAATGCCAGAATGGAGCTCATGATGTATCAGTGCATAAATCGGTGATTCAGAGCCCTTAGAAAATTCTATCAGATTTATCTCTTTATCAAAGCCACTTGTGGACTGAATGAGCGGAGTGGGAAGATGACAAAGCGTTCGTTTTATTCTTTGTGTCTGTGGATGCTGTGCCAGTTGGTGAGCGGATTCGCTCAGCCAGCTAAAGGGCCTGAAGGGTGAGAGGACTGGGAATGCTGAGATTACTTCCTTTGTGTCCCAGGGAATAATTATGGTCAGGGGTGGGAGAGAAGGGCAGAAAAATGGGCCATCTGTGTGTGAAATAATTATCTCGAGGTACAACACACACACACAACACACACACACCACACACACACACACACACCCACACACACACACACGCACACACACACACACGCACCGCACGCACGCACGCACGCACGCACGCACGCACGCACGCACGCACCACACACACACACACACACACACACACACACACACACACAAAGCGCATAGGCACCGACATGCAGGCACGTACTCTCAGACACTCAAATACAGACACACAGAAAGACAGAAAATCGCATCAACACAAAACACACACACACACACACACACACACACACACACACACACACACACACACACACAACACATAAGCATATGCGCGCACGCGTGAACTCACGCTCATATACAGGCACATGCATGCGCACAAACATTTAGCCAAAAAAACCGTGATGTCTGCATCTGGAGTGATATTTTCTGACGGCAGTTGAAAAACACAAACCAAAACAAAACAAAGGAGAAGAAACAAACCGAACAGCATAACATCTCACGACCGAAAGCCAGAGTGCAGGAACACACAAGGCAACTATTAAGAGGCTGTTCTCTCCAATTAGACAGCTTTCATTATCATCATCTGACAAAACGGTTTTTAAGCTTTGCATTCCTCCCTCTCTCTCTCTCCTCTCCTCTCCTCCTCTCTCTCTCCTCTCTCTCTCTCTCTCTCCTCTCTCTCTCTCTTCTCTGTTTTTCGGGGTAGAGAGTTGGTATTACAGCTCTTTTTGTTTTTGTGTTTAGTTTATTTGTGCCTCACAGCGGCAGCCTACCCCGCTGTCCAGTATTTATTCGTAAAATACGTGCACACACACACACACACACACACACACACACACACACACACACACACACACACACACACACACACACACACACACACACACACACACACGCACGCACGCACGCACGCACCACAAACAACACACACACACACACACACACATCATGAATGCATTGATGCCTCGTTAATGATCTAATTGCTACACGTTCAAGCATTCAGGCGATTCACACACAGACACACACACACACACACACACACACACACACACACACACACACACACACACAAAACACACACACACAACACAACACACACCACACACACACAACACACCCCACACACACAACACCACACACACCACACACACACACACACACACACACGGAGGACCCTACGTCCTACTCCAAGAGACAAGGGAAGGATAGTGCAGGACGTCGACCCACGCTGCTTCTGCGCCAAAGTCCGTCAACAGAGGGCCCAAAGCGATGACAGTCCGTCAACAGAGGGCCCAAAGCGATGACAGTCCGTCAACAGAGGGCCCAAAGCGATGACAGTCCGTCAACAGAGGGCCCAAAGCGATGACAGTCCGTCAACAGAAGGCCCAAAGCGATGACAGTCCGTCAACAGAGGCCCAAAGCGATGACAGTCCGTCAACAGAGGGCCCAAAGCGATGACAGTCCATCAACAGAGGGCCCAAAGCGATGACAGTCCGTCAACAGAGGGCCCAAAGCGATGACAGTCCGTCAACAGAGGGCCCAAAGCGATGACAGTCCGTCAACAGAGGGCCCAAAGCGATGACAGTCCGTCAACAGAGGGCCTAGCATGCCGTGTCCTGGTAGTATGGGTCTAGATCAGACACCAACGAGCACCACCGGAATGTTTCAACAGCCCAGCCGTATCTCCTCTCGTGGGTACCCTTTGTCAGCCCGGTCCGTGCCTGACGAGTGCCGATAGTGAAACTGCGGCTGGACTCTCCTGGATGATGTGGATGGACCAGAGCGGGTTTTGATGGAACAGAACCACAGTGGGGGGTATCCTAGTCATCGGTCCCATAACTCTTAGGCAGCTGAGGGACAATTTGAACTGAAAATCCTCCTCATCCTCGTCTGTCCTCCGGTGCTCACTGGGTACCGCTGAAGGCCAGGCCTGTCCATTTCTTGATGTTCTCACCACCTGGTCCTCTGTCTGCCCCTTCTTTAAGTTTCATGGTGGAGAGCCCTGCAAGATGGTCTTTGCAAGGCCAAATGACCGAGGTGTGTGACCGACCATACGATTCCATTTTTTCTTTCTTGACGGTTGTCACCTGGTGTGTGACGGGCCAGTGGCGGGCTTGATTCGTTACCGCACTTGTGTATTGGTGACATGATCTTTGTAGGAAATGCATAGGATTCTACGGGAACATCTCATATCAAATGCCTGAATTCTTCTCTGTAGATCTGCGGTCAGGGCTTAGTTTCACAAGCATAGAGAAAAGTTGATATCACTAATGTGTGCGACATTCTCACTTTGGAACTGAGAGGGATGTTGCTGCTGATGTCATTCTAGATGGTCTTGAGTTTTGTGAGCGCTGTAACATGCTTGGACCCTTGTAGGCATCTCTCACGACCGGTCCAAGGTACGTGAAGCTGCTGGTCGTCTCAATATTTTGACCGCGTGCTTTGAGATCTCTTTTGATGCTTTTTGGTGTTTGTCATCAACGGGGTGTTTTCGGCACTAATTTTCATGCAACACTCTGTGGATGTTCTATCCAGGCATTTTACTTCTCAG
>CM031601.1:84691656-84694156 GCA_018398815.1 Conus ventricosus | reverse complement strand
GAGAGAGAGAGAGAGAGAGAGACGGACAGACAGACGGACAGACGGACGGACGGACAGACAGGCAGACGTTGACAGGCAAACCTACAAAATTGATTCCCCGCTTCTTTTCTCGCCAATTTGTTTGATGGTTTTGCATATACACGTCATGACTTTGTCTTCTCGTTGAACGTAAGTATCTCCTGAGGTTTGAGTAACCGTGGCGATAATTCAGTTGTTGTTGTTTTTTCGGTTAGTAAATGACAGTCTCTCGCTGGGTTAGACCATGTGCAGACTAAGGTTAAAGATCGAGGTCCCACAGTCTACTAAATGTCAGTCTCTCGCTGGGTTAGACCATGTGCAGACTAAGTTTAAAGATTGAGGTCCCACAGTCTGCTAAATGTCAGTCTCTCGCTGGGTTAGACCATGTGCAGACTAAGGTTAAAGATTGAGGTCCCACAGTCTACTCCTGGCCGAGTGGTCAGTGAACTGTTAAAAGATTACAGTCTCTGGGGCACGGTTTGATGGAAGGTGGAGCCCATCTCTCTGTCCGTCTGTCTGTCTGTCTGTCCGTCTGTCTGTCTGTCTGTCTGTCTGTCTCTCTCTCTCTGTCTCTCTCTCTGTCTCTCTCTCTCTCTCTCTCTCTCTCTCTCTCTCTCTCCTCTCTCTCTCTCTCTCTCTCTCCTTGAGTAATAAAGTTCTTGAGTCTTGAGTCTTGAGTCTCTCTCTTCACTGCTTCAGTCTTCCCAGACAGGAATTAGGTATCCATTTATTACTGAATGGACAGAGAGAGTTTTTTTTTGCCGTAAAAATTCGATTACAGGATGTGTTCGACCTCACAACCTGTCAGAACATCAGGCGAACGTTGTAGCCATTTGCCTGCCTGCCCCTCTGTTCTATCTACGGCTCATACATTGAAAAAAAGAAGAAGAAAAAAAAACAGTACAAATTGCGTTTCCCTTTTTTTTAATTTCTGGAACTTGAACTGACCACCCTACTATCAACGTCACGAAGAAAACGCTGCGGTCTTTATGAAAAGAAACGGACATTTTCGTCGTTTTGTCCTCCGTCTCCTAGTTCACCATGTTTTACTCACTAGCACCGGAGCGTGATCTGGAATCGCACCAGTCTTGTCAAGCTGGTAGATATCAAGACATTAAATGAGCTAGATTTTTTTTTTATTGAGACATGTTCATGATGCCTTCAGAAGTTTCTTTCCTAGTTGATAAATGCCTGGTCTCGCATTACTCTCTGATCTGGATTCAGACTGAACATTTTATAAGTTCGTCTTTGAGTCATATTTCATTTGTTTACCTAGTTTAGTCTAAATCAGTTCAACCGCCTTTGTAATCTTATTGACGTGCAGACAAAGAAACGAATAAATAAACCAGTAGGTAATACAGAAATCATCTTAATTCCCTTGTCAGATGTAATAAACTATAATAGACAATGTTCGGCAGTCTGCACGTGAGATAATCTGTGCTGGAACTCGCCTTCAGCGGCAGTGACTCCGCCATGTTCATGGGACAGATACCGCTGGCTGGCATGCACCATGCAGTTAGCCTCATCCGTCAGCTTCAAAGTTCAATCAGAGAGAAAGAATGCTAAAACGTTTCTTATTCTTTCCCTTAGCATCAAGAGGAGTCACTGGGGCACCACAATGCCAAAGCATGGCTGTGATTCGGGGCGACGGTCAATATTCTGACTTTCGCTTCAAATGAAATACTTGACTCTTATTAGTTTGTCCCATCAGCTTGAAAAGGGTAACTCTATTTGCAATGGAAAAAAACGGGCGTTACCTTCCCCTGATTTTTCAAATTCCGGAAGAAGGGTCCATTGTAACTCGATTTCCGCTAAAAGCTGTACGGTAGCTCTGAGTCTTCCGGAAAATCTTCAATACTGGCTAGAGTTGAAAATCAGCTTTTGTGGGCACATGCAAAAACCGCAAGTGACCTTTCACTACAGAAGGAATCATGTCTGATCCATGTTCAGGTTGCTGCATTTTAAACGTGTCTCCGCTGTTCGTTTCAATAGTGGAAAACATTCCAATCGGATGGATAAATATTTTGAAATGTCCCGTGTTATGTAAATCCTCCTTAACAGACCTTTTGAGACTACTCAACCATAACTTTCCCTTATTTGTAGCACCAAAACTGGTCGACGGCATTTTACCCAAGCTAATTTGCCTCTTATCGATACAGACTATAGTGGGGGGGAAAATCCATTTTCAGGCCCATAGATCAATGAATGCAGAAGTTTCAGTTTCAGTTTTATCAAGGAAATGTTACTGCGTGCGGACTAGTCCATTTACGCTTCACAGCAATTGCTAAGTCTTGAGACCACATTGGGCACGATGTTATACTGATGGATAAATGAATTAACGACAAAGTGAAAGAATTTAAGAAGAGGATATCATGGCTACGACCTGGCAAATGTCTGACTTGCACATTAGCCCAAGCACCGGTCAGACCCGGGTACCTACTGTGCTATTATAATAACTGTTTGTGTGTGTGTGTGGTGAGTT
>CM031601.1:84679156-84681656 GCA_018398815.1 Conus ventricosus | reverse complement strand
AACAACAACAATAACATAACACGAAAATGCATGAAGTACAATCTGTTATACCAGCGCATGAAGTACAATCTACTGACCCAGGTATTAACTGCATTCTAATGAAGCGGTATTCATACAACATCGGCGCCTTCATACACTTATTAAGTAAACATAACAGCTCGCCTCTTAAAAGCTCTATACAAATATATGCATAAATTCCTCACAATAATTTCATTTTCATTCGCCATTAGTAGACTGACACGAAACTGACATGGGTTTACATAATATTTGAATGGAATATATTCCTGCCGTAAGTCACTGAGAACAGGGCACATGAACAAAAAGTGTATTTCATCATCGTTTGCCTTTTGACAGAGCGGGCATATCAAACTGCTGTCAGAAATAACATTATACCGTTGACGATGCACTGCTATGTCTGACACACCAAATCTAAACTTCGTCATGTAATTTCTAATATGTCTATCAATATCAAGTGAAAGATACATTTCGCAATTATTAGATGATTTAAACGTCCTGTACCATGAAAACCTATCACTTTCCTGAATATGTTCATGCCAGCACTGCCACCTGTTATCTATGAGTCTCTGACGAAATACTTGCAAAAAATGTTTTACATTTTCCACCCCTGGTTCAGCCATACAAATCCAAAGCCATTTAAAAATAGTATCTTACGAACACTTGACGCCCATGTAGTCTTACCACGTGAATCCAACCAAAATAACATTCTATAAGCTTTCAAGGGTAACCTGTTATCAGTCATCCGTAATATCTTTAGCCAGTATCTAACACATTGCACACGTGAATTTATATAAATAGGATAACGTCCGGTATCTCCATAAACTAACTCGTTGGGTGTTTTTATATGGATTCCTAAAAACCTTTTAAGAGCATACAAATGAACCGTTTCAATATGAACAGCAGTCGCATCCAGTCCCCACAATTCAGCACCATAGAGGGCAATGGGTTGCACCTGAGTATCAAACATTTTTAACATTACTTTAAGCGAAGTATTATTAAGTTTGTACAATCGTTGCAGAATAAATAGTAATGCATTTCTTGCCCTGCTAGCGAGATCTTTACATGCAGCCACAAAACTGAGCCGGGTAGAAAAATTAATACCTAGATATTTGTAACAGTTAACAACATCCATTTGTTCCCCATTGAACGACCACCTCTCTCTTGCTGCAAGGTAACCTCCTTTTCTAAATACAACAATATTGCTCTTTCTCATATTCACCTTAAGTTGGAGTCTAGATGCTGCAATACATAAACTGTTCAACTGGGTCTGGAGGCCAACTGGGGTTTCTGACAATAAAGCTATATCATCTGCTAATAACAAAATAAACAGTTCAACAGTATCTGGAGACAGGGTTGCACCATGTCTTCCGTTCTCTATTATTTCTTGCGCTAATTCGTTGATAAATAGGGAAAACAAAACAGGACTACAGGCATCCCCTTGTTTCACCCCTTTTGTGCACATTATATAGTCTGTAAAATCTCCACCACATCTAACCCTCGCTTTTACACAATCATACATGCTCTTAATACATCGATGTATCTTACCCTTTATTCCATTCTTTTTAAGTATTGGCCAAAGTAATTTTCTGGAGACTGAATCAAATGCCTTTTCGAAATCAATGAAGGCTACGTATAATTTGCGATTCAATGAAAACTGTTTCTGTATAATAGCTAAAAGTGTAAACATTTGGTCGATAGTTGAATAACCTTTCTTAAAACCTGCCTGCCACTCGCCAGTGCTATTATTATGTTCGACCCACTCTTGCAATCTACAGTTAATTATTGAACTATATAATTTACTACCTATATCACAAAGTGATATGCCCCTGTAGTTGCCTGGATCGTTGACTTCACCTTTCTTGAATAATGGCAATATAATCGACTCTGTCCAGTCATCAGGAAATATCCCTTTGTCAAAAAGTACATTAAAAAATATGACCAAAAAATCAGTTACGGCATTTCCAGCGTTTTTAAACAATTCTCCAACTATACCATCAGGGCCCGCAGTTTTTCTGTTCTTTAGTTTTTTAATCGCTGAGATTACTTCTGCTCTTGAAATTGGGCGGTCAAGGACACCTGCTTCACTATCAATATCAAGAGAGGCAACTTCTTCTACTTCTTGCACGTCTTCTTCAATATCTTTTTCGAGAAGTTCTTTGAAATGCCTATACCAGTCACTGACTGAAATATTATTATACGTATTACTTTTTCTAACTGATGTTTTACGCATATGCTTCCAGAACTCTCTCTGATCGTTTACTGAATTAATCAAATTGCATAATAAAGTAGAATTATATTCGTTCTCCTTCCTCTTCAAAAGATTCTTATATTCCCTTCGAGTTTTACAATAAACGTCTCTGTCTTCATCGTCTAGCGTCTTTCTGGATATTCGCAGAAGCTGTTGCACGTCTTTTTTAGTTTTATAACATTCACGGTCAAACCAATCATCATTCTGTTGATTAGTATTTATTCTCATTTGTTT
>CM031601.1:84661656-84664156 GCA_018398815.1 Conus ventricosus | reverse complement strand
GTTGTTCATGCAGTTCAGTTGTCACTTAGTGTAGGCGTTTCGGCATGCGCTGGTGTGACCTTTGAACCGCATATTCTGTGTAATCTGCATATCACGTGAGCTATCTGAATACCCTGGCGACTGTGATTGGGTTTCCTTGTGCTGTTGTCCTCGATAGAAAGCTGTTGCTTTAAATAGAATCACACGTGGGAAAACTTGTGTTTGCCAACACTAACAGTGCTGTGACAGGTTTGCCGCGTTGTTTTGAGGGTTTATTTTGTTGATTTGAGGGTTGCGCTTTGCAATGTCGAAAACGAAACGCAGCCTGTTTAATTCGCCTTTCTCAGCTAAGAAAGACTCAAAGAAATCCCGCACTGAAGAGGTTGAGATATTAATTCACGATGATCAAGGTATGGAGAAGAAAAAAGAGCAAGTTTCTCTGTTCGACGCTCACAAAATACATGAGACGGTGGTCACACGCATCAACGAGACATTGAAGGCGTTTACTCCACAGGAAGAAGATTATCCTGCTCTGAAGACTCTCCCTGCCTTTGTGACTGCTGTGTCTACTGCTGTGTCTACTGCTGTGTTTGTGGCGATGGTAGAGGTGATGAAGGGGGTGATGGACATGTTGGATCAACGACTGGAGCGCATAGGGCGTATGGACTCTGCCCCTCTCTGCTGTCATCATGAGAAGTTGGAGGCAGCTATTCGTGGACTGACTTATGAGAACGATCGTCTGCAACAGTATTCCCGCAGAGAATCGGTCCGAATCTTCGAGATTCGGCAGGAGGACGGTGAGACAGCTGAGCAGGTGGAGAAGAAGGCCCTGACTGTGATGCGGGAAGCTGGAGTTGAGGTGGGGGAAGTTGATATCGCTGCCTGTCACAGGGTGGGCAGGAACAGGAGCAGCAAAGGGCCACCTGCAGTGCTGGTGAAGTTCGTTGTCGAGACGAAAGCGTCGCGAGCTGATGATGAAGAAGAGACCCTGAAGGGAAAGAATGGTTATGACAAGGTCTTCATCAACGACGACCTCACACCCCTCCGTTCCCGGTTGATGGGGTACGTCAAAAGCCTCCCTGCCGTGGAGAGGGTGGTGGACCATAGATGGGACCATCCACTGTCGCAAGAAATCCATCCCTGGACTTCACCCGGACAAACCACCCCAAGCCCGTCACCATAGAGACACCCGACGACCTGTTCCGCTTGGGGGTGACGGAGGTCGACTATGATCGACTGGGCTGACCCACCTGATCTTCGCCAGGAACCAAGATTTGGAATAGGGCTGCCCTGGGGTTCAGTCGGCGTTCTACAGGCACACCGTTCCAGCAGTGTTGGGAGTGATGTGAGCGTGTCAAAGTCTGGCTCTGTTAACGAAGAGCCAAGAAAAGATGTGAGAGAGAGAGAACAGTAATATGCCGACTCTACGCCACTTTCACCCTCCACCGAGTTTTTGGGCGAAAGTGGCCTAAAAGCCGCCTTTTCCTGTGGCGGAAGAGAGAGAGAGAGAATCACCGGCAGACAGACAGAGAAGAGAGAGACAGAGAGAGAGAGACAGACAGACAGACAGAGAGGCGGGCAGACACACCACAGCATTTATGGCACGGCCTATGCTATGGCACGGCTCGCGCAGACAACGACCCTCGCACAACAGTGCACGGCTCGCCACAACCTGCGACCAAAAAATCAATAAAGCACACCTGACGGCCCCGTTAACTGCAACATAAGCGAATGTTCTAGACTGTCACGTGTCATTGCCACTTCGTAGCCGCCACGTTAACAGACGCCATTGTTCACTGGATTACTTCGCAAGAAGGCTGTGTTTTAATTGTGCCTTAGCTGTCTGTCATTTTACATTGGAAGGCTGTGCTGTGGTGCTTGTTTCAGTGAGAAAGTGTTTAATTTAACAAGGCGAATGTCACAAATGTCTGAAGATAGTATTTCTTCTGAATTAGGTAGAGAAATTCTTGAATCACAGGCTGCTCATCAAGAATTGTTAGATTATTCTAGGCAGGCAACTAGTTTAATTTTACCTGACATGGATCAAGCTTGCAATGTTCCATTACCACCTCCAACACAACAGAATTGTGGACGAAGAAGAAAAGAATGTATTGAAGAGAACAGGCTATTTCATGAAGAAATGGCAAACATTGCTGAGAAGGCAAAAACAGTAGGCCCAATGAAACTACCAAAAAGGCCAAACGAAAGCTGGAAGATTTATTCAAAGAAAAACAAGGAAGAAAGAAAAAGAGGGCGGTGCTTGATTCTCCAACAATTTGCACAATTTATCTTGTTGCAAATGAAGCTGACCACCAGTACTGGCATATCAAGAAAAGCCTTTTTAGATTCTGTTCTTTTTGACTGCTCAGCAGGCGAAAATGAAATTATAGAAAAACTGCAAAAAGGGATTAGAAATCTAAAAAGACAGGACGCCCAAACAATAATGTTTCATATTCAGTTTGGTGGGTTTTGATTTTGCAAAATGCGGAAAGAGAAACGAAGGAAGAATGAACGTAGGCAA
>CM031601.1:84634686-84660656 GCA_018398815.1 Conus ventricosus | reverse complement strand
CGTGATGGAAGATATGTCCATGATATCGTCTGAATATCATTGTGTTCATTTCTGTTTGGACAACCGCCCTATCCCCATACACCATGTTGCGTCAATGGACAATACCTGACACATTAATCATTCGTATTCGTATTCGTATTCTCTCTCTCTCTCTCTCCTCTCTCTCTCTCTCTGTCTCTCTCTCTCTCTCTCTCACACACACACACACACACAAGCACACACACACGCACGCACGCACACACACACACACACACACACACACACACATCTAATTAGACACATGTAATATCACAAGCTCTCCATCCTTTACAATCTGAATTTTGCAGTAATTATTCTTGCTATAGTGCGTAACTCGACTGTGTGACAAGTAGTTATATGCCACTGATCAAAGCGAAATTCGCTGTTTCCCTCGATTAAGTAAAAGCCTGTGATCCAGTAGACTGCGATATATCACTGGGAAAAAAATGACGCATATGTTCAAATTTCCTGGTAATCTTCTTTCAGTCATGTCTAAAGCAGAGAACACAGCGTGTGTGCGTGAATGGCAGATCTACCTCTGAAGCTAATGTAAGGTGTTGTCCAGCATAAGGCTCCCTTCTTCGGCCTCTTCTCTTTCACATTACAAACAATATCCTTCATGTAACGTGGCGATGATAGTGGTAGCAGTGTTGGTGGTGACAGTCGTTGAATGTGTGTTTATCCATGTATCTTTGTACATGTCTATCTGCGTTGATGCACGGATGTACGCGCGCTCGTGTTTATATATATATATATATAATATATATATATATATATATATAAAACAAACCAATAAATTCCAAGGATAAGTACCGCACCGTCCCAGCAACTTACAGAGCAGCTTGGTGTTGCAATGACTGCAAGAAATATTGAATTATAAACGAAGCTTGCTCTTATGTCTTAGACTGAAGAAATAGGGGGAGATACGCATTCATATCTGCAGTGGTAGATGATTCTGCCTAACTAACAGTATGTGCTTGAGGTGGGTGAATGGGAAAAATAAAATAAATGCTTCTCAAAATGAGCCTTCAGCAAGCTTATATTCTCCAAGGGGGAGACATCCTCCAATAGGAGGGAAACTCACTAACATATAACTCCTGGTCATATACCGACATTTCGAAACTTGGTGGTTTCTCCTCAGTGACCCGCGGAAAGTGGTAATTTGACTCCTCTGCCTTTTCAGTTTTAAGAAGAATGCAATCCCAGAAAAGGTTGGTGTGCAATACCGTAGTATGTTTGTTGAGTTTTCAAAAAACCAACCAAAGGTGCCATCTAAGAAGCAAAAGAAAATCATAAAAGAGCAAAACAAACTACATTTTCTTGTGAAAAATAGAAAATATAAAAAGATATCCTCTAAGACACAAGTGCTGAGGGCTAGTTCTTGGAATGAATCCGCAAGGGACTAAAATACAACAAACCAATAAATTCCAAGGATAAGTACCGCACCGTTCCAGCAACTTACAGAGCAGCTTGGTGTTGCAATGACTGCAAGAAATATTGAATTATAAACAAAGCTTGCTCTTATGTCTTAGACTGAAGAAATAGGGGAGATTTACGCTTTCATATCTGCAGTGGTAGAGGCTTCTGCTCCCTAACGTATGTGCTTGAGTGGGTGAATGGGGACAAAAGAAAATAATGCTTCTCAAAATGAGCTTTCAGCAAGCTTATATTTTCTCCATATGTATAATTATATATATATCTAAATATATATATATATATATATATATAATATATATATATATATATATATTTTATATATGTTACGCTAAAATATGTGAAATTGCCTGTTTCATGAAACGAGCGAGTTTTGGCCTGTTTCATGAATAGGGCAGTGAAATTGCGTATTTCATGAAAACAAGAAAAAGCCTTGCCTGTTTCATGAAAAAGCAAATTTTGATTGCGGTTCATGAAACCAGCAGAGAGTATTTGAGCCTCGAAAAGCTCAAATACTTCTCTCAAATCCTCTCCACTACGACCCACACATCCCACTCCATACCTATTTGTTATCAGTGATCCCGTATTCTCCTGGTTGTGTCAAGGGGTGAGCAGATAGAACCGGAAGTCGGACCCTCAACTAGGCGAGAAGAGCTAAATAAATTTTGAGTATAATAATAATAATGATCAACTTTAGTTTGTCTTGTTTTTTGCAAGTTGTCTGGGGTGTACAGGCACTGTTGCAAGCTTTCCAGTTTTTAAACCAGGAGCGTCGTTAGGTCACGCACATGCTCGACCTTGCATCTGACATAACCCTCGGTCCGTTTCCACTGGAAAGTGCTCGTACAGCGCTTTCTAACCGTCGTTCATTAGAAGGAACAGCTGAGGGAGACAAAGTGCGGCTGCTTTACCAAACTCAACCTGCCGTTCGAGCAAGCCAACCATGAATAAACTCCAGCTTTCGTTCCAAATTAGAAATTTCAGACACATTGTGTCCAACACAAACCGAGCAGATTAGTGGGTACCTCTTCCTCTGTCAAGTCAGACACCGGTATGATGACATTGTCTCCAACGCTCGGTGGTTTCACCTTGCGATTGACCGTGCAACATTCGACTGGCTTGTTTCTGGAAATTTCCAGCTGCAGTTTTTCGTAATATGATGTGAGAGTTCTCTTGAGTATCTTCTTCGCTGGCACCATTTTTGCGCTGGCTGGTGAATCAATGCTCTGCACTGAAATCAGCTCTGCTGCTGCATTTCGCTCGGCATTGAATCAAGCTCTGCTGTTGCATTTCCGCTCGGCATCTCGCACCTGCATCTGAATCAATCTCTGCTGCCTGCATCTCGCTCAGCATTGCAATCAGGCTCTGCTGCTGCATTTTGCTCTGCTGGTGAATCTACGCTCTGATCTGAAATCAAGCTCTGTTGCTGCATCTCGCTCAGCCATCTGAATCAGCTCTGTGCTGCCTTTGCTCTGCGGTGAATCCTCGCTCTGCATCTGAATCATAGCTCTGTGGTTAATCTCGCTCTGCTATCTGATCACGCTCTGTAGCTGCATTAGGTTCTGCTGCTGAATTTTGTGATGTTCTCATCCGCCTCATTCCTGTTCACGAAGCATCTCTACCAGATCTCTTCAAGGATCCCATTCTGATTTATCCAAAAATGCTTGAGCAATTTAGATTTCAGGCCTTGACGCGCTGACTGACCGAACATGGCTTTGAAAGGTTCCATTCCAATGGCTACTGTTACGATCTGTGTTCATGTGCCACTCCCACGAACTGTACGACGACACTTTTGGACTGTTGTTATTCGAATCCATGCTGTTAAGGGCGTCTTCATGGTTTGCATTGCTTCGTTTCTACAGAACCTTGGATGGGGGTGTCGCGGTCGTCCATTAACTAACTTGACATCATTCACAGCCGATGCAGCTCCGTATATTACTGCGGCTGTAAACTCGCGGCCGTTGTCCAGACTTGAATTATTTTGGCGCGCCAAACTCAAGAAGATATTTCAGCGTTCCGAAGCTACTTCTTCCGCCCGTTTTGAAGTCAAACGAACCGCAATGAAATGAAAATTTTCGTTAAGTGTTCCTGATAATGCATAATGAAACATATGAACCATCTTTGAGTGACTTGCATGTCAACGAGATCGATTGTCCCGCTCGTTAATCTTTAAACCGTTATAGGACGAAACACCATTCCCGCCCCCCCCCCCCCCCCCCCCCCCCAAACAGTTTCCTTCTTTCGGTTTCTTTTCCAGGCAAACGTTCACATTGGGAGTTGTAGACTCTCACGTTTGGAAGGGTATGTGTCGTAAAGTACCTGCACTTTTTCAAGTCTTTTTTCCCCTCCGGTGGCCTGAAAAAAGCACGTCACAAACTCCTGGTCACCTAAAGAATAATATCCTTCCTCATGAATGATTTGACGGAAATCCACATTTTTGAAAAAAAATAGACAGAGAGAACAGCGAGAGAGAGACAAGAGATGAGAGAGACAGCGAGAAAGAGTGAGCGAGACAGAGAGAGAGAGCGAGACTGAGAGAGGAAGATGAGGGACGAGAGAGACAGCGCGCGCGAGGACAGGAGAGAGAGAGAGACGAGAGAGCGACAGACCCAGACTCAGTTGAGATGGAGACAAGTACAAGTTAAATTTGTCTCACTGTGTCCAAATGAAGAAGTGCCGGAGGTAAATCCTTTTTCTTTTCTTCTGCAAACCCCTGACTTTTTCTGTTTTCAAACGTACACTTGCTCAATTTCACCAAACTTTGAAAAATACCAAAAAACTTTTTAGATGTGATAGTTCTCCCGTGGTTGTCTTTCGCCAGTTTCTGATTTTTCAGGAACTTCAAATCAATTTCCGTCGTAATAACAGTCCATACGCGATTTGTCATGTGTCGATCTAAGTTCACAGGACCTAAAACACGCAGCACGCAACTTTTTTTACACCCCTCTCCAACAACTACAACTCAACAAAGCAAAGCGACGCGTATAATTTGACCTGCCCTCACTTTATTTGAGTGTCCGACTTCCGTTCTATCTGCCACCCTTGACACAATACCTGGAAGATATGAATCACTGATCACCAAAAGAGAGAGGAGTGTGTGGTGTGCGCGGAGAGAGAGAGTTTGAGAAGAATTATTGAGCATCGAGGCTCAAATTACTCTCTGCTTGTTTCATGAAACGCGCAATCAAATTTGCTTGGTTCATGAAACAGGCAAGGCATTTTGGCTGGTTCATGAAATACGCAATTTCATGCCGATTCATGAAACAGGCAACAATCTTTGTTCGTTTCCATGAAAAGGCAATTTCACCAAATTTAGCGTAACCTAATATATATATTTATATTGTGTGTGTGTGTGTGTGTGTGTACGTGTTTATCTATGTATCTTTGTATATGTCTATCTGCGCTGATGCGCGGAGGTAGGTGTGTGTGTGTGTGTGTGTGTGTGTGTGTGTGTGAGTGTGTGTGTCGTGTGTGTGTGTTGTGTACCTGTTTCTCTATGTATTTTGTATTATGTCTATCTGCGCTGATGCGGGCGCGCGCGCCACGCGCGCGCGTGTGTGTGTGTATTGTGTGTGTGTGTGTGTGTGTGTGTGTGGTTGTGTGTGTGTGTGTGTGAGTGTGTGTGTGTGTGATAAAAAATGCATTGTGACTGACCAACTAGCCACGGCCTCTTCGTGTTATAACCAGACGGTCGTTTCCAACAGAATACCCCCCCCAGTTGTACCCTCAAATTAAAACAAAACAACTAGCTCAAAATTGTTGGATTTCTCCGCAACTCACCCGCATTGAACAGGCCTCTGTTTGAATTGGCTGCTTTTTGTAGACATACAGTAGCATTTTTTTTTTACTTTGTGTATTATTTGTGACTTTTTCCTTTAACTGCTGAATTGGAAACGTCCTAAAAGAATGACGTAGGGAGAATGCAGCCTTCGACGTTCTGTTTTTTTGGACCCAGTGTATGGAACTCTTTGCCATCCTGTCTGCACGGTGTCATCCTAGTCTGTCTGATGTTTACAAATAGCCGAAAATCAGTCCCGTTTTGAAAGGCTTTCCCCTGGGCTATGGGGGAGCGGTGTTGTCAGCTTTTCTAGTTGGTGGGAAGATGCGGGAGCGAGAGAGAGAGATGTGTGTGTGGGTGTGTGTGTGTGGGTGTGTGGTGTGTGTGAAGTTGTGTGTGATGTGTAGTGTGTTGTGTTTGGTGAGGGGGTGGGGAGAAGGAAGGGGAGACGGAGAGAGCAGGGGGGGGGGGGGGAGCAGGAAGGACGGAGGGGGATTGGGAGGTGGTTTGGATGTGTTTGTCTATTGCAGCGTGTGAGTTTTGCCTGTACAAGATATTGCAATTATAACATATGACATTCATCATATCATCATCTTCAGCAGCATCAGCAGCAGCAGCATCTTTAGTTATAGTGTCGTATTAGTTTTTGTTTGCGTTGTTGTGGTATGTGTATAGCAGTTTTCTGAATGATTTAAAAGAGATTTTTTCTCTCGAAAAAGTTCTTTCATTAATTATACATACATCACAGTTGGTTACTACTACTACTACTCTACTCCTACTACTACTACTACTACATACTACTACTATACTACTACTATATTAATTATCCTCATCATTATTATACGTATCTTCTTTTTCTTCTTGGTTATAATTATTATTCCTGTCATTATTACTTGATGTACACGGGTCGGTTTCTGGCATAGATTATAAAGGGAGATTTTTTTTGTGAAACTGTTCTGTCTAAATCGTACACACAGTCCAAGTTGACGTTTACAGAACTAATCCCAATTCCCAGCTCCGTAATACGACACAGATCTGTCTGTCTGTCTGTCTGTTGTCTGTCTGTCGTCTCTCTCTCTCACTCTCTCTTCTCTCTCTCTCTCTCTCTTCTCTCTCTTCTCTTCTCTTCTTCTCTCTCCTCTCTGTCCTGTTATTTGATTTTACTATAGCTTTCCAGAGATTACATTTTCAGTGGGCCGAAAGACAACGTTCTGATTCTGATGTCAAAAAAACATACCCCCCCAGTATTTATTAACAAACTCATCAGCAATGACTTTTGTGGCAAACCTTAGTACGTCCACGCTTGGTAACGGCATATGTTTACTCGCTAAAAAAACTAATGTTTTGGTTTTCAAGTTTGGCCCCCCCCACCCCCCCACCCCCCCCCAATTGTTGTCGTCGTCGTCGTCGTTGAAATGTGTGTGTGTGTGATGTGTGTGTGTGTGTGTGTGTGTGTGTGTGTGTGTGTGTGTGTGTGTGTGTGTGTTTTGTGTGTGTGTTTTGGTTGCTTGGTGTAGAGCCGTGTGTGCGTGTTCGTGCGTGCATGCGACGTGTGGTGGTGTGTGTCGCGCGTGTGTGTGTATGTGTATGTGTGGACTCGATGAGTGTGTTGTATGTGTGTGTTGTGTGATCGGCGAGAGTGGGTGTGTGTGTGTGTGTGTGTGTGTGTGTGTGTGGTGTGTGTGTGTGGAGAGAGAGAGAGAGAGATTGAGAGAGCGAGAATGGAGAGAGAGAGAGGAGGGAAGAGAGAGTGTGTGTGTTCTGTACACACAGACACACCCACACACACACACACCCACACACACACACACACCCACACCACACACACACACACACACCAACACACCCACAGCTTACTCTCCATACTTACCAGGCACCAGACAGAAAGACGAAACCGATTCTTTCATTAGATGAAGAGAATGATATGGTATATCCGGACAGTGTATTGTGGCCACACTTCACACGGAGTGTCTACTTTACTCTTGCAGTTCCACCTATCGCTGAACACATAAGCAAGCACGACCTCTGTGATTATAGGAGGACGTGATTTTGAAGCTTTTTACATATTGTGCGGAGACCTGCAGTTTGGATAGACACGCTTTCGACGCAGATAGGTATCTATGGGTTATGACTAGCTGCGGTCCAGTCCCCTTTTTCCCCACTACTCCCCCCCCCTAAACACCACACCTCCCCCCCCCACCACCCCTTTCCCCCCCCCCCCAAACCCCCCCCCCCCCCCCCCTTTCCCCTTTAGAGTATAGAGAAGCGTAGGGCCAAAATGCTTGTATGGGGACGGGGCTTTTCGCTGAAGCCTTCTGCTTGTCCAAGCTGTGTCGTTAAAGCTTTCCTAATTCACACAATATGAAGGATCCTTTCACAACGACACGCAGAGCGGCTCTGGAACGGAAGACTCAGACTAAGGAAATTAGGTGTTAACACAAATCGTTAAACATCAAATGCACGGAGCATATCACTGATGAAAAAAAGACACCAACCCACGAAGCAGCACATTGGACTATACGGAAGTTCTGCTGACATGAGTTTAAGACAGAAAACTTACATTGATGTTGCAACGTAGGGAGACCAAAGGGCCTTGCTAGAAAACAGTTCTTTTAGGTCATTGTTGAGAAAGGAAGGAAAAGGGGAAGACAGGAAATGATGTCCTGCCAACGGTAGGCAAAATTATGACAAGGAAACCAGTAACGGAGACCCGGATGTGGCTCACAGACGACAGAGTGAGGGGAAGCTGGTGACCATCCAGTGCGGACCTCCAGAAATGCACGGAGTTCAGATGAGGAGAAGATAAAGACAAACAAGCGCCGACCATCGTGTCCACCTCTGTATGCCCTATTCCCCCAACCCATCACACCAAGTCATCGGCAAATACTGCTTACTGAAGATCGTGCTCTGACCGGCAGGGGACGACGGACTCGTCGGCCCGTCATAGCTTGGTCATGCAGGGGAATGATTCGGGAGGGGGAAAGGTACAGAGACAGACAGCATATTTCACCCAGTCCTGGCTCTAGGGGTCGGGTGTCACGTTCCACAATCACTCCACGGCAGATATCCCTCCCAGCTGTCTCCGGAAAGGGCAACGGGCGTTCTTTACTAACCTCCTGGGGAGTAAGCTCAGTTGCAGTTGCAGCATGGTCCGAAACACCCCGTGGAATTCCAAGGCCCAGCAGCATGTTCACCCAAACCCGTTACACAGACGAGTAGTGCAGTACAGGCCGGATATTAACCGCATCTGGTTTGGCACATGCCCAACACACACAAGGAGTAGTTTTAGAGCAAGTGATGGAAGAGTTCGGTTCGTTCCACAATAACTCGTCCCTCAATCCAGGTGCAGGGTTCTTTGTTGACGTGTTTTCCGTATATGGGACATTTGAAAATCGAAAAGGAGGGGATGATTTTGGAACACAAGGGGATGTCAGGTCTGGATTTACTCGCCCGGATGAGGTGGAGGGTGTGAGGGTTAAGTTTTGGGTTAGGTGCCCTTTTCCCAGCCTCTGGGGGTGTTTTCGGGCGTACGAAGTGTTTAGAAAGTTACACGTCGTGGCGTTTTTACTTTCATCGGCACGTGAAAGCTGTTTGCAGCTTACCAGGTCCTAAGAGTGTTGACGACTATGCGAATGAACTGGGGACAAAAACAACCTGGCCCGGCAAACATGAAAATACTTTTACACACACGTGTTGACCTTCAAGTACCACATTAGATACGTGTCACTCGTCTTTGTCTCTCCAGTCTGCCTCTACTGTCTGATTATTCACACTCACACACACACACCACACAACACACACACCACACTCACACACACACACACACACACACACCACACACGCACGCACGCACGCACGCACGCCCCCTCGCACGCACACCGACACGCACACGCACACGCACCCACACAAACACCCGCACGCACGCACGCACGCACTCACACACACACACACACCACAAAAACCCCCCCCCACACACACAACACACAACACACACACACACACACAACCACCACCTACCCACAGGCTCATCACTTTGCAAATTGTTGTTTTTATGCGACGTTATCATTTACGGTAAAGAATGCTCATTATTCTACGGCTTTTGAGACGAATTACCACCATTTAAGGCGAAACCAGAATGCTCTTCGGCGATTTTTTTTATTGTTGTTATTATCAATCCTTAAATGGGGATTCTGAAATCTGCTCGAGAGATGTTTCATACATCAAAGTATTGGCGAAGGTCTAGTTATTCTAAATATGTTTCCGCGATTAAGGATATACAGGGTCAATGCCGAATTAACTTTATGAAATTGGGGTTTACCAAACACGAAAAACAGCCTTTTTGGATGTATTGATTCGTGTGTAACCCACTTTATAGGCTGCGAAAGTACACACACACACACGCACGCACGCACGCACGCACGCATGCGCGCTCGACACACGCAACACGCACGGCACGCACGCAACGCCCACACACACCACACACACACACACACAACACACAACCACCCACACACACACCCACCCCACCCACCCAACAACACCCTCAACGTGCGTGCGCTCAGCGACGACGCACGTACACGCGCGCACACACGCATTTGTATATACATAACACACTGACAACCACATATACACTACCTTTCACACACTACCCACTTTCTGTTTTCACAGTCTGTGTTAGCCTATGTCTGTCTGTCAGTTGTCTATCCTGTATCCTCTTATCTTGTCTCTGTATGTATGCTGTATGTATGTATGTATGTCTCTGTCGGTGATGCCTGTCTGTCTGTCTGTCTGATTCTGTCTGTCTGTCTGTCTGTCGTCTGTCTTCTCTTCTCTTCTCTCTCTCTCTCTCTCTCACACACACACACACACACACACCACACACACTCACACACACACCACAACAGACACAGACACACACACACGGCACACACGCGCCACACACACACACACGCACCACACACACACCACACCCCACACACTCAACACACACACACACACACACTCACCCACATACAGAAACACACACACGCGCACACACACCACCCACACACACACACCACACACACACACATACAGCACACACACACACGCCACCCACGCACACACACACACACACACACACACACACAAACACAACACACACACCCACACGCACGCAGCACGCACCACACACACACACACACACACACACACCACTCACACACACACACACACACACACACACGCACGCCCGCAGCCCAGCCGCCCGACCCCACACCAACACACCACCCCCACACACAACACACACACACTCACACACAACACACACACACCAACACCACAAGCAAACTACTACAAAGAGGATAACAAACGAGAAAAAGGGGGTCATCCGGTAAAGAATTGTCGAAAGAAAAGTTTTTTCGATTAGTTTGCAGTATGCGCATTCCCTTCCGTGTGGGACCTGAGGCGGACAGCAATACTAAAACTCTTCCGCCCATGCTTTCTTCTTATTGACTTTGGGTATACCGACACTCCCATCATCAGCAGATGAACGGCAAGACTTCGTTTAGACGTAAATGTTTCGAAAGTTCAGAGAGATATAGGGGTACAGTTCCAATGACGACTTAGGTAGTCAAGACAGGAGGTCTTGCATTTTATACTTTGCCTGAGTAGAAAACCCAGGGAGCTTTATATAAGGAGGGGTTCGGGTTACGGAAGCTTGCAAAAATTTGAAAGATGAGATTGCGCGAATTTCTTTTGAAGGTGTTTGAAAAGTCTTAGGAAGTTTCAGTGGCTAGTCAGCAAGAACTGAATTCATAATTGCCAGGAACAAAATACACGCAGTATCAAGCTTTGCCGACTCTAGGGTGAGGCTTTGGCAAAGCGAGTGATGGCGTCAGGCTCAATGTACGCGGCTCTGAACATGTTCCGATGTGTGACGTACATCACAAAGTAAAAGCCAAGATCAGTGCACTTGAATACAGAACGGGCACGTGGTGTTTCCCAGACGAGATGGGAGGTAGCACAGGGATAGAGAAACCCATGGGGAGAAACATAAAGCTTCAGTGTATTTCATTTCACCTTAGACGGTTTTTGTTGGATTTCATGATTTTACTTCTGAAAACAGAAGTGTGAACAAGACAGTTACAGCTGAAGGCAAGTCCGAGTGGTGTCGCGGTGTATTGTCTGCGTGCATTTGAGGCGGTGTATGAGAGTGGAGTCATGAGACGAGTTACACGGAGGTGTATAAAGTAGAACAACCCGAGCCACGCTCAGAACCTTGGAAACACGCAAGTTTATGGCTGCCACAGAAGAAAGGCTTCTTTGGATGAGTGAATGGCCCTGATTCATGGAGGTTGTTTTGATTTTGTGTCTGCGATTTTTTGGTCTATTTCATTCACCGAGGTGGTTTTTTGCATATACGTTTATGTGTTTCGGTCATAAGTGTTATTAGTGTTATATAGATACCCAAGTTGTGTGTTTGACAGAGACGCTTTGTTATTTTTCCAGGTTAAGTTAAAAGGAATTTAATTGTAGTAGGACCCCGTATAAAGACCGCTTGTGGCATTTTCGCTTCGTTTTAAGTTTGCCTTGGTGCAGTTGCAGGTGTTTTTGACTCGTGTTCAGATGTTCAGCAGTTCAGTTGGTCCACTTGTGTAGGGTTTCGGCATGCGTGGTGTGACCTTTGAACCCGCTAATTCTGTGTAATCTTCGCATAATCCGTGAGCTAATCTGAATATCCCTGGCGACTGTGATTGGGTTTCCTTGTGCTGTTGTCCTCGATAGACAGCCTGTGCTGTTAATAGAAGCACCCGTCGGGAACTTGGTTTGCCAACACATCAGTGCTTGTGACAGGTTTGCCGCGTTGTTTGAGGGTTTATTTTGTTGATGTGAGGGGTGCGCTTTGCAATGTCGAAAACGAACGCAGCCTTGTTTCATTCGCCTTTCTCAGTAAGAAAGACTCAAAGAAATCCCGCACTGAAGAGGTTGAGATATTAATTTCACGATGATAATGTCATGGAGAAGAAAAAAGAGCAAGTTTCTCTGTTCGACGTCACTAATACATGAGACGGTGGTCACACGCAGCACGAGACATTGAAGGCGTTTACTCAACGGAAGTAAGGATTATCCTGCTCTAAGACTCTCCTGCCTTTGTGACTGCTGTGTTCTACTGTGTGTTCTACTGCTGTGATTTGTGGCGATGGTAGAAGGTGATGAAGGGGGTTGATGGACATGTTGGATCAAACGACTGGAGCGCATTAGGGCGTATGGACTTGCCCCTCTCTGCTGTCATCATGAGAAGTTGGAGGCAGCTATCGTGGATGACTTATGAGAACGATCGTCTGCAACAGTATCCCGCTGAGAAGCGGTTCCGAATCTCGAGATTCGGCAGGAGGACGGTTGAGACAGCTGAGCTGGAGCGAGAGGAAGGCCCTGGAACTGTGATGCGGGACGCTGGAGGTTGAGGTGGGGGAAGTTGATATCGCTGCCTGTTCACGGTGTGGGCAGGAAACAGGAAGCAGCAAAGGGGCCACTGCAGTGTGGTGAAGTAGTTCGCTTGTGGACGAAAGCGTTCGCGAGCTGATGATGAAGAAGTAGACCTGAAGGGAAAGAAATGGTTATGACAAGGTCTTCATCAACGACGACCTCACACCTCGTTCCGGTTGATGGGGTACGTCAAACGCTCCTGCCGTGGAGAGGGTGTGGACCATAGATGGGACCATCCACTGTCGCATGAAATCCATCCCTGACTTCACCGGAAACACCCAAGCCGTCACCATGAGACCCCGACGGACTTGTTCCGCTTGGGGGTGACTCGGGAGGTCGACTGATTGATCGACTGGGCCTGACCCCCTGATCTTCGCAGGAACCAAGATTTGGAAAAGGGTGCCCTGGGGGTTCAGTCGGTGTTCTTCAAGGCACACCGTGTACAGCAGTGTGTGGGCGTGATGTGAGGGTGTCAAAGTCTGGTCTGTTAACGAAGAGCCAAGAAAAACGATGTGAGAGAGAGAGAACAGTAATATGCGACTCTACCCACTTACCCTCCCACCTAGTTTTTGGGCGAAATGGCCTAAAAGCGCCTTTTCCTGTGGCGGAAGAGAGAGAGAGAGAATCACCGGCAGACAGGACAGAGAAGCGAGAGACTGAGAGAGAGAGACAGACAGGACAGACAGAGAGGCGGGCGGAACACACACAGATTTTATGGCACGGCTTTGCTATGGCTCGGTCGCGCAGAAAGCGACCCTCGCACACAAGTGCCGGTCGCCACAACCTGCGGACCAAAAATCAATAAAGCACAACTGACGGCCCGTTAACTGAAACAATAAGGAATGTTTCTAGGACTGTCACGTGTCATTGCACTTCGTAGCCGCCACGATAACAAGACGCCATTGTTCACTGGATTACTTCGCGAGAAGTCTGTGTTTTAAATTTGTGCCTTAGCTGTCTGTTCATTTTACAATGGAAGGCTGTGCTGTGGTGCCTTTTTCAGTGAGCAAAAGTGTTTAATTTAACAAGGGCGAAGAAATGTCCACAAATGTCTGAAGATAGTATTTTTCTGAAGTAGGTAGAGAAATTCTTGGACTCACAGGCTGCTCATACAAGAATTGTTAGATTATTCTAAGCAGGCACCTAGTTTAATTTTACCTGGACAAGGATCAGCTTGAAAGTTCCATTACCACCTCCAACACCACAGAATTGTGGACGAAGAAGAAAAGAATGTCTATTGAAAGGAGACAACGGCTATTTTCATGAAGAAATGGCCAAACATTGCTGCGAAGGCAAACACAGTAGGCCCAACTGAAACTAACAAAAAGGCCAAAACGAAAGCGGGAAGATTTTTCAAAGAAAAACAAGGAAGAAAGAAAAAGAGGGGGTGCTTGTTCTCAACATATTTGCACAATTATTCTTGTTGCCAATGAAGCTGGACCCCAGTACTGGCATATCAAGAAACGCCTTTTTGATTCTGTTCTTTTTGAACTGCTCAGCAGGCCGAAAATGAAATTATAGAAAAACTGCAAAAAGGGATTAGAAATCTAAAAAGGACAGGACGCCCACAACAATAATGTTTCATATTCGTATGGGGGGATTTGATTGGATTTTGTGCAAAACTGGCAGGAGAAGCCCCCAGAAACGAAGGGAAGAATAAAGAAACGTAGGGCACCAATGGTTTTTTTAAAAGAAAAAACCAGGATATTCAGATGTGTACGTACGCAAGCTACGACTCTTGCAAAAGTACTTCAAACCATTTCCTCAGTTTTACATATTGGTCTGCAGTCGTTTTATCATGAATAAACTGAAGGCCAAATTGAAAAACATGCTACAGATTGAAGAATACAGAAACTATTGGTTCACAAGTTCCCAATTTCCCGGCTGAACCCAACTGTCACAGCCCTAGGTCATACAATTGTTGTTTGTTGTGGCGTTTTAGAACCAGTGCGCGGCGATGTAAGACAAAGGCAGGCCTACCATGACGTAAGATCTATTTTTAGATACGCTCATGCAGGAGGGTCGGGGTTGTTTAGAGTGGCGGGCTTTAGCACAGTGCGCGCGACTGTGAAGACGACTGCAGGCCTACCCCCTGACGTAGATCTTATTTTTAGATACCGCTATGCAGGAGCGGTTGGGTTTGTTTAGAGTTGACTGCCTTGAATTTCCACCAAGCACTTCATGACTTTTGTTTATATTGCTGTGATTTATGGCTCACTGTCGCTTCAACGTCGGCATCAACTGTTTTGGCTGCTTCGGGCGGGCACAGAATGTACTTTATTCAATGTCTTGTTTATTAAAATCAAGTTTTGATAAATCACTTGGTGCTGCTTGAATATATCTTCAGTTGACAGAGAGACCGGCAGCGTCTTGAATTTACGGCGCTTTAAAGCGCAACCATAAAACCTTTCCCTTTTCCCAATGCAAGCATTCTTATTTTTTAAATGTTTGTGCGTGTGTGCTGTTATTGTTGTTTTGTAGTTTTACTGATAATAACTATATTATATCTGAACATTCGTTTCAAAGGTGGCGCGCACACTCGCAGCCCGGCCCCCACCCCCACCCCAGCAGCACGTTCCCCCCACCCCCACCCCGCCGCACGTCCCCCCACCCCACCCCCACGCACGCCGCTCCCACCCCACCCCCCTGTGTACACCAACCACACTCCTACCCAAGTCGCCCCAGTTCTAATTAAGTTTATAAATTAAGTCACCCCAAGTTTAATTAGTTTTTAATAAGTTACTTCAAGTTCCTAATAAGTTCTTTGATCAATAATTCTAAGTTCTTGGATTAAGGTAACCTCAGATCATAACTAAGAGTCATCCTTTAAGTAGTCAAGTTATCTTATAATTATCAAAAAATACAAAGCTTGTTTTTATCTTAAATAGTAGATGTCTAATATAGTACACTCACGCCTCAAAAAACGCGTCATCGTTGAGGATGTCTTGCTCAGCGTTCTCTGCATAGATCTTAAGGAAGTTCTTACATCCTAAGCACGCATGATTCTGATTTAGGAAATGTCTTTTATAGACTACAGGTCTTTTTTATTGACTTTATCATTTTATAATACGCCATGATCTATTTTTATTAAAAAAATTTAAAATATTATTGCATTATAAATGGATCAACAAGGATCTTTTGTTTGTGACGGTTTTGGCGAGTGCAGTTGTCTTTGTTCTGTATTTACGGATTCCGATTTTTTGATTGCTTTTGTTTTGGCTGGCCATTCTTTATATATTGTATAAACAGTAATACCGCCCCAGCAGCGCAAGTGGCGCCAAAAATAGAACAGTTTTTTAATTTTCAATATTCCATGAAGACTTTTGGTGCCCTGGTATCACATGGAGTTTTTTTTAGCTGGCATTGATCAACTTGTTCTGGCGCTGGCGGTGTATGTTTTCATGATGAGTTATTTTCTGTAACAATATTTTTTTGTCGGTTCACTCTGCTTATTTTTTTCCTGCTTTAACACGCAGGATGCTTTCAATGAGAGTCCCCACGGATTCTGTGTTTTCTGCTGATTTTCTGGCTTGGTTACTTTCGCTGATTCAATGTTTCTGATTCTGGTTTGATGATTTTCCAGCACGTCTTTTTGAAGGGAAACAAAGTTATATGATTAAAAGTAAATAATCCCGCGATCACTGGCGACTATAATGTTCCAAATCTGTAATACAGATAACCTAGAAGACTCTAATGACTTTGTTATTAAAACTGGATTCCATGTGTTAATCATACATCATATTCTTGTTCAGAAATCATGGGCGCAAATTCTACTAATAGTTTAGTGTACAAACTAAGAACCGTTTGTCTAACTTTGTACATTCTTGAGCCCAAGAGTTGCGCTTCATACCTGTTGTGTACTTCAAAATTGTCTAGTGGCGACATTTGTTGAATCTGTTCTATGCTGAAGTCATTTCCGAGGTCTGTTTTGTTTTTCCACATGCTGCCACAGAATACAGCCTTCCTTTTTGGGCATAAATAGCTTGGTCATCAACTTGGTCATTCAGAAGTTCAGGAAGGGTTTAGGCTGCCTTGTAGCTGTAGGAGATCATCACTGGTCATGTTTTTTAATAATTATAATTATTTTATTTATAAAAAATGATGCCCGCCCCCACTGTTACAACTTGTATACCATCTGCTGTTATTGGCGGACTAGTGTAGGGATACTCAAGGCGTGGTAAAGCTTGTTTAGAATTAAACCAGCAGATCTCCCCCCCTGGCAAATAAGACTTTGAGGATTCAGCAAGCTGATTGTATTGTTGCAGCTTCGTTTGTACGAAGATTTTTAGTTAGCACAGGAATAATTCCAGACACTATAAAAAGTAAGAAAAAAATACTTTATAAAAATGGCTTCATCGCAATAATGATAGGCGGCGCTCGCAGTGGTGAATGCGCTAGCTATTTGCGGAAGTAATTTCGCATTTAGTAAATGGGGAATGAGGCGAAGGAAAAAGACATAAACAAAGCTATGGAGCAAATAAGCACTGCACAGACGCGATGGAAAGGCAGCCGAGACTTGAGCATTTAGATTTGTTTATTATTGACAACACTGAAAAGACAGGGATTTGCAGTTACACATGTAAAAAATGTGGATCAAGCAATAAAACACTATTATCTTGTAACAGCAAACCAATCGAGAACATTGCCCCCACCAAAATTCAGTGACGTTTATCACATCAGAAAAACAAAAGATGCAAGAAATCGGGTTTATTGTCGTTGGTATGACCGTTGGTATTTTGTTGCCCATAATTAGTGGCTGAGTAAAAAGAACCAAAATCTATTATTGCCAAAGGATCATTGGAAGGGTATCACAAGCACTACCAAAAGCAAAGCAAGCGGCAGGAGTCAGTGAACAAACAGCAAACGAATGGTTATCTAAACAGCGATTTGGCATATTTATTTACTGCACCTTAGACGAATACAGAGACCACACTTTGTTCAATACAATACCAAACGACACCCATCAAATGATCTTCTATATTTACTCTGATAGGATTAGACGCAAGATTTTAAGTACGCACTCAACAGTCATTTGACATAGCTTAAAGATACAAAGATGCAGAACTTAACACCAAAGAGTGCTTCTGCTGTTGCTGTTGCCATACAGCTGATATATCAACGAGGCCGCTAACTTATCCCGCATGATTCAAGTCGACGATGGAAAAAGAATTTAAAGTGCCAGTGGAATCAATTATTGTTATAAAACATTGAGTTACCATTAGAAAAGAGGCATTCGGGAGTTCAAGATCCAGGCTTTAGTTGAAACTTATAGCAAAGGTTAGCCGAAAGACTTTTCTACTACAGTTTCACAGTGGTGATTGACAATTCTCGCAACACAGACAATGGGTTAGAAAAGACTGCCCTCAGTTTTGCGCGCACTGAATAAAGAAGAATTTAAAGGGCTAAAGCCAGTACAAGCAATAAAAAGAAAAAATAAATGTTGCATGATAGACTCAGTAAACCCAGGCAAAACTATTACCGTGGTTTATAAGTAAGGTACCTTTATTTACCGGGGGGAAGCAGAAGGGACCACTCGCATCAGGGCAACAGATCCAGTTGGAGTGTTGATCATATGAAATAAACATAATTGTAAAGATGATCGCCGTGTATTAATTACGAGAAACTGGCACAACCAAAACAACGCTCCTCAAAGATCTTTTTGTGAAGGAAGAATGCAGATAATCCACCTGACCACCGTTCCGCTTTAATTATTTTACGGTTATACTAATGTCAATGCATATGAAATTCGGATTAACAAACACACGTTTTGTGTTTTGTTCTATTAAATGACTTCTTGATACAACTGTTGTGTGGATCTCTGTAGGATTAGATCGCAGTTTTACGTTGTCATGCTGAAAAGTCTATTGCCCCAAAACAATGCTTTTTTGTAGTTGTCATGTGATATGTTTTGATGCACAACCACTCGAGGAATTCCTTTGCTTTTCTTAATGATTTTCTCTGCTCGAATAACTGTCCATTTTTGCCTTACCCCCACATACTCGTAATCACCTTTCAGATACTTCATCTTCATTTTCCTAAAAACTTCTTATTAAGATGAATGTAAAGGGCCGAGTCTTTAGGATAATCGGACGTGTCATACCATCCTGCATGCCTTTAGGCCACCTTCGGTTCCATGTCTTCTAGATGTTTCAGTAGGGATGCAATATCGATAAAAATATCTGTATCTGTTGTAAAGTACTCTGGACTCAGGATACGAGGGCTTAACGTCGTCATAAAGAAACTCTAACCTCAAAGCATGATATTTCTAAAACAGTAAACCCAATAAATACAGGTTTGTTCTAATTTGACTTTCTTTTTTTCATCATTAGCCAAAAGCGATCAGAAATTTCTGAAGTTCCTGATAAGTTGGTTTTGGGAAGTAGCTTAATTGCTTCGTTCTCTTTGGTGGATAATCTGACACTTTGCGTTGTGGGATTTCTCCATAGTCTTTCCAAAACAGATGTTGTTAATCAGCTTGAAAAGTTTTTTTGAAGCATCTGTGGATTTAGTTCTGAGATCAGCCCATGTTCTTCATGTGTTGGTTTTTCATGAATGTTCTTGATCAAAGCAATTATAACGATGCACAGCTTGTCAACTTCAAACCATGTCTTAAATAAAATTGTAGAAGTCTGTAATGACAGGTCATAATTTTTTTTTGCTCGAAGATTCGGCACAAGTTTAGGGGTTCTCTGGATCCATCTTTAGTACTTTCTGCTGCTAATGGTAGTCATTATGCAGGTCATGGAGTTCATGAGGTTATTCTAAGTCAACTTCTAGAATGAACACCACGCTGTAGACCAAAAAGAATACAGCCTCTCCTTTTTGGGCATAATAGCTTGGTCATCAACTTGGTCATCATAAGTTCAGGAAGGTTTAGGCTGCCTTGTAGCTGTAGGAGATCATCACTGTTCATGTTTTTTAATAATTATAATTATTTTATTTTATAAAAATGAGCACGAAAAAACTGTTACCAACCTTGTATACCATTCTGCTGTTATTGGAGGACTAAGTGTGGGATACTCAATGCTTGGTTTAAAAGCCTGTTAAGAATTAAACCAGCAGATTTTGGGCAAACTAGACTTTGAGGATTCAGCAAAGCTGATTGCTATCATTGCAGCTTCGGTTGCCACGAAAGATTTTCTAGTCAAGCAAGGAATAATTCCAGACAGTATAAAATATGTAAATAAAAAAATACATTTATAAAAAATGGCTTCACTCGTAATGATGATAGGTGGCGCTGTGGTGAATGCGCTTGCTTTAGCGGAAGTAATTTCGCATTTAGAAAAACTGGGGAATGACGGCGAGAGAAAAAGACATAACAAAGCTATGGAGCGACTAGCAGCTGCACAAGACGCCTATGAAAAGCAGAGACTTGAGCAGTTAGATTTTATTAATAACACACTGAAAAGACAGGGGCATGCAGCTTACACTTTTTAAAAATGTTGATCAAGCAAATAAAACAATATTATCTAGTAACAGGCAAACCAATCGAGACATTGCCCCCACCAAAATTCAGTGACTTTTATCAACCATCAGAAAAACAAAAGATGCAAGAAATCGGGTTTATTGTCGTTGGTATGACCGTTGTGTATTTTGTTGCACATAATATTGGCTGAATAAAAAATGAACAAAATCTATTATTCACCCAAAGGATATTGGAAGGGTATCACGGCAATCAAAAAGCTAAGCCAAGCAGCTGGAGTCAGTGAACAAACAGCAAAAGAATGGTTATCTAAACAAGCGATTTGGCAAATTTATTTACCGGCGCCTAGACGAATACAGAGACCACACTTTGTCAATACAACTCCAAACGACACCCATCAAATGGATCTTCTATATTTACCCTCTGATAGGATTAGACGAAAAAGATTTAAGTACGCACTCACAGTCATTGACATAGCTTCAAGGTACAAAGATGCAGAACCATTAACACAAAAGAGTGCTTCTGCTGTTGCTGTTGCCATACAGCTGATATATCAACGAGGCCCGCTAACTTATCCCCGCATGATTCAAGTCGACGATGGAAAAGAATTTAAAGGCCAAGTGAATCAATTATTGTTAAAACATAGAGTTACCATTAGAAGAGGCATTCCGGGAGTTCACAGATCACAGGCTTTAGTTGAAAACTTTAACAAACAGTTAGCCGAAAGACTTTTTCTCCTACCAGTATCACAGAGAGCTGATTGACAATTCTCGCAACACAGAATGGGTTAGAAGACTGCCCTCAGTTTTGCGCGCAATGAATAATGAAGAATTTAAAGGGCTAAAGCCAGTACAAGCAATCAAAAGAAAAACAATAAATGTTGCTGAAGACTCCAGTACACCCAGCAAACTATTACCGTTTGGTTTAAAAGTAGGTACCTTTATTTACCGGGGAAGCAGAAGGGACACTCGCATCAGGGCAACAGATCCATTTGGAGTGTTGATCCATATGAAATAAAAAGAATTGTAAAGATGAATCCGCCCGTGTATTATTTACGAGAAACTGGCACAACAAAACAACCAGCTCCTCAAAGATCTTTTGTGAAGGAAGAACTGCAGATAATCCCACGAGACACAGTTCCGCTTTAATTATTTTACGGTTCTATAATGTCCATATGCTATGAAAACTCTGGATTAACAAACACACGTTTTGTGTTTGTTCCATCTAATGACTTCTTTGTTACAACTGTTGTGTTGATCTCATGTAGATTAGATCGCAGTTTTACGTTGTCATGATGAAAAGTCTTATTGCCAAACAATGCTTCTTTGTAGTTGTCATGTGATATGTTTGACTGCACAACGCTGCGAGATATTCCCTTTGCTTTCTTAATGATTTTCTCCTGGCTCGAAATACTGTACATTTTTGACCTTTAAACCAACAAACTCCTTGATCACCTTTCCAGATAATTCATCCTTCATCTTTCCTAAACCTTTTTGTTAGTAATTGAATCAAAGGCGAATCTTTAGGGAAATCAGATGTGTCGTACCATCCCGCATGTCCTTTAGCCACTTCGATTTCCATGTCTTTATAGATGTCTTCAGTAGGGATATCTATAACAAAACATCGTATCTGTGTAAAGCACTCTGGACTCAGGATACGAGGGCTTAAAGTAGTCATAAAGAAATTCTAACATCAAAAGCTTTGATAATTCTAAAACAGTAAACCCGATAAAAACAGGTTTGTCAATTTGACTTTCTTTTTTTCATCATTTATGCCAAAAAGGTGATCATGAAATCTTCTAAAGTCCTGATAATTAGGTTTTGAAGTCACTTAATTGCTTCGTTCTCTTTGGTGACAAATCTGACATCTTTGCGCTTGTGCGGATTCTCCATATCTTTCCGAAACACTGTTGTTCATCAACTTGAAAAAGTCTTTTTCTGAAGCATCTGTGGATTTGGTTCTGAGATCAGTGTTCTTCATGATGTATGGTTTCATGAACTGTTCTTGATCAAAAGCAATTATGCGATGAACTGCTTTTAAACCCTTCAAACCATGTCTTAAATAAAATTGTAGAAGTCTGTAATACAGACATAATTTTTTTTGCCTCGAAGATTGGGCCCACAAGTTTAGGCGGTTTCTCTTGGATCCATCTTTTGACTTTCTGCTGCTAATGGGGAGTCATTATGCAGGTCATGGGGTTTCATGAGGATATTCTAATCAACTTCTAGAATGAAACCACGCTGTTGATCAGGGGTTTAAACTGCCCAACCACTTTAATGCCTTTTGAATATTGTTCGGATCACCCCCTGTGTACATTTTAAAGTTACGTAATGGAAGTGATTGCGCCATTGCCCATCCATACAGATTGTTTGCATCAAATAAAATGAGATATAACCTTTTTCTTGGATCATAGTCGTCCAAGTATTTGTTGTTTTCTTTACAGAAATGATGCGACGCCATACAAATCCTCCACGCAATCCGTTTTCAATCATCTGAATCATTGGTAAATCTGACAATAAATCAATCTGTACTCCAAATAAACTTTAAGAAAGCGTCCGCTCATCCCGGGTGCAGAAATATAATGCGCAGGAACCAAACTGTAATGTTTCATGCAGGCTTTCTATAAATTTTCAAAGACGGTCCGCCAACCAAACATACATCTGCCATTTTAAAAAGGGGTCATGATAGTCCCCCCATCGTTTTAAAAATCTAACTTTTGCCAAGCATCTTGAGCATGCTGGTAATCGGAGTCGCTGATGTCCTTTCCTCTAAGACTAGAAAAGAACGCGCCTTTAGGGGGAAGTGTATCTTCGTCAAACCTTTCCAACTGTTCATGTATTCATAAGGGTAAACACCCTTTCTAACAAGAGTTGAGTCAAAATATTTTTCCGTTATTGGGCAGGACTTTAAGGACATAGCCAGTGACTCTAATGAACCCATCATGTGCTGCATAGAGTCGTAGAAAGACATGTTATTTAAAGTGAAACACATGTACTTTTCTGATGACTGTGCAATGCATGCTACCCTGAAGGCGCTGGTTACTGCTTGCATTATAAGGTGAGAGTCATAACCTCGCAAGTTGTGAAAGAATACAGGCAGCTTCCATGTCTTTGGATCAAACTTTAGTTGAAGATTGCATTTACTGTGCGCTGCACCTCTAAACTTCCCACTAATGATCATGGTCTCTTACTTTGGATTTCGCTGCGTCTGATGAGAGACCTAAACCGCAAATCCAACAATGTGTGGCTGAGTCATACTGTTGTTGGGCTTCAGGCGTCATCTTGATTTCAGATAAGTTTAGATTATTAGAACAGTCATTACGCACTTGCTGCATGCGTTCTAAGAAGTATTCTGCAGCATTTGCCCTCTATATAATACTGGCTCTGAATGAACGCCATCCGACCTGACAACAATGAAGGCAAATGAACAAATCTGATGATTACTCATTAAGACTGTTTTTCGAAGTTTTTGTGGCGCTGGCCCTTCATAAGGAACAATGAGCGATTCGAAGTCTGCGTAAACTACGTATGGAGAATTTTGCAGCCGTTTCCAGTTCTTAAAACTAACTTTAGATCCTGGCGGGGCGTAGTTAGTTCTGTCTTACAGTCTACAGAACTTTTACAATGTTTTATATGTTCAAGCGCGGCTTGAGCGGTTGGAATTCTTGTTAAACATTTTCTACAGAATTCTTGTTTATGTTTCATGCTTTGAAGTATGCGCTAATAATCTGCTCATTGTGCGTATCAATGTGTAATGGGGCAGCCCTGCTGGCGAAAACATTAGGAGTAAGTCCACATGACTTTTGGCTGGTTCGCCTATTGTTGGACTGTTCTTGGACACTTTAATTGGCACCAAATTTGTTTCCTCATCCCATGTGTATACATTAACAGTTATTGGGTTGTTTTGTTCTTCAAACTGATCAATTTGGTCTACACTAACAGGAAAGGATATTCCATTGAAGTTAAGATCTTTGGCGTATTGCCGATAGTTAGTCACTCTCTCTGCGTGTTCGCGGACATGATGCAGCCTTGCAAGAACACACCACATGAAACATTTGTTGTCTGAATTTTTTATGTTTAAAAACTGCTCTCTTTAAAACCAACTCTCGGGGTAGCGGAATGTAAGCCTTGCCTACAATCGGTGCATACTTAGCCTGTTTTAATCTAATCTCTAAGACTTCGCCCTCTGACCAACCAGAGCCTCTCATTTTGGCTTCTTCAGCGGCAGCGCCAAACTGTGTAAGCAGTTCGTCTGCCCAACCCGGTGTTAAGTCATTATGAGAAAGAATAGTCTCTCTGTTTAGTTGAGACCCAGACTTCTAGATTTTCTTCATTTATTGTTACATAGTCGATTAAAACAGCTAACATTACTTTAACCGTGGGTCTATTGTTAGTTTGCCTGGAACTGAGAAATAGCATGAACAACACTTGCCTGTACGTTTGTTGGGTCAATGACTTCTAAATCAATATCATTCAGTGCTCTTGATAAAACGCTCTCTCTCGAGCATTCCTTCAAACAATTCGTCTTGTCCTTCATATATCTTAGCCATGCTGTCTTTCTTTTCTAAGCCAACATATTTATTTAAATTAAAAAAAATACAACGGCTTAATCAGAATCAATATCGACGGTCTTTTTGCGCTTGGACTCATAAACTAAAGTATAAACACCTTTGGTGTTGTTAATGTGAGCTGTTTAGAACAGAGTTTAATGTCTCGTTTACTTTTTTTAAGCATTCCTTTTTATCTGCTCGGGGTCTGGCTGTTGAGAAAAACTTGCCCTCGCCTTTCTTTGAAGATCAAACTTTTGTCTTTTGTAGTCATCAAAATCGGCCTGTAAACGATTAAATTCTTCATCCGTGATGTTTGAGTCAGCTAGTGCTTTATTTATTGTCAGTTTTAAACGAACTAAGTTTAGCCGTTATTAGTTGAACCATAGCTGTGTGCTTTTGGAGTTTAGTTTTTATTTTTTTGCCAGCAGCACTTACAGCTAATGAACACAGGCCGAGAGCTAAAGACAAACCTCCTAGAGGTAAAGCTGCGGGTGCGCCTATGCCCGTTGCTAAGAGACCAACACTCGTTCCTGCTGATAGAGCACTTATAGTCGATGCTCCAGTATTAACATAAGTAACAGCATTAAAGGCAGCAGAATACCTTCGTTTGGTTTTGCTGTATTTTGAAAGGTCCTGCTCTAGTTTTGTTGCATTTGCGTAATGTTGGTTAATCTGAAGGTTTTTATGTTAGGGGTTTCTACTATCTCTTCTTTTGGCGGCGCTGTAGGCACATTTGGATAAACCTGAACAGACATGCTTTTTATAAAATAAAAATAATTTAGTATAGTACATATTTTAATCTGTTTTCTCTAATATTCAGCTGCGCATCATATAATAAAACAAATGTACATTAAGCGGTTTATCGGCTTCTTCTTCTTTATCAATTTGAATGTTTATTACGTCTCTCACAGTTCTCCCGCTTCCATACAACTGATTATCCTCCGTTGACCTTAGGTCAACCCATAAACCGTATTTTGTTGTTAAATAATCATCAAGCCTAACTTGGAAGATGTAAATCTTTAACACAAGTCTGCGTAGACTTCTACCCCCACCCCCAAACAATTCTTATTTCGTCAAAAGATGAAAGTCTAAGCCCGCTACGTAGATTTGGTTAGGCTACTTTCATCACTTTCTTATTTTAGATTAAAAACTTTTCACTGCTCTTTAAACGTTCTTCATCTCACACAGCTAAAATCACCTTTAAGGACTTGGCAACGTAAAACTAAATTGCCTAAAGTTCTCTGCTCTGGGAATTATGAAGAAACTCTTTCGTAAAAACTAATTTCTCTATTTTGCCCCCT
>CM031601.1:84625951-84633686 GCA_018398815.1 Conus ventricosus | reverse complement strand
TAGATTAAATGTATAAAACTATGGAGCAGTTAAACTTTAGACAAAACTCCTCATTGTTCAATGATTTGTGGGCAGACTGGTTGTGGAAAAACAATATTTGTCCTAGACTTATTACAAACAGTTTATCGTTATAATTTTAATCATATTGTGATTTTCTGTCCAACACTTAAATGGAACAAAGCATATCATGATAGAAGGTTTATATGGACAGATGATGACATATATTTAGTTGATCCTAGCAATAAAACTGAGTGAGTGTTTAGAACAGTTTTATAGACTGTTTGAAGGAACGCAGACACTATTTATTATAGATGACTGCTCAGCAGAAAGAGACATAGTTAAAAAGAGAAACACTTTGTCGAAACTAACTTTCAGCGGAAGACATGCTGGGATAAGTGTGTGGATTTTATGCCAGAAATATAACTCAGTTTTAAAAGACTTTAGAGAACAGTTAAAGACTGTAGTGTTATTTCACATGAAAGACAGAGACTCATTTGAAGAATGTTTGCGCGAAAATGATGTTATTGAAAACGACCAAGAAAAACATAGGATTAAACAAAAACTAAAATCTGAAAAGTTTAGTAAATTAGTATTAAAAACGGATAACCCTGCACAGTATGTTTGTTTGTAGATAATCGTTATTTTTTGGTTATTGACGTCTTACTTGTCAGAGAACAGTAATATGCTGATTCTAGGGCACTTTCGCCCGAAAACTCGGTGGAGGGCGAAAGTGGCTTAGAGTCGGCATATTACTGTTCTCTGAGAGAAAGGAAAAGCTGTTGGGAAAATGAGTATGAATGATGATGCGAAAGGTATGGATGGATGTGATATGAAGGAGCAAATTAGTGATCAGAATACAAAGGATCTGAAAGTGAGTGATAAGTTCGAACGAATGTCGTGTGTAACCGATATGAAAAATGAGTCTTGTGCTTTGAAAGATATCTCTTGCGTCAGTGCGTACGAATGTATGGATACGTGGTTATATGACCGTAGCGGCAATGTGAATGTGAATGTTAAGTGTGCAAATCAAAGTGAGAAACGGGTTCTAAGTGACAGTGCCACCGAAAGAAGTGAAGACCAGGTAAACGTTATAGCAATGAAACATCAAAAGCGGCCTTCTGCTATTGGTGCTACGCTTGGTTATGTCGTTTGTGAGGAGGAGTGTAAGAGTGTGCGGGGGAAATGGGAAACCAGTGACAGCACGGGAACAAACTCTTGCATTTCTTCTCAACCCACGAAGGGTGACGAAGCTATTACCCCTATATTAGTACCCGATGTAGATATTGTTGATGCACACATTTTTTGTGAGCATGGTTGTGAGTATGGATGTTATGATCATGATCGTGTGTACGACGTAATGTATGATAATAATTTGGTGACAGAACGTAATGATAGAGTAATAAAGGTCATAAATTCTATTGAAAGCCATGATAATTTGACTCATAGTCTAAGTGTATTAATCAATGTGTTGAAGAAAAAGTGTTGACCATGAATGGCTCGAAACTTGATATGATAGTGATTGATAAAAAGGATGTCTGCGAAGTAAAACTGGATAGGAGGGACAGTAAAGATGCGGTTGCGGTGTTTGTTGACAAACATGCAAGAGATGTTACTGACGTTACTGAGTGTGGGAAAGGTCTAAAGGAAAGTGGGGGTAGGCATGTTGGTAAGGAATACATTGACATTGGTGCTTGTTATCATGATGACAACAGCAATGCTATTTGTACAGATGGTCAGCAAGATGGCCAGCAAGATAATGCCCCTAGTGATTCAGATAATCATTCTGATAGCAGTGGTACAAATGATGATGGCAATACTGGTGAAAGTAATGATTTTAATAATGAGAATAATGACAATAATAGAGATAGTACAGAAAAAGAAGATGATAATCTTGACAATGAGGGCAGCGAAGCAGATGACCTTTATGCTATTAATGGAGAAATGCCAGATAGATGCCTGAAGGGTGTTGCTCTCAACGTGTGTGGTTCCTGTCCAAGCTTGCTTTTCCTGATTTTGTGGACTTTATCAACAGGTATGATGTTGTCTGCATCTCAGAAAGTAAGCTTGCTGATGTTGATACTGTTGAAATTGATGGACATACTGCGTTTTATAAAAATAGAAGCAAATATAAAAGAAAATCTGGAGGTATACTAGTATTAATAAAAGACTGTTTTGTTCAGCATGTCACTGTCTTTGAAGAAAAACGATTTAAAAATACCATTAGTGCTGAGTCTGCAGGTAGCTATAGTTTGTGGATTTTGATATGTGTCAAAGTGCATTGTTTTTTGCTTTTTGTGACTCCATTTTTGAAGAGCAAGTTTTGTGTTGTGTTGCTTATATTGAACCAGAGGGGTCACCTTACTTTATAGAAATGTTTATAATGATTTACAAGATACACTTCTGAATATTGGTATTGATAGCATTTGTCTGTTAGGGGACTTGAACTCAAGATCGGGACAGCTAAATGAATTGTTGGTCAATAATTTGTTTGCTGATTGCGTTCTTGATAGAGATTATAACTTTCCTGTTAGGTCATCTGAAGATAAACAGACAAACAATATGGGACATGAATTAATAAGCTTTTGCAAAGCATGTCAGCTTATTATCATGAATGGTAGATCTGGTAGAGATTATGGTAAAGGTAAATTGACTTGTAAAAATGCATCTGTAGTGGATTACGCTGTAGTTTCTTATGGTTTATTTGATAGTGTTGTAGATTTTAGTGTGGATGATTTTAATGAATTATTTTCAGATATTCATTGCCCTATTACCATAAAGTTTGCAATTGCATCAATGGGGGAGAACAGAGAAAACAGCGCCGATTTCGCATGCTAACGATGCCAATTCATGCTATGTAAGATGGAATAATGCTTTGAAAGCAACTTTTGTTGATGACTTAGATGTTACAAAAATTACATCAATAGAGACTGAGCTAGATGACTTGCTTACAAATCCAGATAATATTACTGTAAACAATGTAAATAATGTTGGGCAGAGTTAATGATATATTACTTGAAAGTGCAAATGCACTAAACATGCTAAAAAAGAGGAGGAAAGGTGCCAAACCAACATAAAAGAAAAAGAAGGATAAACCATGGTTTAATGTAATTTGTAAAGTTAAAAGAAACAATGTTTGCCGTTGTAGGAGAAGATGTTTACTTATGAAAAATGATTTATTTTTAAAGGCGGAAAGGGTACGTGCAGCAAAATCATATAAGAAAACAGTTAAAAAAGAAATGAGAAAATATAACCACGAAATGGCACAAACAGCTACGCCAATTACAGTCTAAAGACCCAAAGGCTTATTGGACTATCTTAAATGGACAGAAGAGAAAATCCAACCGTAATCAACCCATTTGCCATGCTTTCTTTGAATTTTTTAAAAATATGAATGTGGATGATGTAGAAGATGCTGACGAAGTTCTTGAAAATGTGCCCTTTAATGACACCAGTTATACCTTTTGGGATAATTTAATCACCGAAAATGAAGTAATGCATTGCATTAAAAAGTTAAAGAAAAACAAAGCCAGTGGACTAGATAATATTGCAAATGAATTTCTGAAAAACTCGGCGGTGAAAATGCTAAGATTATATGTCAAATTGTTTAACCTTATATTAACTACTGGTAAAGTACCAACTGATTGGGCGCTTGGGGTTATACATCCTATATTCAAAAACAAAGGATGTGTCTTAGACCCCAGTAATTACCGTGGGATAACTATACTATCCTGTTTTGGAAAACTGTTTACAAGTATTTTGAATGAACGTTTAAATATGTTTATTGAAACATTCGATTTGATTGGTATTGAAACAAGCAGGCTTTCGGAATAATTTCTCAACACTTGATCACGTGTTTACCTTATATGGCCTGATTGATATTCTGTTGTTTAAGAAGAAGCGTCTATACTGTGCTTTTCTGGATTATGAAAAGGCATTCGACAAAGTTAATCGATCGTTTCTGTGGCATAAATTGATAAATAGTGGCATTAGTAGCAAAATATTAAAAGTTATACATAATATGTATTCTCAAGCCAAGTCATGTGTATCTGTCAATGGTGATTATTCTGATTTTTTTCTGTTCCAATGTTGGTGTAAGACAAGGAGAAAACTTGTCACCTGTATTGTTTGCCTTGTTTTTAAATGTTATGAAAGAATTTATGTCTAGCGACATGGCTGGCCTTGTAACTGTCGCAAAAGAAGCAATTGAAATAGGCATAGGCGAATCAGATGTTGACATTTTGTTGAATTTATTTCTCTTATTATATGCAGATGACACTGTGATCTTTTCAGAAACTCCGTTTGGACTACAGAAAGGTTTAAAGTCTATTAAAGAATATTGTGATAAATGGAAATTGAAACTAAATGCAAACAAATGTAAAGTTGTTATTTTTTCTAAAGGTAAGGTTAGACGTTTTCCTGATTTTCTTATAGGTACAGAAAAACTAGAGGTCGTCCATGATTTCTTGTATCTAGGGTTGAGGCTGAATTATAATAATCGAATGAATGTTGCTCAACGGGAACTGTTTGACCGAGCCTCTCGAGCAATGTTTGCTTTGATGAGGAAAGCTAAATTATTGTTGCTTCCTGCAGACCTAGTGATGGATTTATTTGATAAAACTGTATTACCAATTCTTACATATGGATATGAAATTTGGGGATTTGACATGAATGATCTTGTCCGAAGATTACAGTTAAAATTTTATAAGCTGGTTCTAAACCTACGATAGCCGACACCATCTTTCATGGTTTTCGTGTGAAACGGGAAAATTCCCCTTACCGGTCATTGTTAAATCCAGAATGTTATCATTTTGGTTTAACCTTGTATCTAACCATCATAGTTATAAATTATCATTTCTTGTGTATAAATGTCTTCTCAGAATGTATGAATTAAATGTACATGAAAACAAATATATCAAATACATCCATACATCATTAAATGAAATTGGTTTGAGTAGTTTCTGGCTAAATCAGAACACACTTGATGTACATCCATTATGGTTTAAAGAGAAAGTAAAAGATACCTTAAAAGATAGTTTCATACATACCTGGTACACGCATGTTGACAATGATGAATTATATATCAACTATAGAATGTTTAAAACATCATTTGGTGTTGATCAATACTATCTAGTTTTACCACAGAATTACATGGTTACTCTACTCAAATTTAGAACAACAAATAATAATCTGCCTGTAAATAAGCTACGCTATGCTGGCACACCTAGATGTGAAAGAATTTGTGACAAATGTGCTATGCATGATATTGCAGATGAATTTCATTATTTGTTCGTGTGTCCTTTTTTCGATGCAGAAAAAAAAAAAACCTCCCGCGATACTTCTTTGTACGACGAATGTTGTTAAATTCAACATTTTGTTTGCATCAAAAAACAAGAAACTCTTAATCAAACTAAAGAATAATATTACAGTTATAAATAGATTTTGCCAATAATTCATATAACTAAATTACAACATTACACAAAGTTTGCACTATGTGTAGGAAAAACTGTCTATGAAATTTTCATTTATGCTTAATATTGTTTGCGTCGTTTGCTCGTTTATTTTGCTTACTTGGTTATGGATATCACTCTATTCTGATGTGCGATTATTCATTTTGTGTGAGTATTGTCTTATATTTCTGTGCCCCATGTGGGTATGAAATAAAATAATTGCCTTGCCTGCCTTTAATGTCGACAGTTAGTTTCTTCTCTGAGGGCCAGGAACAAAACCAGTGAAGGCCGAAAGTTTCAGTCATAAAGGCATGCTCGAGACGAGAGAGAAGAATTTCGTGGTCAGTCGAATTGAAGAGGGCCGAAAAATCTGGAAGAATCAAAATGATTTTTATCTTGGTGTTGGGAGACAGTCGTGTAGAATGCAAAGTAGACCAGGTTTTGTATTGTTCCCTACCCAGTAGACTGACCGGTGAACACTGGTGTGTCTGGAGGTTGTCAGATGAAAAAACAGCTGACGAAGGATTAGTCGTTTAAGCAGCTTGCACAGAAATGTACTGTACTGTGTTGTGCTATACCCTGTAACACTTCATTGCTGCGTCCATATGGCATCGGAACAGAATTGTGTTGACTGCCTGATATTTTCATAAAGATCATTTATATTGCACATTGATGGATGACAAGGACGAAAATTATAACGATGTTTATGACGATAGGGACAACGATGAAAGTGATGATGACGACGGCTACAAAAATGATAATGATCAGGAAGACGACGACGGCGACGACGACGACGACGATGACGATGAAGACGACGACGACGACGACGACAATGATGGTGATGGTGATGATGACGATGATAATATGATAATGATGATTATGATGACGACGACGACAACGACAATCATAACAATGATGAAAGAAACCGCAGCCAGGCTGTTGACAAGATGACGTCAACGTCAACGTCTGCATATTGTGACTCAGCAGTCTAGTCGATGGACTGGCCCGCCTTTCCGTGTGCTCAAAGACAACAGCCTGGAAATCGCCGGACCGTGTTATCAGCCTGCATGGCATTCCTGCAATAGACCACCACACAAGAGGGGGCCCTCTGTCTTCTCCGATCGATCATGTCATTCCATCTCGCTGGGGCTATATTGGGCCACGTCCCTGGCCGCTTGTTTTGCTGGCTTTGCTAGCATGACCGGGGTGATCGAAACGGTTCGAATCCACCGTCCTTGTATGTGTGTGTGTGTGTGTGTGTGTGTGTGTGTGTGTGTGTGTGTGTGTGTGTGTGTGTGTGTGTGTGTGTGTGTGTGTGTGTATGTGTGTGTGGTGTGTGTGTGTGTGTGTGTGTGTGTGTGTGTCTGTGTGTCTGTGTGTGTTTGTGTGTGTGTGTGTGTGTGTGTGTGTGTGTGTGTGTGTGTGTGTGTGTGTGTGTTTGGGTTTGGGTTGGGTTGGCTTGAACTGGTTTTATTGTATTGGTTTGCGCCGCGTTGGATTGTGTTCTGTGTTGTTGCGTTGTACTGCATTTTGAGGCAGTATGATGTACTGCGTTGTGTTGTTATATATTGTGGTGTATGATCGTGGCATTGTACAGTATTGCTTCGTTGTTGCACGGACCTACGTGTCCATTGTTACAGTGTTCCATATCGCTGCATTATGCATGCTGCGTAGTTTAATTTTTGTAATATATTGGATTTTGATGTTGTCGCATTCTTGCATTGCATTCAACTGTGTTATGTCATAGCGTTGTATAGCGCTGTTTTGGTTGGTGTAGTATTATCATACACAAGCCATCTCACCTTCTCGTTCCCCTTTACCCTACCCCACCTCCGGCCTCACTTGCAACCCTCCCTCCCCCCTCTTCCCCTGTCCCACCCGTGCCCCCTTCTGCCCTTTCCTCGTCCCCCGTCCCCCTTCCCCCCATCCCTTCCCTGTCTCTCCCTATCTCTTCACACATCCACCCGTCCCGCCCATCCCCCTCTTTGCCCATCCCCTTCTTCGCCCATCCACTCTTCGCCCATCCCCTCTTCGCCCATCATCCTCTTCGCCCATCCACTCTTCGCCCATCCCCTCTTCGCCCATCATCCTCTTCGCCCATCCCCTCTTCGCCCATCATCCTCTTCGCCCATCCACTCTTCGCCCATCCCCTCTTCGCCCATCATCCTCTTCGCCCATCATCCTCTTCGCCCATCCACCTCTTCGCCCATCCCCTCTTCGCCCATCATCCTCTTCGCTCATCATCCTCTTCGCCCATCCACCTCTTCGCCCATCCACTCTTCGCCCAT
>CM031601.1:84545951-84593451 GCA_018398815.1 Conus ventricosus | reverse complement strand
ATGTCGCAACAGTACATTTCTCTTTCTGTCACCAACAAAGACAACAGTTACGACAAGGAAAAAAATCTCATCTTAAAGTGATTGCTTAACAAGTAATCCGTATCTATGGATCCATGTCCATCGAAAAAAAAACCCACCGAAAAACCCAAACAACCGTTGACGACTTAGTGGATTGATTTCTGAAGTCCGTAGTACCAGCATCCTAGACTTTGTTATCGGCAAGGAATGTCACACAATTGGCTGCTCACTAAAGGGCAGTCACTCTTCTGTCGATTCTCTCAGACATGTTTGATTTTCTAATGGAAGTAATGCCTTATCGTAAACTCCACATATTGTGAAGGTACACTATGTCTTGCGTTTGCGACGGTAGCTACGGTTTAAAATTGAGTTGTTTTAAAACTTCGTAAATTGGTTGAAAAATTTTGGGCTTTTTGTTTTTGCTGTTTGCTTGTTTGTCCTTTCTTTCCCTCTCATGCCTGTCTCTGACCTGGTCTTTGAACTATTTGTTTGTGTGTTGCGTTGCGTCTTGTTTTTGCTGTGGTTGTTGTGTTTTTGGGGACTAGTTTCTCTCTCATCCCCTCAATCGCATTTCTTCCTCTCGCCTTCCTCGTTTTCTTGTCTCTTCTCTCTTGTCTCTCCCCCTCCCTTCTCTCTTTCTTTCTGTCTTCCTCCCCCTCTTTGTTTGGATCAATCTCAAAAACTTTGTGCAACTCTTCCAAAAGACCAAAGCCCAGAAGGAACACGTGTAAGCGCGCCAACACAATTGACCCATTTATTGTTTCTATTATTCTTCCAAACTCCCCAATCCCGGTTCATTTGTCTTAGACCGCTGAGGAATGTTGGACATTGAAAGAAATTTATTTAAAAAGACTTGTTTTCTAACCACAAAAAACCAACCCAAAATTTAAAAGGCCCAAAAAATTGTCTTGAAATAAAAATGCTAGCAGAAAACCGTATTCTTAATCTCCTTCGGCCCCCCCCAAATTTAAAGCAAATAAATGGAAGACCAATCCGCTGAATCGAAAAGAGTTCACGGACTACAAAACACACTTGCTGTACGCAGACTCGTTATTCTTGGGGTTTAAAAATTCTTTGTGGAAAGGTTTGGCTTAGTGGCCCTGAATGAATTCACGTTGCGGGGGGAAAGAGGTTTTAAACTGTTTCCTCGTTAGCGAACCCGGTTAGAGATTTGCCTTGGTCTTTTTTGTTGCTTTTATTGTTTGAAATTAACCCCCCCCCTTATTTTGTTGGTTTCTTGTGTTTTTTCTTGTTTCTCCGTTTTTCCTTTTTTCCTGCTCTGTCTTCTATCGGCTTCTTCTTTCTCTCTCTCTCCTCCCCTCCCCTCTCTCTCCTCTCCCCTCTCTCTCTCTCTCTCTCTCTCTCTCTCTCTCCCCCAATCGCTTCTTGCTTGTTTGTTTTCGCATTCACTCCCCCCTCTTTTACTCTTTCTACTCTGTGTGTGTTGTGTGAGTGTGTGGGGTGGGGGGGGGGTGTGGTGGTGTGTGTTGTGTGTGTGTTGTGTGTGTTTTGGTGTGTGTGTGAGTCTGTGCTTACGAGTGTGGCTTGTCTGTTTCCCTGACTTTATGCCAAAGGGAAGGAAGCAGAACTCAAAATTCAGCAATCAACCCGGAACAACACATCGAAGCGTATTACCGAAAGAGACGCAAAAAACCTTTAGCTGGATTTTTTGGGCTACTCAACCTAAATCACATATATGCGTAAACATGCCACCTTTAGACCTGTCATGATGGTTTTCATAAAATGTTGTTTTGGATTTGAGCGTAGCTCTCGATCTGCATACCCTCATATTTCTCACATGTAGAAACTTTCGCTACACAGTATAGGTAAGCTCGCAAACGATATTTTGGACGTCCTCTTTCCACATTTTGTTACCTGCTGGTTTGACATCATTGTTGGTTTTAATTAAGGCCCGCCTTCCCCACGACTAACTCGTCGCTAAGCGATAGATCCCCTACTCCCGGGGGACTGCCTCATGGCATCGACTGCTAAAGAGAGAGCGTAATTAAGACTTCTACCCCGTATTAGCCTCCCGTTGGGAACTTACTTGGATTTAATTTTTCCGCAGTACAAGACGCTTAGATTGTTTGACCTCCATAAATCATTCATTGCGAAACTTCTGAACTTCTTCTTTGTTCTTATCTCTTTTGGACTTCCTTATCTTCGTCCTCTGTCGTCGTTTTGTTGTCTGTCTGTTGCTGTTCTGTCTGTCTTCTCTCCTCCCCTCCCTCTCTCTCTCTCTCTCTCTCTCTCTCTCTCTCTCCTCTCTCTCTCTCTCTCTCGAATCTTCTCCATTCTTTCCCCCTTCTTGTGCGATATGCTTTGTGTGCTTCTACTAAACCAAAGCCAAAACGTCATTAAAGTCTGTTCAATGCTCGTCACTCATCTATTGCAGTCGCATTCTATTAAATTCTATTCATTCGGGTTCAAGACACTGCAAACTCCTACAGATTTAGAAATATTGTCTTTTTAGATCTTCCCTGAGCAATGTTGAAAGGCTCTGATAGAACTTTTTTTTCAAAAGAAATTCGCTCTGTGTCAAAAACCCAAAAAAAACCAGCAACAACAACACAACAACAACAACAACAATAACAACGACACAAAATTGTCTTGAAGAATGCTAGCACGAAATCCGTTCTTTGAATCCCTGTCTTATCGGAGACCCCCCCCCACCCCACAATAAAGCTGAAGACTAAATGTTGTTTTTTTCAGCCCCAGCTACCAGCCCTCCCAGACTTTGTTATCGGCAAAGATGTCCACTGGCTGCTCACTTTAAAAGGGGATCACTTTGCTGTCAGTCCTCCCAGACTCGTTCGATTTTCTAATGGAGAGTTAAATCTTGGTGTGGGTAACTCCTTCGTTTGGGTTATGAAGTACACTGAATGAATTCTTTCGCCTCGCATGTGAGTTTGAGGATTAAACTTGTCGCTTTAATCTCGTTTGAGTCAATGATCGGTTGAGTTGCTTCGTCGTCCCTATATTTGTTATGCTTTTATTTTTGTGTTTTACTCTCCCCCCCCCCCTCCCATCTCTGTCTCCCCGGCCTGTCTCTTGAATAACTGTCTACCTGCCTGTTCTCTTCTTGTTGCTTGCTTTATTTCTCTGCCTCTGTCTGTCTTTCTGGGTACCCTCATTCTCTCCCCTCTCTCTCTCTCTCTCTCTTCTCTCTCTCTCCTCCTCCTCTCCCCTCTCTCTCACAGTCTTGCTTGCTTGCTCTTGCTTTCACATTCACTCCCCTCTCCTCTTTCCCTTTCTTTTCTCTGTGGGGGTGTGTGTGTGTGTGTGTGTGTTGTGTTGTGTGTGTGGTGTGGTGTTGTGTGTGTGTGTGTTGGTGGTGTGTGATCTGTCTTACGAGTGTGGCTTGTCTGTTTCCTGACTTTATGCCAAAGCAAGGAAGCCCGAACTCAAAATTCAGCAATCAACCCAACAACACATCGAAGCGTAAATTTCCGAAAGAGACCCCCAAACATCCTTTAGCTGGATAATTTTCTACTCAACCCAAATCACATATATGCGTAAACATGCCACCTTAGACCTGTGCATGATGGGTTCATAAAATGTTGTGTGGATTTGAGCGTAGCTCTCGATCTGCATATCCTCATATTTTCTCACATGTAGAAACTTTCGCTACACAGTATAGGCTAGCTTTGCAAACGATATTTTTTGGGCGTCCTCTTTCCGACAGTTGTTACCTGCTGGTTTGATAGGTCCATCGAAACCCCAGACAATAAATCGAATGGCTTGGTTCCTGTCCCAGTAGTATTAGTCTTCCAGACATCATTGTTGGAAAGCGCTCCACACAAACTCGTCGCTAAGCGATGATCCCCTACTTCCCTGGGGACTGCTCAGTGGCATCAGACTGCTAAAGAGAGAGCGTAATTTAAAACTTCTATCCCTATTAGCCTCCCGTTTGGGGAAAATTACTTTGGATTTCAATCTTTCCCCAGTACAAGACGCGTTAGATTGTATTGACCTCCATGATCACTTCATTCGAAACTTGCTGACACTTCTTCTTTGGACTTCTTATCTCTTTTCATCTGTCCGTCTGTTTGTCTCTCTGCTGTCTGTCTGTCTGTCTGTCTTCTGTCTTCTTTTCTGTCTCCCCTTTTCTCTCTCTTCCCCTCCTTTTCTCCCCTCTCCCCTCTCCCCTCTCTCTCTCTCCCCCTCTCTCTCTCCCCTCTCCCTCTCTCTCTCCTCTCTCTCTCCCCCCCCCTCTCTCCCTCTCTATCTCTCTCCTCTCTCCCTCTTGTGCATATGCTTTGTGTGCTTCTACTAAGACCAAAGCCAAAACGTCATTTTTATAGTTCTGTTCAAAGCGTCGTCACTCATCTATTGCAGTCGCATTCTATTGATTCTATTCATTCTGGTCAAGAAAACTGCAAACTCCTACAGATTTAGCAATATTGTCTTTTAGATCTTCCGCCCGAGCAATGTTTTTAAGCTCTGAGTAGAAACTTGTTTCAAAAGAAATTCGCTCTGTGTCACATAACCAAAAAACCAGCAACAACAACAGCAACAACCCAAAAACAACCCAAAAACAACGACAAACAAAATCTTGTCTGAAGTGAATGCTTAGCACGAAATCCGATCTTTTAATCCCTTCTACGGAGACCCCACCCACCCCAAAAAAGCAAAAAAACTAAAGTTGTTTTTTTCACCCACTCCACCCCCCAACTTTGTTATCGCAAAGAGTGTCACGCTGCTCATAAAGGGCATCACTTTGCTGTCAGTCCCCAACTCGTTCGATTTTCTAATGGGGATTAAATCTTGTGTGGGTAACCCTTTTTTTGGTTAGAAGACACTATAATTCTTTCCCCCTTTGCGAGGGAGTTGAGTTTAAAATTCGCTTAACTCGTTTGAGTCAATGACGGTTTAGTTGCTTCCCCCTATATTTGTTAGCTTTTATTGTTGTTTTTTCTCCCCCCCCCCCCCCCCTCTCTGTCTCCCCCGGGGCCTTTTTTAATAACTTTTACCTCCTGTTTCCTTCTTGTCTTGCTTTTTTTTCTCTGCCCTTCTGTCCTTTTTGCTACCCCCCTCTTTCTCTCTCTTCCTCCTCTCCTCCTCTCTCTTCTCTCTCTCTCCCCTCCTCTCTCCTCCATGCTTGCTTCTTGCTCTTTCTTTTCCCTTTTACTCCCCCTCTCTTTTTCCTTTCCCTTTCCCTTTTGTTGTGGTTTTGTGGGGGGTGGGTGTTGGGTGTGGTTGTGTGTGTGGTTTTTTGGTGTGGAGTCCCCTGCTTACGAGTTGGCTTGTCTTTTTCCCTGACTTTATCCAAAGCAAGGGAAACAGAACTCAAAAAAAACAGCAACAACCCGGACAACAATCGAAGCGTATTACCGAAAGAACCCAAAATTTTACTTAAAGGCTACTCAACCCAAAACACATATATGCTAAAAATCCACCTTTAACCCTTTCATGATGGTTTTTCATAAAAGTTTGGGGATTTGAGCGAGCTCTCGACTGCATATCCCATATTTTTCACATTAGAAAACTTTCGCTACACAGAAAGGAAACCCAAACAAAATTTTGGGCTCCTTTCCGACATTGTTTCCTCGGGGTTATAGGTCCACGAAAACCCCAGACAATAAAAATGAATCTTGGGTTTTCCCAAAGTCCCAGTATTTATCTTTCCAACTCATGTTGGTAAAGCGCCTCCACGACTAACTCGTCGCTAACATAGATCCCCTACCCCTGGGGACTGCCTCATGGCATCAGACTCAAGAAAGAGCGTATTAAGACTTCTCCAACCCCGTATTAGCCTCCCGTGGGAACATTACTTTGGTTTAAATCTTCCGCAGTACAAACGCGTTAGATTGTCCCTTGACCTCCATGATCACTTCATTGCGAAACTTCTGACACTTCTCTTTGGACTTCTTATCTTTGTCATCTGTCCGTCTGTTTGTCTTCCTCCTGTCTGTCTGTCTCTTCTGCTTCTGTCTGTCTTCTTCTCTCTTCTCTCTCTCTCTCTTTCTCTCTCGCTCTCTTTTTCCCCCCCGTCTCTCTCTCTTCCTCTCTCTCTCTCTCTCTCTCCCCTCTCTCTCTCTCTCTCTCCCCCCGCCTCTCTCTCTCTCTCTCTATCTCTCTCCATCTCTCCCTCTTGTGCGATATGCTTTTGTGTGCTTCTACTAAGACCAAAGCCAAAACGTCATTATATAGTCTGTTCAATGCGTCGTCACTCATCTATTGCAGTCGCATTCTATTGATTCTATTCATTCTGGTCAAGACACTGAAACTCCTACAGATTTAGCAATATTGTCTTTAGATCTTCCGCTGAGCAATGTTGTAAGCTCTGAGTAGAAACTTTGTTTCAAAAGAGAATTTCGCTCTGTGTCACATAACCAAAACAATACCAGCAACAACAACAGCAACAACAACAACAACAATAACAACGACAACAAAACTTGTCTTGAAGTGAATGCTTAGCACGAAATCCGTATCTTTGAATCCCTGTCTATCGGAGACCCCACCCCACCCCACAATAAAGCTGAAGACTAAATGTTGTTTTTTTCAGTCCCAGCTACCAGCCTCCCAGACTTGTTATCGGCAAAGAGTGTCACGGGCTGCTCACTAAAGGGCAGTCACTTTGCTGTCAGTCCTCCCAGACTCGTTCGATTTCTAATGGAAGGTTAAATCTTGTGTGGAGTAACTCCTTCGTTTGGGTTATGAAGTACACTGAATGAATTCTTTCGCCTTCGCGATAGTGAGGTTGAGGATTTAAACTTGTCGTCTTAATCTCGTTTGGGGTCAATGATCGTGTTGAGTTTGCTTCGTCGTCCCTATATTTGTTATGCTTTTATTGTTGTGTTTACTCTCCCCCCCCCCTCCCATCTCTGTCTGCCTGGCCTGTCTGTTGAATAACTGTCTACCTGTCTGTTTCTCTTCTTGTTCTTGCTTTATTTCTCTGCCTCTGTCTGTCTTTCTGGCTACCCCCATCTCTCTCTCTCTCTCTCTCTCTCTCTCTCTCTCTCTCTCTCTCTCCCCTCTTCTCTCTCTCTCTCTCTCGTCGCTTCCTGCTTCTCTTCTTTCCATTCCTCCCCTCTCTCTTTTTTTACACCCCTTCTTTTACTTTCTTGTGTGTGTGTGTGTGTGTGTGTGTGTGTGTGTGTGTGTGTGTTGTGTGTGTGTGTGTGTGTGTGTGTGTGTGAGTCTGTGCTTGCGAGTGTGGCTTGTCTGTTTCCCCGACTTTATGCCAAAGGAAGGAAGCAGAACTCAAAATTCAGCAATCAACCCGGAACAACACCATCGAAGCGTATTACCGAAAGAGATCGCAAAACATCCTTTAGCTGGATAATTGGCTACTCAACCTAAATCACATATATGCGTTAACATGTCACCTTCAGACCTGTGCATGATGGGTTTCATAAAATGTTGTGTGGATTTGAGCGTTGCTCTCGATCTGCATATCCTCTTTTTCTCACATGTAGAAACTTTCGCTACACAGTATAGGCTTAGTTCGCAAACGATATTTTGGACGTCCTCTTTCCGACAGTTGTTACCTGCAGGTTTGATAGGTCCATCGAACACAGACAATAAGATCGAATGGCTTGGTTTCCAATGTCCCCAAATAGTGTTAGTCTTTCCAGACATCATTGTTGGTAAACGCCTCTAGACTAACTTCGCTAAGGGGGTAGATCCCAGCTCCCTGGGACTGCCTCAGTGGCATCTTTAGATTATGATCGCAAACCTAACCATAATTAAAACAACCTATAAACCAAAATGGTTTACAGTAACAGACCGATGATGGTTAAATTCTTTGCTGATTTAAGTTCATCACCTAACTCTTTCAAGATGGACTTCCAAATTTGGCTTTCGAACTCATTTGGGTTATACCTCATTTCCACATGAAAATTTCAAGCTAACCAAGTCAAGAATTCTGTTCCAACTCCAAGTTGTTACGTCTTCCGAATCCTTGAACCTCCCCGATAAGTCGCTAGCTAGTTCCAATCCCAAGAAGCTATTCAATCATGTAAACTCGCCTTAACTAACATTCTTTCATATTCCCCAGCGGTCCTTACTGCTTCCATCTCAAAAGGACTAGTTATCTTCCTCCTATACTTCTTCCTACTTCCTTCTTTTTCTCTAATCTTCCTCTGTTCCCCTCGTTTGTCCTGCTCTTCTCTTCTCTCTTTTCAATCTCCCTCCTCTTCTCTTTCTCTCGTCCTCTCTCTCTCTCTTTCTCTTCCCTCTCTTTCGTTCTTTTCTCTTCTCTGCTTTTCATCTTTTTTCTCTTCTCTCTCTCTCCAATCTTTCCCTCTTCTTCTCCAATCTTCTTCTTCATTACTATCAAACCACTCATACACAGCCTTCAATCTCTCACATCTCCGCTCAATTATTTATCTGTCAACACTCAATCTTTGTCTTTAATACCAAACCAAAACTCCGCGACAAGTTATGCTCCAGTACACATGTACAACCAACATTCGTTTCATGATTTACACGCAAGACACGAACTACCACAGACACCTAATCCCACAATAATATCTTATGTGAATCTTAATTTGTTTAAAATCCGCCTAACACCTACCCAAACACACATAGCGCAACAAAGATTGTCACCATTACACCTCCCAGATTTGTTTTAATAGAGAAATCTTCTTTTGAAGCCCTTCCTTCGGTCCTCCCCATATCTCTTTGAAGTGTTAATTTGTTTACCTACGCTCCTTCTGTTATAAGTCTTTGGATTCTTCCTCGCTATTTAGTTTAATTTGTTTAATCTCCTCCCCCCGCTCTTTCACTTGGTTTGCCTTTTTGTACTTTTGCTGTCAGTTTCTCTCCCCTTCCTTTTTCCCGCCTGGTTGTTTTTAAATGTCTGTTGTTCTCTTTGTCTGCTTTTCCTTCTCTCTTCTTCTCTCCCTTTCTCTCTCTTCTCTTTTCTTCTTCTCATCCCTCCCCTCCTCTCTTCCTTCTTCTTTAATGTACCTTCGTTTTGCGTGTTTTTTCTTCGCTTTTCGTCTCTTTTCACTTGTCTGTTTTGGTGTGTTTCTTTTTGCTATTGTGATTTTTCTTACCCCCACTTCAATGTATTTTCCGATGATCACTGTTGTAATGCACTCAAATCCATTAACCGAATCTCACTTAAGTGGAATGGGTTCAAAAAGTTGTGTGATTGTGGCTATCTGTGGTGTGGTAATCCCTTTGCCTGTGACTTTGCAAATGTGTGAAGATGAAACTAATTGACTGCATATACCCAGTTTCACTCAGTTCGATACCATGAGCAAGCAAACATATTGGCTTCTCTTCCAACCAATTACTTAGTGTTCCCTCTTAACCCAGATGGTTCTAAACTGTTTGTCGTAGAGTCCTTAGTCTCCGACTCTTTGTCTAACCCTCTAAGAGAAACGTTCGCTAACATAATCTATCCCGCATTTGCCTCCTTGACAATGTTATATTCTCATCCAGATAGCCTGAATTGCTTTGATTTCATTCCAATTCAGACTTCTTGTTGATCTCCTTCACCTCCTCGACTGGAACTTCTCTTTGACTGATCTGATTTCTTTTTCCCTGTCTCTCTCTGCTTCTACTGTTCAGAATCTCTCTCTTCATCCTCTCCCTCTCTCCCTACCGACTCTCAATCTCTCCACTACTCTTGTTTTGTCATGTTCTGTCTCAAGACCAAAGCCAAACGCATACAGTCTTTCAATGCTTATCTATCATTGAGTCGCATTCATTGATTCTATTCATTCTGGTCAAGACACTGGAAAACTCCTACAGATTTGCAATTCTTTTAGATCTTCCGCTGCAATGTTGTAGCTCTGATAAACCTTTGTTCAAAATGACTTCTCTTTCTCATAACCAACCACACATCAACAACATCAACAACAACAACAACAATAACAACGCAATAACTTGCTTGAAGTGAATGCTTAGCAGAATCCGTAGTTTGAATCCGTCTATGGAACCCCACCCCACCCCAATAAGCTAACTAAATTTGTTTTTTTCAGTCCGTCAGCCTCCAATTGTTACAAATGTCACTGTTGTCACTAGGCAGTCACTTGCTTTCAGCTCCGAACTTATTTTCAAAGAGAATTCCATCTGTGTGAACTCCTCTTGGTATGAATACACTGAATGAATCTTCGCCTTCGCAAGTGGTTGAGGATTAATTGTCCTTAATCATCTTGTCAATACGTGTTAGTTTGCTTCTCGTCCCTATATTTGTTTATGCTTTATTGTTGTGTTTTTTCCCCCCCCCCCACCTCCCACCTTTATGCAAGCTGTCTGGATCTCCTTCTGTTTCTTCTTTTTCTGCCTCATTCTTCTGTCCCTCTCTCCCATTCTCTTCTCGCTCTCTCTCTTTTCTCCTCTGTCTCTTCCTATCCCTGTCGAGTGACTTCTACTCTTCTTCCATCTCGTTTCTTCATCTTTTGATTTGCTTATCCTGTCCTTCTTTGTATTTTTTCTTGTGTGTGTGTTGTGTGTGTGTGGTTTGGTCGCTGCTGTGTGGTGTGGCCTGTTGTTCTGGTCTTGTAGAAGGAGCGATTGCTTAATTGCTTGCCTGTCCTGATTTATCCACGCACAGAACCCAAAACTCTTACGATAAGCTCTCAACTACTACGAATACCCGTACATTCACTCAGCCTGGAAAATGGCTCTTAATTACTTTGGCATTTGCGTTACTTCCTCGTTTACCTTTTTAGTGTAATTGTGCTTGATGTATTGGGGTAGTCGAACTTTTTTGGCTTTTGTGCGTTTGCTACAGTTGCTAGCCTCAACCGAATTTATCCAATGGCTGATTATTCCTATAGTTAACGTTCCAGACACATGATCGTAACCAACCAAACCCTTCGATAATCTCCAACCCATGCTCAGTGCCCCACGAGAAACCTAAGATGTTTCCATAAAGCCCCTGGTGACTACTTGATTCATATCCATAATAGAATTTAACTCTATCTATTGCATGAATTTGGACTTCCTTTTAGAATGTTTGTCTTTTGACGTCATGTCTCTGACGAAACTAGACTGCTTTTTTCACTCTCATTCATCTTCCTCTTTATCCTCTCTGACTACTCGCTTCCTGTCGAATTATCTCCCCTCCTCTGTGATCCCCCTCTCAAGCACCTACCTAAACTCTTCACAGTTCTTTCCTCCCTTCAACCCCTCATTTTCAATCTTTTCATCATCCTGTAAGATTTTACTTTCATCTTCCAATGCTTAAATCTTCTGATATCTGTGCGGAGTAGACTTTTTCAATAGACCTCTGTTGTCTATCATTCGCAATGAAATGCAACTCCTAAAATTTCTAATCTCTTACATCTTTCCCTTCTTTCTCTCTCCCCAAATCTTTCTTCAATCTTCCCCCCCATCCCAACCCAATACCCTAGACAAAGTTTTTCACACAACCACTCCAAATCTTTGTTAAGTAAGTTCACGCTCTCCTTCACGCAGTCACTTTGATTCCATCCTCCAGCCCACATACTGAAATTAACAGTTTGATATCTCTTTAGTATCCCTACCAATTTTTTCTTAAAACTTTTTAGCCTTCCTGTAAAGGATTACTAATCGTCTCTAAACTTATAATATCAATGAGATTAAATCTTGTCTGTAGTGTAATCTTTGATTGTTTACTCCCTCTACTTTCGCCCACCGACCTATTGAATAAAGTCACTTTTTCGTTTGTTCTTTAGTTTCGCTACCTCGTCCCTATATTTGTTATGCTTTTATTGTTGTGTTTTACTCCTCTCCCCCCCCCCCCTCCCATCTCTGTCTGCCTGGGCCTGTCTGTTGAATAACTGTCTACCTGTCTGTTTCTCTTCTTGTTCTTGCTTTATTTCTCTGCCTCTGTCTGTCTTTCTGGCTACCCCCATTCTCTCTCTCTCTCTCTCTCCTCTCTCTCTCTCTCTCTCACTCTCTCTCTCTCTCTCTCTCTCTTCTCTCTCTCTCTCTCTCGCAGTCGCTTGCTTGCTTGCTCTTGCTTTCGCATTCACTCCCCTCTCTCTTTTACACTTTCTTACTCTGTGTGTGTGTGTGTGTGTGTGTGTGTGTGTGTGTGTGTGTGTGTGTGTGTGTGTGTGTGTGTGTGTGTGTGTGTGTGTGTGAGTCTGTGCTTGCGAGTGTGGCTTGTCTGTTTCCCTGACTTTATGCCAAAGGAAGGAAGCAGAACTCAAAATTCAGCAATCAACCCGGAACAACATATCGAAGCGTATTACCGAAAGAGACGCAAAACATCCTTTAGCTGGATAATTGGCTACTCAACCTAAATCACATATATGCGTAAACATGTCACCTTCAGACCTGTGCATGATGGGTTTCATAAAATGTTGTGTGGATTTGAGCGTTGCTCTCGATCTGCATATCCTCTTTTTCTCACATGTAGAAACTTTCGCTACACAGTATAGGCTTAAGTCGCAAACGATATTTTGGACGTCCTCTTTCCGACAGTTGTTACCTGCAGGTTTGATAGGTCCATCGAACCACAGACAATAAGATCGAATGGCTTGGTTTCCAATGTCCCAAGTAGTGTTAGTCTTTCCAGACATCATTGTTGGTAAAGCGCCTCTCACGACTAACTCGTCGCTAAGCGATAGATCCCCAGCTCCCTGGGGACTGCCTCAGTGGCATCACACTGTAAAGAGAAAGCGTAAATAAGACTTCTATCCAGTATTAGCCTCCCGTTGGGAACATTACTTTGGATTTCAATCATCTGCAGTACAAGACGCGTTAGATTGTCTTGACCTCCATGATCACTTCATTGCGAAACTTGCTGACACTTCTTCTTTGGACTTCTTATCTCTTGTCATCTGTCCGTCTGTTTGTCTCTCTGTCTGTCTGTCTGTCTGACTGTCTGTCTGTTTTCTCTCTCTCTCTCTCTCATCTCTCTCTCTCTCTCTCTCTCTCTCTCTCTCTCTCTCTCCTCTCTCTCTCCCTCCTCTCTCTCTCTCTCTCTCCTCATCTCCCCTCTCCCTCTCTTCTTCACTTCTCTGTGCGATATGCTTTCGTGTGCTTCTACTAAGACCAAAGCCGAAACGTCATTACACAGTCTGTTCAATGCGTCATCACTCATCTATAGCAGTCGCATTCAATTGATTCTATTCATTCTGGTCAAGACACTGCAAACTCCTACAGATTTAGCAATATGTCTTTTAGATCTTCCGCTGAGCAATGTTGTAGGCTCTGAGTAGAAACTTTGTTACAAAAGAGAACTTTCGCTCTGTGTAAAAACAATACCACAACAACACAGCACAACAACAACAACAACAACAACAATAACAACGACAACAAAATCTTGTCTTGAAGTGAATGCTTAGCACGAAATCCGTATCTTTGAATCCCTGTCTATCGGAGACCCACCCCCACCCCACAATAAAGCTGAAGACTAAATGTTGTTTTTTTCAGTCCCAGCTACCAGCCTCCCAGACTTTGTTATCGGCAAAGAGTGTCACTGGCTGCTCACTACAGGGCAGTCACTTTGCTGTCAGTCCTCCCGACTCGTTCGATTTTCTAATGGAGAGTTAAATCTTGGTGTGGAGTAACTCCTTCGTTTGGGTTATGAAGTACACTGAATGAATTCTTTCGCCTTCGCGATGGTGAGGTTGAGGATTTTAAACTTGTCGTCTTAATCTCGTTGAGTCAATGATCGTGTTGAGTTTGCTTCGTCGTCCCTATATTTGTTATGCTTTTATTGTTGTGTTTTAACTCTCCCCCCCCCCCCCCCCCCCCTCCCATCTCTGTCTGCCTGGGCCTGTCTGTTGAATAACTGTCTACCTGTCTGTTTCTCTTCTTGTTCTTGCTTTATTTCTCTGCCTCTGTCTGTCTTTCTGGCTACCCCCATTCTCTCTCTCTCTCTCTCTCTCTCTCTTCTCTCTCTCGTCTCTCTCTCTCTCTCTCTCTCTCTCTCTCTCTCTCTCTCGCAGTCGCTTGCTTGCTTGCTCTTGCTTTCCGCATTCACTCCCCTCTCTCTTTACACTTTCTTACTGTGTGTGTGTGTGTGTGTGTGTTGTGTGTGTGTGTGTGTGTGTGTGTGTGTGTGTGTGGTGTGTGTGTGTGTGTGAGTCTGTGCTTGCGAGTGTGGCTTGTCTGTTTCCCTGACTTTATGCCAAAGGAAGGAAGCAGAACTCAAAATTCAGCAATCAACCCGGAACAACACATCGAAGCGTATTACCGAAGTGATCGCAAAACATCCTTTAGCTGGATAAATGGCTACTCAACCTAAAATCACATATGGTTAACATGTCACCTTCAGACCTGTGCATGATGGGTTTCATAAAATGTTGTGTGGATTTGAGCGTTGCTCTCGATCTGCATATCCTCTTTTTCTCACATGTAGAAATTTTCGCTACACAGTATAGCTTAGTTCGCAAACGATATTTGGACGTCCTCTTTCCGACAGTTTGTTACCTGCAGGTTTGATAGGTCCATCGAACCACAGACAATAAGATCGAATGGCTTTGTTTCCAATGTCCCAAGTAGTGTTAGTCTTTCCAGACATCATTGTTGGTAAAGCGCCTCTCACGACTAACTCGTCGCTAAGCGATAGATCCCCAAGCTCCCTGGGGACTGCCTCAGTGGCATCACACTGGTAAAGAGAAAGCGTAACTAAGACTTCTATCCAGTATTAGCCTCCCGTTGGGAACATTACTTTGGATTTCAATCATCTGCAGTACAAGACGCGTTAGATTGTCTTGACCTCCATGATCACTTCATTGCGAAACTTGCTGACACTTCTTCTTTGGACTTCTTATCTCTTGTCATCTGTCCGTCTGTTTGTCTCTCTGTCTGTCTGTCTGTCTGACTGTCTGTCTGTTTTCTCCTCTCTCTCTCTCTCTCTCTCTCTCTCTCTCCTCTCTCTCTCTCTCTCTCTCTCTCCCCCCTCTCTCTCTCCCCCCCTCTCTCTCTCTCTCTCTCTCTCTCTCTCTCTCTCTCTCCTCTCCCGAATCTATCTCCCTCTTTCCTTCTTGTGCGATATGCTTTCGTGTGCTTCTACTAAGACCAAAGCCGAAACGTCATTACACAGTCTGTTCAATGCGTCATCACTCATCTATAGCAGTCGCATTCAATTGATTCTATTCATTCTGGTCAAGACACTGCAAACTCCTACAGATTTAGCAATATTGTCTTTTAGATCTTCCGCTGAGCAATGTTGTAGGCTCTGAGTAGAAACTTTGTTACAAAAGAGAACTTCGCTCTGTGTCAAAACAATACCAGCAACAACAACAGCAACAACAACAACAACAACAACAATACAACGACAACAAAATCTTGTCTTGAAGTGAATGCTTAGCACGAAATCCGTATCTTTGAATCCCTGTCTATCGGAGACCCCACCCACCCCACAATAAAGCTGAAGACTAAATGTTGTTTTTTTCAGTCCCAGCTACCAGCCTCCCAGACTTTGTTATCGGCAAAGAGTGTCACTGGCTGCTCACTACAGGGCAGTCACTTTGCTGTCAGTCCTCCCAGACTCGTTCGATTTTCTAATGGAGAGTTAAATCTTGGTGTGGAGTAACTCCTTCGTTTGGGTTATGAAGTACACTGAATGAATCTTTCGCCTTCGCGATGGTGAGGTTGAGAATTTTAAACTTGTCGTCTTAATCTCGTTTGAGTCAATGATCGTGTTGAGTTTGCTTCGTCGTCCCTATATTTGTTATGCTTTATTGTTGTGTTTTACTCTCTCCCCCCCTCCCATCTCTGTCTGCCTGGGCCTGTCTGTTGAATAACTGTCTACCTGTCTGTTTCTCTTCTTGTTCTTGCTTTATTTCTCTGCCTCTGTCTGTCTTTCTGGCTACCCCTATTCTCTCTCTCTCTCTCTCTCTCTTCTCTCTCTCTCTCTCTCCTCTCTCTCTCTCCTCTCTCTCCTCTCTCTCTCTCTCTCTCTCGCAGTCGCTTGCTTGCTTGCTCTTGCTTTCGCATTCACTCCCCTCTCTCTTTTACACTTTCTTACTCTCTCTCTCTCTCTCTCTGTGTGTGTGTGTGTGTTGTGTGTGTGTGTGTGTGTGTGTGTGTGTGTGTGTGTGTGTGTGTGTGTGTGTGTGTGTGTGTGTGTGAGAGTCTGTGCTTACGAGTGTGGCTTGTCTGTTTCCCTGACTTTATGCCAAAGCAAGGAAGCAGAACTCAAATTCAGCAATCAGCCCGGAACAACATATCGAAGCGTATTACCGAAAGAGACCGCAAAACATCCTTTAGCTGGATAATTGGCTACTCAACCTAAATCACATATATGCGTAAACATGCCACCTTTAGACCTGTGCATGATGGGTTTCATAAAATGTTGTGTGGATTTGAGCGTAGCTCTCGATCTGCATATCCTCATATTTCTCACATGTAGAAACTTTCGCTACACAGTATAGGCTAAGCTCGCAAACGATATTTTGGACGTCCTCTTTCCGACAGTTGTTACCTGCTGGTTTGATAGGTCCATCGAACCACAGACAATAAGATCGAATGGCTTGGTTTCCAATGTCCCAAGTAGTATTAGTCTTTCCAGACATCATTGTTGGTAAAGCGCCTCTCACGACTAACTCGTCGCTAAGCGATAGATCCCCTAGCTCCCTGGGGACTGCCTCAGTGGCATCAGACTGCTAAAGAGAGAGCGTAATTAAGACTTCTATCCCGTATTAGCCTCCCGTTGGGAACATTACTTTGGATTTAAATCTTCCGCAGTACAAGACGCGTTAGATTGTCTTGACCTCCATGATCACTTCATTGCGAAACTTGCTGACACTTCTTCTTTGGACTTCTTATCTCTTGTCATCTGTCCGTCTGTTTGTCTCTCTGTCTGTCTGTCTGTCTGACTGTCTGTCTGTTTCTCTCTCTCTCTCTCTCTCTCTCCTCTCTCTCTCTCTCTCTCTCTCTCTCTCTCTCTCTCTCTCCCCGCCTCTCTCTCTCTCTCTCTATCTCTCTCCATCTCTCCCTCTTGTGCGATATGCTTTTGTGTGCTTCTACTAAGACCAAAGCCAAAACGTCATTATATAGTCTGTTCAATGCGTCGTCACTCATCTATTGCAGTCGCATTCTATTGATTCTATTCATTCTGGTCAAGACACTGCAAACTCCTACAGATTTAGCAATATTGTCTTTTAGATCTTCCGCTGAGCAATGTTGTAAGCTCTGATTAGAAACTTTGTTTCAAAGAGAATTTCGCTCAGTGTCACATAACCAAAACAATACCAGCAACAACAACAGCAACAACAACAACAATAACAACGACAACAAAATCTTGTCTTGAAGTGAATGCTTAGCACGAAATCCGTATCTTTGAATCCCTGTCTATCGGAGACCCCACCCCACCCCACAATAAAGCTGAAGACTAAATGTTTTTTTCAGTCCCAGCTACCAGCCCTCCCAGACTTTGTTATCGGCAAAGAGTGTCACTGGCTGCTCACTAAAGGGCAGTCACTTTGCTGTCAGTCCTCCCAGACTCGTTCGATTTTCTAATGGAGAGTTAAATCTTGGTGTGGAGTAACTCCTTCGTTTGGGTTATGAAGTACACTGAATGAATTCTTTCGCCTTCGCGATGGTGAGGTTGAGGATTTTAAACTTGTCGTCTTAATCTCGTTTGAGTCAATGATCGTGTTGAGTTTGCTTCGTCGTCCCTATATTTGTTATGCTTTTATTGTTGTGTTTTACTCTCTCCCCCCCCCCTCCCATCTCTCTCTCCCCCCCCCCCCCCCCCTCCCATCTCTTGTCATCTGTCCGTCTGTTTGTCTCTCTGTCTGTCTGTCTGTCTGTCTGACTGTCTGTCTGTTTCTCTCTCTCTCTCTCTCTCTCTCTCTCTCTCTCTTCTCTCTCTCTCTCTTCTCTCTCTCTCTCTCCCCGCCTCTCTCTCTCTTTCTATCTCTCTCCATCTCTCCCTCTTGTGCGATATGCTTTTGTGTGCTTCTACTAAGACCAAAGCCAAAACGTCATTATATAGTCTGTTCAATGCGTCGTCACTCATCTATTGCAGTCGCATTCTATTGATTCTATTCATTCTGGTCAAGACACTGCAAACTCCTACAGATTTAGCAATATTGTCTTTAGATCTTCCGCTGAGCAATGTTGTAAGCTCTGAGTAGAAACTTTGTTACAAAAGAGAATTTCGCTCTGTGTCACATAACCAAAAGAATACCAGCAACAACAACAGCAACAACAACAACAACAATAACAACGACAACAAAATCTTGTCTTGAAGTGAATGCTTAGCACGGAATCCGTATCTTTGAATCCCTGTCTATCGGAGACCCCACCCCACCCCACAATAAAGCTGAAGACTAAATGTTGTTTTTTTTCAGTCCCAGCTACCAGCCTCCCAGACTTTGTTATCGGCAAAGAGTGTCACTGGCTGCTCACTACAGGGCAGTCACTTTGCTGTCAGTCCTCCCAGACTTTGTTATGGGCAAAGAGTGTCACTGGCTGCTCACTAAAGGCAGTCACTTTGCTGTCAGTCCTCCCAGACTCGTTCGATTTTGAAATGGAGTTAAATCTTGGTGTGGAGTAACTCCTTCATTTTGGGTTGGGAAGTACACTGAATGAATTCTTCCTCCTTCGCCATGGTGAGGTTGAGGATTTTAAAACTTGTCGTCTTAATCTCGTTTGAGTCAATGATCGTGTTGAGTTTGCTTCGTCGTCCCTATATTTGTTATGCTTTTATTGTTGTGTTTTACTCTCCCCCCCCCCCCCCCCTCCCATCTCTGTCTCTCTTGGCCTGTCTGTTGAATAACTGTCTACCTGCCTGTTTCTCTTCTTTTTCTTGCTTTATTTCTCTGCCTCTGTCTGTCTTTCTGGCTACCCCCATTCTCTCTCTCTCTCTCTCTCTCTCTCTCTCTCCTCTCTCTCTCTCTCTCTCTCTCTCTCTCTCTCTCTCTCTGTTTTAAGGTAGCAGTCTATGTTGAAAACATGTACACGTCTAATCAAAAAGAAGCTTACACCTGTGAAAAAAAAACCAGCCTGGTGAAGGACATTGCTAAACAATGAAGTGATCATATTCGGTTGATCTGAGAGTTAATTCCATCAGAGACAGGCACATTCTGCCTCTGTATCTGTCACAAGGACCCAGTGCGTTGGATTCCAGAGTTATTGGTACTAGCTACCCTGGCCAGAATTGATTAAGCAAAAAGCGTCACACGACTGGCTCCTGGCTTCATTTACCTGCGGGGTGTACGCAGCTTTGTGGACTGTCTGAATAACTGTGGCCGAGAACGTTTGACGTGCAACCTTCTTTTGAGAACTCTTAGGTTTGACGACTCTGATCGTGCCTTCATCTCTTTTTCCGCTATGTTTTCACTTGCAGTTAAAATATTCTTTTGTTAAATGTTACAGCTTTCTTGCGTGTGTGTTTTGCATTCTTTATCTTTCTTTCCCTTCTCTTCGTCACTTCTGTCTGTCTGTTTGTCTGTCTGTCTGTCTGTCTGTCTGTCTGTCTTCTGTCTGTCTGTCAGTCTGTCTGTCAGTCAGTCTGTCTGTCAGTCTGTCTGTCTCTGTCTGTTTGTCTGTCTGTCTGTCTGTCTCTCTTTTAAAATCGCTTGGTCGCTCGTGCTTGCTCTTGAATTCTTCTCCCCCCCCCCTCCTCTCTCTCTCTCTCTCTTCCTCTCTTTCCTCTCTCTCTCTTCCTCTCTCTCTCTCTCTCTCTCTCTCTCTCCTCTCTCTCTCTCTCTCTCTCTCCTCTCTCTCTCTCTCTCTCTCTCTCTCTCTCCTCGGTCACTCGCTTGCTCGAATGCTGTCATTCTTGCGTCCCCCCACCCCCTCTCTGTGCCTCTGTATGTATTTGTTGGTCTGTCTATCTGTATGTCTCTGTCTCTGTCAGTCTGTCTCTCTCTCTCCTCTCTCTCTCTCTCTCTTCTCTCTCTCTGTCTCCACACACACACACACACACACACACACACACACACACACACACACACACACACACACACACACACACACACACACACTCACACACCTCACACCACACATTTTAATGCAAGTGGTAAAATCTGCCCTGTTCTCTCTCTCTCTCTCTCTCTCTCTCCTCTCACTCTCTCCTCTCTCTCTCTCTCTCTCTCTCTCTCTCTACTTCTCTCTCTCTCTCTATGTCTCTGTCTCTCTTTCTCTGCTTTGTCCCTGTCTCTTGTTCTCTTTTTCTAGCTTTCTTTTTCTCTTTTTTTCTACAGCCTCTTTTTCCTTTTCGTGCCTGCATGTCAATGGAAACAGAACTAAAGTTTAACGAATAACCCGGAATAGCACATTCAGAAACAAACAGCAAAACATAACAACAACAACAACAACAACAACAAAAAATAACAACAACAACAATGACAACAACAACAAAATCTGATCTTGAAGTGGAATGCTTAGCACGAAATACGTATCTCTGAATCCCTGCCTATCGGGGAACCCTCCCCCCCCCCCCCCCCCCCCCCCTCCCCACACACACACTCACTCACACCCTTCAACAAAACTGAAGACTAATGGTCTGGTTTTTTTCAGTCCCTGCTATCAGCCTCCCAGACTATGTTATTGGCAAAGAGCGTCACTGGCTGCTCACTACAGGGCAGTCACTTTGCTCTCGATCCTCCCAGACTCGTTCGATTTCCTGTCGATCCTCCTACACTCGTTCGATTTTCTAATGGAGAGTTAAATCTTGGTGTGGAGTAACTCCTTCATTTGTGTTGGGAAGTACACTGAATGAATTCTTTCGCCTTCGCCATGGTGAGGTTGAGGGTTTTAAACTTGCCGTCTTAATCTCGTTTGAGTCAATGATCGTGTTGAGTTTGCTTCGTCGTCCCAATATTTGTTATGCTTTTCTTGTTATGTTTTACTTTCACCTCCCATCTTTGTCTCCTTGGGTCTGTCTGTTGAATAATTATCTGCCTGTCTGTTTCTCCTCGTTCCTTTTTTTTTTTTGCTTTATTTCTCTGCCTCTGTCTCTCTTTCTGGCTACCCCTAACTTCTCTCTCTCTCTCTCTCTCTCTCTCTCTCTCTCTCTCTCTCTCTCTCTCTCTCTTTCTCTCTCTCTCTCTCTCTCTCTCTTCTCTCTCCTCTCTCCCCCTCCCCCCCCCCCCCCCCTCTCTCTCTCCTCTCTCTCTCTCTCTCTCTCTCTCTCTCTCTCTCTCTCTCATATTCTATCTGTTTCAAGGTAGCAATCCGTGTTGAAAAAATGTACAGGTCTAATCAAAAGGAAGGTTAAACCAGTGAAGAAGACAATGTGGTGACCGAAATTGCTAAACAATGTAACGATCATGTTTGGTTGATCCGACTGTTAAAGCCATCAGAGACAGGCACACACCGTCTCTGTGTCTGTCACAGATTGGGTGACACTGCTGCAACGACGGGCAGAGACATTTACTTACAAGTTATGTTTTGCTCCTGGCCAACAAATAAAAACAAATCTAATTTGAGGGCAATGGTCTCAAAAAGAAAAAAGACCGCTAAGTTTCAGAAACACGTGGATTATAAGCTCCTGCTGGCTTCTATCTCTTTGACCTCAAGGGTCATATGCACAAAGACCAAGTGCAATGGATTCCAGAGTTATCGGTACTAGCTAGTCTGGCCAGACTTGATTCAGCAAAAAGCGTCACACGATTGGCTCCTGGCTTCATTTACCTGCGGGGAGTACGCCGCGTTGTGGACTGACTGAATAACTGTGGCTCCTGGCTTCATGTACCTGCGGGGAGTACGCCGCGTTGTGGACTGACTGAATAACTGTGGCTCCTGACTTCATGTACCTGCGGGGAGTACGCCGCGTTGTGGACTGACTGAATAACTGTGGCTCCTGGCTTCATGTACCTGCGGGGAGTACGCTGCGTTGTGGACTGACTGATAACTGTGGCTCCTGGCTTTATGTACCTGCGGGGAGTACGCCGGGTTGGACTGACTGAATAACTGTGGCTCCTGGCTTCATGTACCTGCGGGGAGTACGCCGCGTTGTGGACTGACTGAATAACTGTGGCTCAGGAAAGTTTGACGACTCTGATTTTGACTTGTGGGGGTTCGCTTTTTTCCCCTATGTTTTCACTTGCAGTTGAAATATTCTTTGTTGGATGTTATTGTCTTCTTGCGTGTGTGTTTTAAATTCTTTTGCCTTTCTTTCCCTGCTTCTTACCTCTGGGGGCCTGCCTGTGTGCTGTGTATCTGTCAGTCTGTACTGTTAGTCTGTGGTCTGTGTGTCTGTGTGTCTGTACTGTCGGTCTGTCTGTCTGTCTGTCTGTTTCTGCTCTTTTTCTCTTCTCCTATGTTTGTCATCTTGCGTTGTCATTCTTTGTTGATGTTGTTGTCTGCTTGCGTGTGTTCTCTCTCATTCTCTCTTCTTGCTCTTCTTCCTCTTCTCTCTCTTCTCTCTCAATGTTTTGCCTGCTCGCTTGTCTGTTCTCCAGTCTCTCTCTCTAGTCTCTCTCTCTCTTCTCTTTCTCTCTCTCTCTTCTGTCTATCTCTCTCTCTCGTCTGTCTCTCTCTCTTCTCTCTTCTCTTCTCTTCTCATCTCTCTCTTCTCTCTCTCTCTCTCTCTCTCTCTCTCTCTCTCTCTCTCTCTTCCTCTCTCCTCTCCTCTCTCTCTCTCAATCGTTTGGTCGCTCTCGCTTGCTCTCGAATTCTTCCCATCCTCTCTCTCTCTCTCTCTCTCTCTCTCTCTCTCTCTCTCTCTCTCTCTTCTTCTCTTCTCTCTCTCTCTCTCTCCTCTCTCTCTCTCTCTCTCTCTCTTTCTTACTCGGTCACTTGCTTGCTCGAATGCTCTCATTCTTTCATCCCCCCCGACCCCCTTTGTCATTATCTTTATTTGTTGGTCTATCTATCTGTGTGTCTCTGTCTCTGTCTGTCTGTCTGTCTGTCTGTCTGTCTGTCTGTCTGTCTGTCTCTCTCTCTCTCTCTCTCCTCTCTCTCTCTCTCCCTCTCTCTCTCCCTCACAAACACAAACACACACCACACACACACACACACACAACACGCACACACACACACACACACACACACACACACACACACACACACACACACACACACACACACACACACACACACACACACACACACACACACACACACACACATTTAATGCAAGTGGTAAAAATCCACCCCTTTCTGTCTTTGTCTCCTCTCTCTCTCTCTCTCTTGTATCTCTCTGTCTTTGTCTATGTCTCTACTCTCTTTCTCCTTGTCTGTCTCTGTCTCTTGGTCTCTCTTTCTAGCTTTCTTTTTCTCTGTTTCTACAGCCTCTTTTTCCTTTCCGTGCCTGCATGTCAAAGGAAACAGAACTAAAGTTTAACAAATAACCCGGAATAGCAATTCAGAAACAGACAGCAAAACATTTGTTTAATGAATTATTAACCACGCAACCCAAACCACATACATGCATAACCATCTTACCTTCAGACCTGTATGTGATGGGTTTCATTAAATGCTGTGTGGATTTAAGTGTGAATTTCGCTCGACATGCCCGTTTCTCACATGTACAAACATATCTCTACACAGTATAAGATCAGCTCGACCATCGTATTTTGGATGTCCTCTTTCCGACAGTTGTAACTGGCTGGTTTGATAGATCCACGGAACCACAGACAATAAGATCGTATGGCTTGGTTTCCAATGTCCCAAGTAGTATTAGTCTTTCCAGACTTCATTATCGGTAAAGAGCCTCACACGACTGACTCGCCGCTAAGTGATAGATCTCATAGGTCCCTAGGGACTGCCTCAGTGGTATCAGACTGGTAAAGAGAATGCGTGACTAAGGCTTTTATCTAGTATTAGCCTCCTGTTGGGAACATTACTTTGGATTTAAATCTTCCACAGTACAATTAACGTTTTATTGTCCCGACCTTCATGATATGTTTATCGTCAAATTTACTGAATACTTCTTGTCTTCATCTCTCTATCTCCTTTGACTGTCCTATCTCCTGTCATCTGTCTGTCTGTCTGTCTGTCGTCTTCTCTCTCTCTCTCTCTCTCTCTCTCTCTCTCTCTCTCTCTCTCTCTCTCTCTCACTCTCTCTCTCCCATCCTCTTTCTTCCCCGAATCTATCCATCTCTCTTTCTTGTACAATATGTGTTCATGTGCATCTACTAAGATCAAAGCCGAAATGTCATTAGATAGTCTGTTCAATGCGTCACTCATCTGTAGCATCCACATCCTATTGATTCTATTGAGCCTGGTCAAGAAACTGCACACTACCTCAGATTTAGCAATATTGTCCTTTAGATCTTCCACTGACGCTATTTCAATCTTGTAAATTCTGAGTTGCTAAAATGAATTTTGCTCTGCGTGACATGACAAAAACAATACCAACAACAAGAGAAATAACAACAATGAGAACATCATCATCAACGACACACAACATAGCAACATACAATCATCATCAGCAGCAGCAGCAACAACAACAACAACAGCAACAACAATAACAGTAACAACAAACTCTCGTCTTAAAGTGAATGCTTAGCACGAAATCTATATATCTGAATCCCTGTCTATTGTGGAAAAACCCAACAAAACTGAAGACTTAATGGTTTTTATTTTTGCAGTGCCCAGTACTGCCCTTCCTACACTTTGTTATCGGCAAAGAGTGTCACATGACTGGATGCCTACTAAAGGGAAGTCACTTTCTTGTCAGTCCTCCCAGACTCGTTCGATTTTCTAATGGAGAGTTAAGTCTTGGTGCGGATTAACTCCTTCATTTGGCTTAGGAAGTACACTGAATGAATTCTTTCGCCTTCGCCATGGTGAGGTTTTAAACTTGTCGTCCTAATCTCGCTTAAGTCAATGATCCTGTTGATAAAAATAAATCTTATTTGAGGGCAATGGTCTGAAAAACAAAAGACCGCGAAGTTTCAGAAACACGTGAGTTATAATCTCCTGCAAACTTCTATCTCCTTGATTCAAAGGGTCATATGCACGAAGACCAAGTGCGTTGGATCCCATAGCTATCGGTACCAGCTAGTCTGGCTAGACTTGATTATCGGCAAAGAGCGTCACACGATTGACTCCTGGCTTCATTTTCCTGCGGGAAGTACGCAACTTTGTGGACTGACTGAATAACTGTGGCTAAGGAAAGTTTGATGTGCAACCTTCTTTTGAGAACTCTAGGTAAGATGATTCTGATCTTGACTTGTTCTCTTTTTCCTCTATGTTTTCACTTGCAGTGAACCATTCTTTTGTTAAATGTTATGGTCTTCTTGCGTGTGTGTGTTTTTAATTGCTTTGATTTTCTTTTCCTTCTCTTCTTCACCTCTGTTTGTCTGTCAGTCTGTCTGTCAATCTATCTGTCTGTCTGTCTGTCAGTCTGTCTCTGTCTCTCTGTGTCTGTGTCCATCCATCTGTCTTTCTGTCCGTCCGTCTGTCTGTCTGTCTGTCTGTCTGTCTGTCTGTCTGTCTTCTCTCTGTCTCTCTCTCTCTCTCTCTCTGTCTCTCTCTCTCTCTCTCGCTCTCTCTCTCTCTCTCTCTCAATCGTTTGATCCCTTGCGCTTGCTCTTGCATTCTCCCCATCTCTCTCACGCTTTGTCAAACGGTCGGTCGCTTACTCGAATGCTCTCATCTTGTTTTCCCGGCTCTCTGTGTCTCTGTCTCTATTTGTTGGTCAGTCTCTCTGTATGTCTCTGTCTCTGTCTGTCTGTCTTTGTCTCTGTCTCTGTCTCTCTCTGTCTGTCTGTCTCTCTCTATCTGTCTGTCTCTGTCTCTGTGTCTTTTTCTCTTTTTGTAGCTTTTTCTGTCTCTGTTTTTAACAGTGTCTTGTCCCTTTCCCTGCTTGCATGCCAAAGAAAACAGAACTGGACGTTTAACGAATAACCTGGAACAGCACATTCTGAAACAGGCAGCAAAACATCTTTTAACTAGATAATTAACCACTCAACCCAAACCATAATTATAAAGTCATAACTAGCTTCTTCTTCTTCTTCTTCTTCTTCTTCTTGAACACTCTAGATGGGAACGCCAGCTCCTCTGACGAATGCTGCCGTGCGCTGTAGGTCCTCAAGGGCACTGTAGAGCTTCCTCTCCACTGATGTTTGCTCCGTCCATATCTGTTGTCTCAGAGCTTCGTGCAACTGGCAATCCTACAGTAGATTGTGCTGTTACATATTGCCGGTCTGACATGGGCACTGGCCTGACTGACCGATCCTGAACTTGGTAAAGAGGTGATAGTTCAGGCGGTTATCTCCATTAAATGCTGTGTGGATTTGAGTGTACCTTTCACCCCACATGCTCGTTTTTTTCACATGTAGAAACATCTCTTTACACAGTATATCAGTATATCTCAGCTCGATTACCGTATTTTGAATGTCCTCTTTCAAATAGTTGTCATCGGCTGGTTTAAAAACCAATTGTATACGATGTGTATTATCTTGCATGATCACTTCATCTCCATTGCCTCTATTCTTTTTTTTCTTTTCAGATCCCTTGTGACTGTTCCTGTCGTAGACGGGAAGATGGAATACACCAGTGGTACAATTTTGCTGCCTTTCTGTAATGTTACCTCTAAACCAGCCAGCGACCAGAAACACCAACCAGCGCAGTTCAACGACTGGTAAGCTTACACCTTGTTTCTATTCCAACAACATACTACAAGACGTTTTGCTTCCTCCTCGTTGTCTGATTTTGCCAGGGTCCAGCCTACCATCGTATCTGAAGTAGGAGTGTTAGTGGGAAGGGGAGATAGGACAGGGGGAGTGGGAAAGTGAGACGGTGCACAAGGACATCCGGGCGGAAGAGGGTTGGATTTCCGCTGTCCCTCACGCACAAACTCTCCAGACATTGGCTTGTCTCTCATGGGGTCATTATTGATGGACAGCGTCATAAGATTGGTTCCTGAAATCAGTACACGTTTCGTTCTTTTTTTTTCTCTAAAGGGTTTCCGTTAAGTCTGATTTAATTTGATTTCTTTTCTTTCTCTTGAGGAACACATCAAAGTAACATCATGGTTGACGACTGGTTTAGTACTGGGTTTTTACTTTAGCGGGGAAGTTCAATTAGTGGGTTCCCATGTCATTCCTAGTGAGGCACACTGTGTCTTCTCTATTGTTGAACCACCTTCGTCTGCTTTGATTCCTTTTCTTTATCGACGGCGATATTCTCTCTCTCTCTCTCTCTCTCTCTCTCTCTCTCTCTCTCTCTCTCTCTCTCTCTCTCTCTCTCTCTCTCTCTCCTACACTTCTGTTTAATACATTGTATTTCTCATGCTCACAGCCATCTGAGTCGTATTGCTTTGAGCATTTTCAGTGTCTGTCATTTGTGACGGGTGCAAAAAAAATATATTTGTCGAAAATTCATTCTTAGCTTAACATTGTGGAGTAAGTAATCGTCAATTTGCACTCTGTTTTGTGTGTTTGTATTTTTACCTCTCTGTCCCTGTGCATTTATCTCCAATAGAGTGCGGTCTGCGCACATCCATGTGTTCACGAGCAGGCAGTGTGTGTGTGTGTGTGTGTGTGTGCGTGCGTGCGTGCGTGCGTGCGTGCGTGCGTGCGTGCGTGCGTGCGTGTGTGTGTGTGTGTGTGTGTGTGTGTGGTGTGTGTGTGTGCGTGTGCGCGCGCATGTGTCTGTGTGTATGTGTTCCTCTCTCTCTCTCTCTCTCTCTCTCTCTCTCTCTCTCTCTCTCTCTCTCTCTCTCTCTCTCTCCTCTCTCTCTCAGTGTCAGCGCGCGCGCGTGTGCATCTGTGTGTGCGTGTGTGTGTGTGTGTGTGGTGTGTGTGGTGTGTGTGTGTGTGTGTGTGTGTGTGTGTGTGTGTGGTGTAGTGTATGTGTATTTCTCTGTCTCTTTCTCTTTTTCTGTCTCTCTTTCTGTCTCCCTGTCTCTCTGTCTGTCCCTCTGTCTGTCTGTCTGTCTGTCTGTCTCTCTTTTTCTCTCTCTGTTTATGTGTGTGCACGTGCGTGTGTGCGTGCGTGCGTGCGTGCGTGTGTGCGTGTGTGTGTGTGTTGCGTGTTGTGCACGTGCCCACACAAGCAGATGCTTGTACATGCACGAGTATGCTTACCTTTTCTTTACGTTCATACACAAATGACGGAATAGGTGGCTTAAAGCAAAGGCTTAATGTATCACCAAGTAAACCAAACCTCTCCTCTCTATCTTTCATATCTCTGACACATGATTTCCCTGAAGTCCTCCGTATTGTCCTCTCTGTCTGTGTCCTTGGGAGGAAGAGAGGGGGGGGGGGGGGGGGCAAGGAATAGAAGGAGGGGGGAGAGGGGGTGGGGTAGCGAGGGCGCAGACATCAGGACAGGAAAGGGTTGGATTCTATTGACTCTAACACCCCAGTCTGTCCAGACATTCAGATATCGGTAATCTCTCGTGAGGTCAGTTTTGATGGAGAGCGTCGTGAGCTCGATTCCTTGAAACACTTATCCCATTTTAAAGAACCCTGTAGTGTTTTCATTTGATTCTGTTCTCTCTTCTCGGGCAATGTACACAAGAGATATTGTGTTTGTTTCCAATCCCATTGTCCTTGCCCCTGTAGTGACCTCATACCCAGCTGTTTGTTTGTGCCACCCCAGTTTGTAGCAAGTTTATTGCTCGGCTTTAAGTTTGTGAAAGTTAAATTAGACATGTTCCAGCATCTTTTTTGTCTGCCACTCTAAATGAGACACACTCCCTTTATCCTCTTTTCTTCTCTTTTCACTTTTTTCTGCTCATAGTCCCTTTCCTTGTCGTCCGCCACGTCTTCTACCTTGTCGTTGTTGCTATCATCTTCCTTTGTCTGTCTGTCTGCCTGTCCGTCTGTCTGTCTGTCTGTCTGTCTGTCTCTCTGTCTCTGTTTTTCTCTCTCCTTACCTGTCTGTCTATTTGTCTGTCTGTATGAGCCTGCTTTTCTCTTTGTTCTTTTTTTTAAATCTTTTTCTTTTCTTTTTTCTTTTTTCTTGTTTTTTTCTCTCGCTGTTTTAACTTCTGTGCCACATCAGTGGTATTGCACCCAAGTCGCTCATTCCGAGTCACCTCGTCCACAGCCACAGCCCGGCCCGACCCGCCACAGCCATAGCACCGGCAATCCACAGGCAGCAGTCAATGTCAAACCGTCATGAGGCAACCCACCAGAGGAGACACTGCACTGCTGCCGAGTCTGTTCGACATCGTTCAGTGGCGCCTGTTCTGAATCAGCACACGCAGGACTCCACCTACTAAGCTTCCTACTGAAGACAATAATTGCTTCGTCACGGAGCTGGCGTGAATAAGCTCTCCCTCCGCGGGGCGTCACCAGGTCCGTTCAAGCGACAGTCCCATGAATTTACCGATACAGGTGACCCCGATACAATCCACCCACGGCCACAGACGTGGAGAGGACATCGGAACTGAGGTCACCATGAGAACAGGGCATGAAGAGCCACAGATGTTGAGACATTTTTAACATGCTGATCGATGAGGATGTGGATGATGAAAATAGTGCTACGTAGATCCATTCCTGAGACTGCATGACAGGGCTGTAATCTACGTTTACGTTCATAATATATCCTCCATTAACCAAGCTCGAGCGATACAGGCACCTGCAGTGTTGGTCAGGAAATTTAAGCAACACTCTTAGAGACATAACCATTAAATGGATGAAACTCTACTGTGTGGTCCAAATCTTACCAGTTGGGCTCATAGCAAGCTCAGCTCTTGGTAGGAGCAGGTTGGGGCAAAAAACATTCCTCAAATAAATGGATTTGATGGAAATCGGACCCACGACCTCCCAGTTGAAGTCCGCGACGCCAACCACTTTGTCACGGCACCTGGTCTGTGTCTGTGTTTCTGTCTGTCCGTCCGTCCGTCCGTCCGTCCGAAACAATTACAATTACCAAATTCCTCTTCGAGGACGAACATCTACATAGGCAGTCCAACACACACTATCAATCTTCAAACCTCGAACAAATGTAAATGAGACAAAGAACTCAAAAATGAACGTAGGAAAACTTAAAAGCATCTCTACATTTCTGACTCTATTTCCACCGACTTCTATAAACACACAAAAAAAAACTATAACAGACATGAAAATCCATTTATTTTGCTGATTCGAGACTCCCCCCACCCCCACCCCCACCCACCCACCCAATTTCCGGCAAATCTGTGTTTTGGATACCATTTTCTCTGGAACTCTGTGTATTTCAATTCTAAATAACTTGCATATTTTTCACAGTGTGTTTTACCCTCCAGCACCGTCACCGTCAAGATGGAGGGAGGTGGGGGTGGGGAAGGGAGAGTAGAGTGAGTGGGGGAAGTGGGGGAGGGGCAGTAGGAGGGAGTCAGACGACCGACATGTGCCCTCAGGGAGTCAATGGTAGTAGACTGACTGGTTGGCACTGGAGCGGGCAAAAAGCGAGTGCTTCGCCCACTTTGCTTCAGGAACTTAGAATTGAATGGCTCTAACTTTTCTCCTTCTGTGCCACGTCTGTTTGTTTTCCTCTTTCTCTTCGGTCAATCTCCTGTCCTCCCTCCCGCTCCCCTACTCGCTCAGTTAGTGAGTGAGTGAGTAAGTGTGCATGCGCTCACGTGTGTGTGTGTGTGTGTGTGTGTGTGTGTGTGTGTGTGTGTGTGTGTGTGTGTGTGTGTGTGTGTGCGTGCGTGTGTGTCTGTGTGTGTATGTGTGTGTCTGTGTGTGTGCATGTGTGTGTGCGCGCGCGAATGAGAGAGAGAGAGAGAGGGAGAGAGACAGATAGACAGACAGACAGAGACAGAGAGAGAGAGAGAGAGAGAGAGAGAGAGAGAGAGAGAGAGAGAGAGAGAGAGAAAACAGAGAAAGAGAGAGAGAGAGTGCTGCGTGTGTGTGTCTGCGTGTCTGTGTGCCCATGGGTCTGTGTGTATATATGTGTATCTGTGTGTGCATGTGTGCATATGTGTGTGCATTAACCTTTACCGGATGACGCTTATGACTACACAGACCCGATCGTGCTGGTCGCCCAAGACCCACACATTGTGTAGAGGCTTTTCCAATTGCTTATCCCTATTCAGATCGCGTGGGTCTTGTAAGACCCACACATGATTAAGGGCGGTTCAGCAACTGATTCCTCACCCAATGACGTGGGTCATATGCGACCCACTAAAATATATAGGTCCTGGGGGAACCGCGACTAATTCCGCTGATAATTGATTGTGCCCATACATGAAATTTCTGTGACCAATGGCTATTAAGATCGTTGAGGAACTCCTAAGCTTTTGTGAGTATAGCTCTATCCGTTCATAAGATAAGATGTTTTTTCACTGAATGTGTGTGTGTGTGTGTGTGTGTGTGTGTGTGTGTGTGTGTGTGTGTGTGTGTGTGTGCGCGCGTGCGCGCGCGTGTGTCTGTGTCTGTGTGTGCGTGTCTGTGTGTGTGTGTCCTTGTGCATGTATATACATTTATATGTAGGGAGATGTAGATCAGTCCCCCATCCCTCCTTCACGCACCAACCCTCTATTTTATCCCCACCCCCATCCCCACCCCTCCACCCACCAAATGAAATTGATAAATAAATAAATCGATAAATAAATGAATAAATAACAACTAACTCACACAAAACACACCACACACACACACACACACACACACACACACACACACAAACTAGCTGTTGCAGCGGAGATGTTTCACAAAGCACGTGCAATTCGTTTCCCCATGTGATCCCATTTTTTGTGACAGTGAGCACCGCGGGGCAATACCCCCACAGTCTGCTCAGGCGCAAGGGGTCGGCACTGAATTAATGATGAGGATTGCGCTAAGCTCCGTGCTTACACAGCATTACTTCACTTTCTTATCTTTGAGCTGTGTTTTTGTTTTCTTTGATTATTTTGCCGATTCTTCAGCTCGCTCTCTCTCTCTCTCTCTCTCTCTCTCTCTCTCTCTCTCTCTCTCTCTCTCTCTCTGTTTGGGTCTGTCCTTCCTATCTTCGCTTTCTTCTTCATACTGTCATCTCTCTCTCTCTCTCTCCTCTCTCTCTCTCTCTCTCTCTCTCTCTCTCTCTGTCTCTCTCTCTCTCTGTCTCTCTCTCTCTGTCTCTCTCTCTCTCTCTCTCTCTCTCTCTCTCTCTCTCTCTCTCTCTCTCTCCTCTCTCTCTCTCTCTCTCTCGACTGGTGTGTCTGTCTCCATCTCTCACTATCTGCCTCTGTCTCTCTCTATCTGATTGTCTGGATGTCTTTGTGTCCGTCTTTCCTTGTGCCTCCATGTCTCTCTGTCTCTCTGTCTGTTGATCTGTCTGTCTGTCTGTCTGTCTGTCTGCCCATATCTGAATCTCTCTCTGCCATTCTCAACTTCTCTCTCTCTCTCTTCTCTCTCTCTCTCTCTCTCTCTCTCTCTCTCTCTCTCTCTCTCTCTCTCTCTCTCTCCTCTCTCTCTCTCTCTCTCTCTTCTATAAATCTTTTTGCACATGCGCAATGTGTGTGTGTTGTGTGTTGTGTGTGTGTGTGTGGTGTGTGTGTGTGTGTGTGTGTGTGTGTGTGTGTGTGTGTGTGCTTGCGCGCAGGCGCGTATGTGTATGTTGAAATGCTTTTTAGGCTGTCCATGTTGTTGTGTAAAGACATTGATTTAGCTGCTATATGTTTACTGTAACATGTAAAACCTTTGCCCAGTTTTACTTTAGTTATGGTTCAAGGTCAGGACTACTGGACCACAGGACGTAAACAAAACTTATCTTTTAAAGGATTGTTCGACTCCTAACTATAAAATACTGATTTCTTCGTAGTCAGATTGCATTTAGAGTCTGCATGTTTGTATGTATTTGTGTGTGTGTGCGTGTGTGGGTGTGTGTGCACTATGGGGTGGTAATTATTCTATTCGTATCTGTTATATGTGACATTTTCCCATCTTTCTCCCCTTCCCTTTCCTGCTAAATCTTTTTTTTTTTGTTTTTTTTTTTTCCTTCATTCCTCCCTTCTTTTTAAAATTTTGTGCTTTTAAATTTAAAACTACTGCCTTTCTTCTCTACTGAAAAAAAAAACCTTTTCCTCTTTTGTTATTTTTTTATTTTATTTTTTTTTTTTTTTTTTTAAAAATAAACTTTAAAAAAAATTTTTAAAACCCTCTTTTTTCTTTTTTCTCTTTTCTTCCCCCCTTCCCCTCCTCCTCATCATAATTTTTTTTTGGGTTTGGAATGTTTTTGGTTGTGTTGGTTTTTGTGGGGGGTGTGGGTGTTTTTTTTTTTGGTGGGGGTGGTTCCCGGGGAAAGGGGGCCCTTTTAGGTTGTAAACTTTCTTTCTTTTTGGGAAAAGGGGGGTTATGGGGTTGCTATTTTTATTTGTTTTAAAAAAACCTTTTTGCCCAAAATTTTTACTTTAATTTGGGTTCAATTAGCCTACTGGGACACCACCGGGAAAAAACTTTTGTTTTAGATTGTGCTTTTTTTAACCAATTTTTTAAAACGATTTTTTTCAGTTTCCCTTTTAAAGTTTTCAATTTTTTTGGGTTTTGTTTTTTTGTTGCTTGTGTTGGGTAGGGGTTTTAAATTTTTTCGTACCCCTAATGTTCTTTCCTTTTTTTGTTTAAAGTTTTGGAAAACTTTTGGGCTTGGGGTTGAAGGGGGTTTCTTTGATTGTAATTAAATTTTGTTTCCCCCCTTTTTTTTGGGGGCTTTTGTTTAAGCTAAAAATTAAATTTTTAAATTTCATCTGAAGTTTTATGGGGCCTATTAAATATTTTAAAAAGTTTTAGGGTCCGGAACTTCTGTTATTTTTTTAAAATAAAAAAAAATCTTTAAGTAAAAAAAATACAAACACCAAACAAATTAAGTAAACATATTGGATCTTAAAAAACAAATAAATTTTAACATCACAGGGAAAATAACAAAAAGCACAGCATACAATAAAACACAAAGAGATGTAATTTGTGCACAACAGAAAGTGAATGATTCTATGCAAACCTATAGGCTACATTGAACACAAGAGTTGAAATCGTAACATTCAGCCAAAAAAAGGGAAATTTTTATCACAAAAAAAAATAGCAACCCTGATGGGCCCCCCATACTCAATAAAGAAAAAAGACTTACAACCCAACGGGGCCCCCCTTGCACAACACGTAAACACAACCCCTCATCCCAAATAAGGATAGAAAGACTTAAAACCCTGACAGGGCCCCCCTTGCACAACACTGCAACAAAACCCAACGGGACAACATTCACAACCCAAAAAACAAAATTTTAACATCGAGGTCAGTAGCAGGGTTGGGCAGGGGATCTGAAGAAGAAAGACCCGAAACAAATTTGTAGTCCCGGTTTTAAGATTTGCAACATTGTTTTAGCTGCCCCCGCAGGGTTGAGCACTTTTTCAAAAAAAAGCCGGAAAAATACTCCAGCAGGAAACACTCCATACGTCGAGCACTTTAAACCTGGCTAGCATTTTTTTTTTAAAAGGGAGAAGTAAATTTTAACCTATAAACCAAAAATACCCCTATGCAAAACCAAAGCTAAAAAAAAGGCTAATTGAGAAAAGGGAAAAATTGACGAAATTTAAGATGGGGGGTTTTTTTTTTCCCTTTAATCCTAAAGCACAGAGGAAAAGAGGACACATATGGAATCAACTCAGGGAGATCCCCCACCATTATGAAAATAGGGGGGGGAAAAAAAAAAAAGCATGATTTCCACCATTAAATTGGGAAAATAAACAACAACTTCCAAAAAACTCTAGCCAATAAAAAAGAAAATGCAGATAAAAAAATTTTCAAAGCAACAAAACTAAAAAATTTTTACAAAATGGAAATAAAAGAACGACCCGCCCCTTCAAAAACACCCCAAAAAGAACACAAAAAGCTAAAGGAAAACAGACTACCACGGGGAAGAAGAAAAAAAAACGGGTGGAACGCAAGAACTAAGTACAGGAAGAAACCACTGCTAAAAAGAAGCTTTTATAACCCCAAAAGACAAAAAAAAAATTTTCAAAAAAACCCCCTCAGTAGACGGTCAACCCCACAAATCTGTAGAAAGTAACAAGCAAATCCTAAAAATATAGACTGATGCCAAATCAAATCTTGAACGAACCTTAGAAAAAATACTCATGAGGGGGTGCAAGGGTTCCCAAAAATTTAAACAAACAAAAAGAACAACCTTTACCATTCGCATTGGGGTTTTTTTATCCACCATCAATAAGAACTGCTCAGGAAAGTTTGGGGAATTTACACCAAATATACTGAGATAAAAAATTCAAAATTGGGAAATTATTTTTCCACACAAAAAAAAACGGTTTTATAATAAAAAGGAGTTTTACATAAAAAAAAGATTTTAATTTCGATTTTTTGACGTTACAGGGGTTCATAGAGGGGCCAGAAACAGCGAATAGTGGCCTGTACTATTGAAAAAATCACAAACTACTTGGGCATAGTTTTGGGCGACAGAATACGATTGGGGGTACGGCAAAAAACCAGAAGGTAGAGAATAAAAAAAAGAGCTATAAAATTTTTCCCAAAAATTTACAACTTAAAAATTACAATAAACCCAACAAAAAAGTAGTAAACTCTTGGATGAAACCAATTTAAAAAACAAAAACAAACAGACCATACAAAAAACCCAAATGAAAACACCTTTATAGTAAATTCCATGATAACCACCCACCAACAACATAAAAACGATACCAAAAGGAAAAACAAGAGGTTACCAAACCCTTTCCTGCAACAAGAAATACAACGATGCAGAAAACAGACTACCAAGAAGCACTTTGAAAATTTGGACACGAGAAAAAAAATTTAAATTAACCTGAAAGTACCACGAACGGAAGAAAAACAAAAAGAGGAAAATAACCGGGTACAACCCACCATAGGGCAGAGTAAAAAACCAACTTTTGGCAAAAAATTCTCAAAAACAAAAAAAACGTTCCAAAAGACCATAAATTTTTAAAATATTAAAAGGGAACACTACAAACTATTTTACTCTTGTATCCAAACTTAAAAAAATAATTGATGCTTAAAACAAAAAAAAAACAACGTCAAAAACGGGGTGAAAAAGGGGAAATTTGCAATTGCACAATCAAAGAGCAATCCCCTCTAAACAACCAATGCTCTCTAAAACCACGTATACCAACCACGTGACAAAAAAAAGAGGCAAAGAGCATACAAAGGGACACAGAAAACAATTTAAAAACCATACGCCAATCACAAGCAATCTTTTTTAAAATGAAAAAAACAAACACCAAACAAATTAAGTAAACAAAGAAAAAAAATACAATTTTTAAAATCACAGGAAAAAAATCAAAAAACACGCAACAATAATAGCCAAAGAGATTAATTGTGCACAACAGAAAATGGGTGATTCTATGCAAAAACCCATATGGCTACATTTTAAAACAAAGTTTTAAAACGTAGACAGTTGCAGGCACAAAAAAAATTTTATCAACAAATATAAAATACAACCCGATAGGGCCCCTCTACTCAATAAAAAAGGAAAAACTTACAACCCTAACGGGCCCCCCTTTCACAACACGTGCAACACAAACCCCATACTCAATAAAATAGAAAAAAATTACAACCCTCAGGGGCCCCCCCCTTTCACAACACGTGCAAAAAACCCAACTGACACAGTTCACAACCCAAAAAACACATATATACACGAGGTCAGTAGCAGGGGTTGCACGGGGCTGAAGAGAGGGAAAAACCGAAAAAATTTGTAGTCCCCCGGGTTTTAAGATTTGCTTTAATCATTGTTTTTGCTGCCCCGCGGTTGGGGACTTTTTTCAAAAAAAGGGCCGAAAATATACACCAGCTTGAAAACAGCTCCAACGCGAGCACTTTAAAAACCCGGGTACAATTTTTTGAAAAAAAAGGAGAAAGTAAATTTTTTAAACCCTTTACCAAGAAATTCCCCCAGCTACACCAGAGGCTACACAAAAGGGAATTTAGAAAACGGAAAAATGTGTACCAATTTAGATGGGGGTTTTTTTACCTTAACCTAAAGCACAGCAGGGAAAAGACGGGCACATTGAAAACAACTCATGAGATCTCCCCAGTTATTGAAGAGATGAGGGGTTTTGAGAAAAAATTAAAAAGCTGATTTCCACCATTAAATTTAGGAAAATAAACAACAACTCCAAAAAAACCTGACACAATATAAAAAAAAATGCATGATAAAAAATATTTTTCAAAGAGACAAAACTAGTAATTTTTTCAAAGGAAATAAAATTTCGACACTCCCTCATCAAAAAAATCCAAAAGAACTACAAGAAAAACTGAAGAGGGAAAAATTTCTCCACAGGGAAAAGAAAAAAACGGGGGAACGCAAAAAACAAGTGACAGGGTAGAAACCACTGCTAAAAAGAAGCAATTTTTTTAAAACCAAAATCAAAACCTAATTTCAAAACAACCCCTCTTAGACTACAACCCCACAAAATCTGAAAAGGAAAGTAAGCAACAAATCCTAGAAAAAAAAGTACTGATGCAAATCAAATCTTGAACTGAAACCTTTAAAAAAATATCATGAGGTGGTGCAAGGGGGCCCAAAAAATTTAAAAAAACAAAACAGAAAAACCCTTTTTCGCTTCGACATTGTGGATTTTTTTCCATCCACAATAAAACTGCTCAGGAAAGCTTTGAATTACTACCAAATATACTGAGATAACAAATTCAGAAATTTGGAAAATTTTATTCCACACAAAAAAAAACAGGTTTAAAATAAAAAAGGAGCCCTTTTCATGAAAAAAAAACAATTTTTTTCGACTTTTGACGTTTCAATGGGTTCAATGATGGGGCAAAACTCGAATAGTGGGGCCGTTACTATGCAAAAAGCACAAACACTTTGGGGATAAGTTGGCTGTACAGAACGACGGGGTTGGGGGTACTGGGCAATACACCTAGAGAGGTAGAAATAAAAAGAAAGGCTATGTAAATTTTTTCCAAATTACAACTTAAAAAATTTCAATAGAAGCCAACAAAAAGATCAACTACTTGGGTGTAACACTAGATTTTAAAAAAAACCAATACAGACCATACAAAAAAAACCCCAAAGATACACCTTATATAAAATTCCATGATAACCCCCACCAACAATCTAAAAACATACCACAAGGGATAAAAAAAGAGGTTTTTCCACCCCTTTCCTGCAAAGAAGAAATATTCAACGATGCAGCAACAGATACCAAAAGCACTGTTGAAAAGTGGACACGGTACAAGTTGAAATAGAACCCGAAAGTACCACGAACGGGAAAAAAAACAAAAGGGGAAAATAACTGGTACAACCCCCCAATGAGGGCAAGTGAAAACCAACAGGGAAAAGAATTTTTCAAAAACAAAGAATCGTTCCAAAAGACCATAAATTTTTCAAAAATTCAATGGGAACCTAAAAACATTTTACTCTTGTTGCCAAAATCTTAAAAAAAAATTGATGCTTAAAAAACAAAAAGAAAACCAACGTCAAAACGAGGGGACAAAGGGAAAATTTGAAATTTTGCACAATCAAAGAGCAACCCCTCAACAACCAATGTCTCTCTGATAACATCGTATCCCAAAGCCACTGTGAAAAAAAAAAAAGGGCAAAGAGACATACATAGGGATCACGAAAAAAAATTTAAACCGGGACGCCAATCACAAGCAATCTTTAAGTAGAAAAAAAAAACACCAAACAGAATTAAAAAACATAAAGGGACTTAAGAAAACAAAAAAATTTTTAAACATCACATGGAAAATAATCAAAAACAGCACATACAATAATACACAAAAGAGAAGAATTGGCACAACAAAAAAGTGGATATTTTATGCAAACCTAGTATGGCACATTTTAACACAAGAGTTGAAAATCGTAGACAGTTGCAGGGACAAAAGAAATTTTTTTTCAAAAAGTAAAAATAGCAACCCTGATAGACCCCTCATACTCAATAAAGAAAAAAAAGACTTACAACCCTAACAGGGGCCCCCCCTTTCACAACACTGCAACACAACCCCCAACTCAAAAAAGATAGAAAGACTTACAACCCACAGGGCCCCCCTTTCACAACACTGCAACACAACCCAACTGGGCTACAGTTCACAACCCCCAAAAAAACATAATACGATCAGTCATTTGCGGGATTTGGCACGGACGAAGAAGGAAAGACCCGAAACAAATTTGTAGTCCCGGTTTTTTAAAATTTGCTTTTAATCATTGTTTTACTGCCCCGCATGTTGAGCCTTTTCAAAAAAAACCGGGAAAATAACTACCACTATATATATATTATATAATAAAAATATATATATATATAATATATAATATATATATATATATATTAAATAATATAATTATACGTCTGAAAAATTTTCCCCAGCAAAGACCCGGGAGCGAAAGGCATCAATGAAGATCAAAAACACTTTAGCGGATAAAAACCCCTTGTAGAGCCAGAATCAGATGGTCCATTAAAATTTTTTGTGTTTTGGGATGGGCCGGGGCAGGACGAACGCTTTCACCATTGAAATTTTTTATGGTAGAGTGGCAGAGGGAAGCTGAAAAATTTCCCCCCCTCACCCATCCATTAGGAAGACTTTTCTCATTTTCGAGATCTCTTACAAAATTCTGTATGGTAGGTTTTTGTAAGCCTGTAAGCTAGAAACGTTTTAGAATGGCAAGGTCGAATGGTGTAGGTGGTGCTTCAAACTTCCAAAGTGGAATGTCTGGAAATTCAGACTGATTGGAAATGTTCCCAAAGACAATGTCCGCATCCTGCAGATTGATGAATGCAGATTCTCAATGGAAATAGGAAACAAGTGTTTTCTTCAATTGGGGTATATTTGGATTTGAAAAGGAAAACAAACTATAGATAGGATTTCGGGTTCAGAGCACAATTTCATGCGTTAGTTTATTGTCAGATGAACCTGCAGTTTGAAAATGAGGGCTTACAGCATTTATGTAAAGATGGTACACAGCAGTGGTTCGAAACCCACTCAAGCAGAATCGATGCTCTTAGTGGTGAGTGGGCTGATCGCTTTCGGTTAAGACGGACGTATAGATGCATAAACCATGTAACTGTAATTTAACCTTTAAAGGCGACCATCAGTGAATGTGAACACCAAGATGATAAGAGTGAAAGCAAAGATGTGACTTCGCTGAGGCTCACCCCTCCCCCTCACAGTGCCAGGACAGCCAATTCTACATGGCGTAACGACCGCGTTGTCCACTGTCCAGTTAATGTCTATGTTATGTCAGGATTAGAGCAAATACTTATACAAAGAACTTATCAAACCTTTCGGGTATTACTCAGGGCATCATTCAGACCTCTAACCTCCTGACAATTATTTACCATTACTTTCATTGTTGTTGTCGTCGTCGTTGTTGTCGTTGATTATTTATTTGCTACTACTGCTACCGCTGCTGCAGCTGCTTACTTTTACTACGACTACGACTTCTACTACTACTTCTGCTCTTCTTCTTCTTCTTCTCTTCTTCTTGTTAGAAATTGTCCTCACTATTATTTTTATTATTATCATCATCATCTTCGTCATTGTCATCATCATCATCATCATCATCATCATCATCATCATCATCATCATCATCATCATCGTTATCACCATCATCATCATCATCTATCATCATCATCTCATCACCATCACCATCATCATCATCATCATTATCAACACCACCATCATCATCATCATAAACATCAATGTCACAATCTTCAAAATACTAAAACGTAGTCGTAAATTTGCAGTTGAGGTGGTAGTAGAAGAAGAAGTAGTAGTACCAACAGTAGCAGCACCAGCAGCAGGTATATGACTGGAGGAAGAGGAGATGGAGTGGTTGTAATAGTAACAAAAGTAAATGGTCGTTTATATGACACTTTCCTTTTGGCAGAAAGTGGTAGACATTTACAATAGAATGTACATTCATATTATGTGCCCGTGCCAGTATTTGTGTGCATTTATCATGTACGTGCATATTACATGTGCACGCAAGTATTTGTGTGCATTGTATCATGTATAGTTGTTATTAGTATTGAGAGTAATTGTTTATCTGTGTGCATGCATGTGTATGTGTGTGCGCGTGTGCATGCTTGTGTGTGTTTGTCTTGTGTGTGTGTGTGCATGTGTAAGAGAGAGAGAGAGAGAGAGAGAGAGAGAGAGAGAGAGAGAGAGAGAGAGAGAGAGAGAGTGTGAGAGAGAGAGAGAGAGAGAGAGAGAGAGAGAGAGAGAGAGAGAGAGAGAGAGAGATATGAGGGGAGAAGACATAGAAAGAGTTTGAGAAGAGAGAGAGAGAGAGAGAGAGAGAGAGAGAGAGAGAGAGAGAGAGAGAGAGGAGAGAGAGAGAGCGAGCCAAGATTCAAATTAAATAGGCCTTAGCCCAGCATGAAGGGAAAAGTTACCATGTAGCTGGCTGAAGATAAGTAAGAGATTCAGAGTAAATTAAGATACGACATATTCATGTACATTTCAGGGAGTCACAACACAAATCTAAGTTTACACCCTATATACAAGAACAAACATAGAATATTTACGTCCCCAGGCAAAGCAGATGACATTAAGAAACCCCATGTCTATGATATGTAGCCCTAGTTAACGTTACAAGTACACGTCTCGTTACAAGTACACGTCTAAGTGCTAACCAACAAAGAACAAAATGCGAGAGAGAGAGAGAGAGAGAAGAGAGAGAGAGAGAGAGAGAGAGAGAGAGAGAGAGAGAGAGAGAGAGAGAGCTCCTGTATACACATGTGTTTAGATGCGTACGAACACCTGTGTGCATATGTGGATATGTGGATAATTTGCACAGGTATATAAATGTGTGTGTGTGTGTGTGGTGTGTGTGTGTGTGTGTGTCGGTGTGTGTGTGTGTGTCGTGTGTGTGTGTGTGTGTGTGGTGTGGGGTGTGTGTGTGTGTGTGTGTGTGTGTGTGTGTGTGTGCGCGCGCGCACACACGTGTTGTGTGTGTGTGAGTGTGTGTGTGTGTGTGTGGTGTGTGTGTGTGTGTGTGTGTGTGTGTGTGTGTGTATGTGTGTGTGTGTGTGCACGCGCGCGCATGCGCATGCACGTATGTATGCAAGTGCAATCGTGTGTGTGTCTGCAAGCGCAAGTATGTGTGTACGTGAGCGTGCGCACGTGAGCGTGCGTACGTGATGCTGTGTTGGTGTAGTGATGGTTGGGATGCTGCGAAATGATGGGGGTGGTGCTTATTTTTGCACATGGTTGTGTGCTGTGAATGTTAAAAGGGACAGATAAAAAGAACGAAATATTTAAGAATTTTTCCGGGATTACCCCCCAAAAAAGGGGGTTCCCCAAAAATTTTTCCAAGGGAAAAACTTAGTTTTTTTAATTTTCCCCAAAAGGAAAAAGGAAAAGGAAAAAAAACCCCAAATTGCAGATATTTTTCCCCTGTTCCCTTTGTACAAAACGGCCCCCTTACAAAGGAATTTTGTCCTAAAAACAAAGAAAAAATTGCCGGAAGAGGGGGAAAAAAAGGAAAGGAAAAGGAAAAAGGGAAAAGGAAGTCCGAAACACATGTTAAACGACAAACACCTTGGCTTTTATATTGGAAATTTAAAACGGGAAAAAAATTGGGGTTTTTGGGGGGTTTTGGGGTTGTTTGGGGCCGGGTGGGGGGGTTGTGTCGGTTTTGTGTGTGGTGTAGTTGGTTGTGTGTTGGGGTTGGGTGGGTTTGGTGTGTGGTGTGTTCCGGCCGCACAAACTTTTGGTGTTGAGGTGTGTTTTTTGGGGAAAAGTGTGGGGTGGGTGTGGTTTGTGTGTGTTTGTTGTTGTTGGGGAAAAACCCCCCCAAAGGCCATATATATAAATAAATTTTTTTTTAAAAAATATTTTAAAATAATTTGGAAAAATTTAAAAAATTTTGTGTGGTGTGGTGGGTTTTGTGGTTGTTTTTTTTGGGGTTTTTTTTTGTGTGAGTAGTGATTGGTTTGGGGTTTGAAAATGGTGGGTAGGGTTTTAAAGGGCCAATCCAAATATTTGGCTAGGGGAAAAACAATGGTGTGTTAAAATGTTTTTGGGGTTTGGTTGTTTTTTTTGGGGGGGGGGGTTTTTATTGTAATGTAAAGTTCCTTTCATGGCAAATTTTAAAAGTCCTTTCCAAAAAAAAAATTTTTTTCAAACACAATGACAAATAACCCCAACCCCAAAAAACCAAAAAAAACAAAAAGCACGAGCCACCCCGGCAATCCCCCCAGGCCCACAAAAAACAAAAGGAGGGGGGGGGGGGGCCCACAAACCCCCCCACAAAACATAAAATTTGGTTTGAAAAAACGGGGTTTCTAAGTTTACGCTTGGGGGACCCTGCACCCAAAATTTCCCGTTTCTTCACCCCCTGACCCCAGCCCTTTTGGGGACAGTGAGCACCGCGGACAATGTCCCCACCCCCCCGCGGGGAGCAACGGGGGGGGCCCCACGGGTTTAAATTATGAAAAATTGCGCAGCCCCGGGTGCTTTACACATTACTTCACTTTCTTTTTTTTCTGTATTTTTTGAAAACTCGGCGGGCACTTGAACTCTCCGCCATCCCTCATTTAAAATGCTTTTTTTGTTTTAAAAAAAAATCTTTTAAAGACACTACAGCCCATAGTAGGGGTAGCAGGTATTTAAGTTTTTGTTGTAGTAGAGTATAGAAAAGTATTAAATAGTAGTAGAGTAGTGGTAGCGGGGGCCCCCAGTGGGTGCAGTAGGGGTGGTAGTAGCAGAAAAAAAAGTTGAAAGAAAGAAAAAGAAAGAAAGAAAAGAAAGAAAGAAAAAAGAAAGAAGAAAGAAAAAGGGAAAGAAAAAAGGGAAGAAGAAGAGATTTAGGGAAGATACAGGGGAGGCAAAAATTGTTTTTTTCCCCATTTGAACAAAACTTTTTTTTGTTTGTTTGTTTTTTTTTATTATTTTTTTTTGTTTTTTTTTTTTTTATAAGGATGATTGAGGGGAAAAGTTTATTCACTTTACTGACCAAAAAAATTGAATGCATACCCCTGCATTTATTTTCCGCAAGGAATGAAAAGGGAAACCAGCAAATCATTGAAAAAACCCATAGCACAGGCAGAATATTCGGGCTGAACACACACACACAAACACAAACACAACAAAACACCAACAACACACACACAATATATATATAAAATTATTATAAAAATTATAAAATAAAAAATATAAAAATAATTTTTAAAATATAAATATATTATAACTCGAGCACATACCTGTGTGTTTTGTGGTGTGTGTGTGGGGTTTTGTTTTGTGTTGTGTTGTGGGGGTTTTTGGTGTGCCCCTTTTCCCATCTATCTATCTATCTTTTTCTATCTATCTATCTATCTATCTATCTGTCGTAAAGAAATGAAACTATCAATCCGGCCCAACGTTCCTATCAAACATCAAAGTAGCTACCTCGTACGTAAGTACCCTATGTATCTAACTATCAGGCTTTTAAATTTTTAACTATCAATTTTTTCGTAGTATTTTGTCAATATCTACCCAAACCGTCTTCTTTTTTTTTTTTGGGCTTTAACAAGCGATGATGGGGAAATTTCCCTTTTAAAACGGAAAACGTTTTTTTGGGGAAATTTATTCTCGAACTCCTTTTTTTTCCCCTTTTGAATATCCGGGAGCTATTTTTCTTTTTTTTTTGTTGTTTTTTTTTTTTGGGGTAACTGCTCTTGTGTACTTTTAGTAGCTGGCCCCTCTTTTGAAAGAATAATGATTCAAACTTCAGACAGCCTGGGAAACTGTAAAAAATTAACCCCTTGCTATTTTTGAAAAAACAAATGTCCCACACGGAAAAAAATATTTAATGGGGAAAAAACATTACGTGAAGTCGGGGAAACGAATAATTTTGGGGGGGGGAAAATAAAAATTTTTTTTAAAAAACGTTTCGCCCCCGCAGTGATATTAAATTTTGCTTTTCCCGCAAGCCCCAAAATAATAATAACGCCCTAAACCATAGGGGTTTCCCGTTTTGTCCTGTCTTCTCTCCTCCCCTCTCTCTCTTTCCTCCCCCTCCTTTTCTCTCTCTTCCCCCCCCCCCCTTTTTTCTCTCTCTCCCAAACCTTTTTTTGCAAAGCAAACAAACCAAATAAAGTATTTTAAAACCATTTTTTCTCTCTCCTTTTCTCCTTTCTCTCTTCTCTCTCCTCCTCTCTCCCCTCTCTCTCTCCCTCCCTCCCTCCCCCCCTCCCTCCATCCTCTCTCTCTCCTCTCTCTTCTCTCTCCTCTTCTCTTCCCCCCCCCCCCCCCCCCCCCCCCCCCAATTTCAGTTTGTCCGCAGCAAAATCGCCTGCATAACGGAAAAACGGGTGCAAAGGGAGAGAACCCCGATGGATTCCCTTCCCAGGGAAAAAACTACGGAAAAGGGCCCCCAAACCCTTGGGGTTCGAAAACATGAATGCTCTGGACACCCCCATGGCAAAAGCATTTTTTTTGAAAACAAAAAAAAAAAGAACGAGAAAGGAAAAAAAAAAATGCGTAAACAAAAATGAAGGGAAAAAAAAAAAAAGTAAACTGAAACTGGGAAAGATCAGAGAGAAAGAGAGAATAAAAAAGGGGAAAATAAAAAAAAAAGGAGGGAAAAAGGGAAAAAAGGGAAAAGGGGGGCATTGCTACCTTGTGAAAATTTTCTAAGAGCTTTTACCTTTTTGGTTTTCTGTCCCGTTTTTTTTCCATTTCGTTCGTTTCCCCTTTTTTTCTTTGGGTTTAGACGTACCCAGCTAGCTTTGGGTTTTTTTTGTTTTTGTTTTTGCTTTTTCTCCCGTGACCCAAATTTTTTAAAATTTATAGGCAACGGCAGTCTTTTTAACATGTTTTTAAAGTGGGGGTGTTTTGTGTGTGGGGGGGGGGGGGTGTGCGTGCGTGCGTGCGGGCGGTTTTCGTGTGTGTGTGGGGTGTTGTGTGTTTTGTTGGGGTTTTGTGTGTGTTTTGTGTAAAATGCGTGCAATTTGTGTTGTTGTGGGGGGTGAGTGGGGTGTGGTGGCCCCGCGCCCCCGCGCGCGTGTGTGTGTGTTGGGGTGTGGTGGTAAAAAATGATAATAAGATAATAATGAATGCTTAAATAGCGCCTATTTTCGGGTAGAGACCAAGCTCTAAGCGCTTTACAATCAACGCTCGTTTACACAACGGGCTGCCTACCTGGGTAGTGCGACTGAAGAGCTGCCAGCTGGCGCTTCATTCAGTCGTTTCCCGTGTCATCCAGTCAGTATCGTTCAATATCGTTCACTCATTTTCCTTACTTCCTTCATTCTTTCCATTTCTCTCGCAGGGTGCATGCTATGTGTAACGTGTCATCCATACCAACGGCCAAACTGGCCTACTCTTCCGAAAGTTGGTGATGGGATTTTACGTGTGTGCAAGATGCTATGCGTGCGTTCACACACGGAATCTCGGTTTATAGTCTTATTCGAAGGACTGTATGGGAAATGGAGTAAAAACCCAATGTTAACTCCGAGGGAAAAATCCCCCTGTACCGAAACGCCCCGGCGGAGGTTCGAACCCGCAACCCCAGGATCACCAAGATTACGAGTCCGGCGCTCTACCTACTGAGCAATTCCGGCTCCCAATGCCCAGTGTGTGTGTGTGTGTGTTTCTCTGTGTGTGTGTGTGTGTGTGTAGTGTGTGTGTGTGTGTGTGTGTGTGTTGTGTGTGTGTGTGTGTGTGTGTGTGTGTGTGTGTGTGTGTCTGTCTTTCTCTGTGTGTGTGTGTGTGTGTGTGTGTGTGTGTGTGTGTGTGTGTGTGTGTGTGGTGTGCGCGCGCGCGCGCGCGTGTGCGCGTATGTGCGTGTGTGTTCTGCCATGGCTGGAGTATGTTTGTGTCAATTCAGAATACATGGACAAACAAGTAACTACCTGTTATGTGAATTTCCCTTTTGTTCTGTGTGTTTCGTGTCTGCGCGAGGGCTAGGTGATCGGACACCGCAAGTGGTATAAGGGTTGGTGTTGTAGGAATGTAACTGGGGCAGCTTTAGGAGCAAAACATTCATGTCTTATTCGTTCTTAAGTCGTGGTGGTTGTTGTTTTTCTGGCTTTCTTCTTCTTCTTCTTCTTCGTCATAAATTACCCTCTTCTCTAGGAAATGAAGAAGAAAGGAAAAGAAAAGGAACGAATAACAAGGAAAGAGACAGAAAAGGGAAAAAAGGATGGAGAGAGAAAGAGTGAAAGAAGAAAAGCAGAAACAAATAGTTTCAGATCTATGTAATCAAGCGGATTTAAGGCGCGTTTACTGTAAAATGTGCTGCTCATTTCTTTTCCGTTGTTTTGTGTTCTTGATCCCTTTTTTTCCTTTTTTCCCTTCTCGCTTTTCTTCTTCTTTTTCTTCTTCTCTCCTTCTTCTTCTCTTTTTCTTCTTCTTCTTCTTCTTCTTCTTCTTCTTCTTCTTCTTTTCTTCTTTGTCTTTTTGTTTTGTTTACAGTGACTTTGCCTTATAAACTGCCCCCTCCTCCGCCTCATTACCTGTTTCTTCCTCCCCTCAAAATGAAGAAAAAGAAAAGGAACGACAGAGAGAGAGAGAGAGAGAGAGAGAGAGAGAGAGAGAGAGAGAGAGAGAGAGAGAGAGAGAGAGAGAGAGAGAGAGAGAGAAAGAAATTAAGAAAGAAAGAAAGAAAAAAGAAAGAGAAAGAAATTATTTTTGAAAAACTAAACAACTGTATGATACAGAAGCAAAACTGTGCAATCATGTATTTGTCTCTCTCTCTCTCTCTCTCTCTCTCTCTCTCTCTCTCTCTCTCTCTCTCTCTCTCTCTCTCTCTCTCTCTCCTCTCTCTCTTCAGTGTCTGCGCGCGCGCGTGTGCATTTTGTGTGTGTGTGTGTGTGTTGTGTGTGTGTGGTGTGTGTGTGTGTGTGTGT
>CM031601.1:84530951-84538451 GCA_018398815.1 Conus ventricosus | reverse complement strand
ACACATACGCTCTTCTCTCTCTCTCTCTCTCTCTCTCTCTCTCACACCACACACACACACACACACACACACACACACACACACACACACACACACACACACACACACACACACACGCGTTTCACTTCAAATTTAACGAAAAATGGGTTTTTGTTCAATTCGGGTAAACATGATCGATCTATTTTGACCAAATTTAGGTTTGGTCTAACCACAATCAATACCAAGCATAGTACCAGCATAAAACGGTTTGCTAAGATGAACTGTCATGTCCTTTCTATGAAGAAGCTGTTGTGAGGATGTAATACACTTTGTTCTGACATGTCCTGCTCTAAATCATTTCCATGTAGAACTAATCCAAAGAAAGACTATACATATCCGTGTTTGGTTTTGCTTATTGATAGCGTCGAATGATTAAAAAAAAAAAAAAAAAACAACTCGTAACCTGGTCCTGTTTTTGTTGATAGCTTTTCTCTGAAGGGAGGTAGTTTTTGTCTTGAACTAGTTACATGTTCTGAACAGACCCGTATACACGTGAAGAGTAACTGGGGCAGTGTACTCTTTATTATATTGTTATCTCCCCTTGTTCACGTGGAGCTATGGTCTTTGTGTCAATACTCTCTCTCTCCCTTCTCTCTCTCTCTCTTCTCTCTCTCTCTCTCTCTCTCTCTCTCTCTCTCTCTCTCTCATATTTAACAGCGCCTAGACATTATGGGCTGCCTGAGCGTGGGCGCGGCGAGATGCCCATTCTCCAGGGACCCCCTTCGCAGGCTAATGATGAAACTAAGCGGAAAGATTCCCGGCCCTGGCTATTACAGTGGGTCCCCCCAGGGCGTTGCCCGGTCTGCAGTCTTGTTCAGTCCATCAGAAACATAACTCATCTCGTCCCATCGCTATGCCACAACCTGAAATGCAACAATGCAACTGTTTGCACGAACGTGTAGTGGGGCTGCAGTTTTAAAGACGTACTATCCTTAAAACAACCAACGGCATTGCTATTTTTGTTCGTATGAAATTCACCGGAAATATGATAAAAGCTGCATTTTTGGTCTTAACGGTAAGAAACCGTTGTATTTTTTTCTCGGAGGATACTGCAATGTTTTGTTGTCAAAGTAGACAGCAGAATGGAAAATGATTATTGACTGTACAGTTGGATGCTGCCGAATAATAGTTCAAAGAGATAGAACTAATAGTTATCAACCATTAACAGCAAAGGATGTAGGTCTTAATATTCCTTCAGCTTCATTAGATAGCGAACCATAAAACCTTCAGAAAGGAACAATTTCGACCAAACTCTTATCAGTTGTTACATTATTTGCCAATCTCGGACAAAATAAGTGGCAATTTTACCATTTTCATTCACGGCACTCGAAAATTGTGTCACATACAAAAACTATAGCATTTATTACATTCGTGGTGCAAACAATTGTATCATTACAGTTTTCGCATAGATTGTGGCATTGCTACATATTTCGCCGTATCAGACGAGTGGCTTGTAAGGATGCGGCAACTGACTGGTCCTGAGCCATGTTTGGCTGGCTTGTCAACAGAAACAGGTAAGCACCGTGCAAAGTAGCGATCAATCGTGGCCACGTTTACAGTCATTCGGCGAATGTGTCACCCTCAGACATAAATCTCTCTCTCTCTCTTTCTCTCTCTCTCTCTCTCTCTCTCTCTCTCTCTCTCTCTCTCTCTCTCTCTCTCTCTCTCTCTGTACATATGTATAAAGACACACACGCACGCACACGCACATACACACACACACACACACACACACACACACACACACACACACACACACACACCCCACACACATACATATATATATATATATATATATATATATATATATATATATATATATATATATATACAGACAGAGACAATGAAGAAATACTAGTCTTTATATTCCTGTTGTGAAGACATCAATACATCAATGGAGACAAAGTTTGACTAAAATATTTAGTACGCGAGAGAGAGAGAGAGAGAGAGAGAGAGAGAGAGAGAGAGAGAGAGAGAGAGAGAGAGAGAGAGAGAGAGAGAGACAGACAGACAGACAGACAGACAGAGAGACAGAGAGAGACAGAGAGTGAAGGTAATCTGTATAAAATTCTTTTTTTTTTCAGTTAGTATAAACAGAAACGGCCACTGATTTACAGATATTCTGTGCAGAGTTTTAAGATTGTGTCACTTACGGTGCCTTGGAGGTAGACACCTTCACGCACTGTTTTGTCTGCTGCCCCGAATCATGTCCACCTCCACCTCATTCCTTTCCTTCCACCACACACACGGAATTTGTCTGCTACCCTCGGAGTAGCTTCCCCTCACTGTTTTTGAAACTAAGCAGAGAGACACAGTGGCACGACTGGGGGGGGGGGGGGGGGGGGGGGGGGGGGGAGGAGAGAGAGAGAGAGAGAATGCGAAGCGATCTATCAGCTTTCAGACCTTCCATCCCTGATGATCGGGTTGTTGCAGGCTAAGTCATGGCGTGACAGGTCTGGTCTGGGTCTGAAAGGCGTGATAGGGTGAGGTTCCCCAGAGGATGGAGCCGTCTCCTCCGTGCGTGGGTGAGGCTAACAACCCCAAAGGCCCCCGAAATCCCAGGGCACAAACATAACACAGTGGGCAGTTAGGGACGTATTTGCGGCGCTGGTTTTCTTCCACCGCTGTTACGAGGACAAAGTTTTCTCACTCGTCTTCCCCTTCCCATTCAGCCCCCTTCCCATTCAGCCCCCTCCTTCTCCACCGCCGCGCTTCTCACCACCCTCCTATCACGTCTTAGATGCCCTGCACATGCCACCTTACACGTTGGGCACAGGAGAGAGAGAGAAAAGAGCGATCACATTTCACGTTTTCTCATGGGCTTAAGATGGGATAGAGAGACGTGGACAGACGGACCGAACACGGGAGGTGAGGGATGGGGGAGGGGGGTGGGGGTGGGGTGGGGGATTCGATGTTTGGAAGCGATGTTTGGAATTGATCCACAGCTTTATTTTTCCGTCCCATTCGAGACACTTAGTTAAAGGGCCGAACAAACAAGGCTTACACATTTCTGACCCAACATTTTTGTTGTTGTAGTCCAAGCATAGGCATGTATCAAACTTGTATACTGGTTAACTAGGGAAAATTAAGTTCCCAGAAAGTGTTGACGTCATTTTTGCACAATTGTGTGTGTATGTTGTCATTGTTTGAATATCGCCTGACCCCTTGTGTACAAGCTTTCATGCCGTATCTACATTATCTACAGGAAAATAAACCTAGTCGAGTTTGGTATTAAAAGAATTGTCGGGAATTTGCCTATTCAGTCATCTCAAAAGAACAGATGTATTACATTTTTTATGACAATTACTAATTATCAAACTAACAGCCCCACTTGTGATGGCCGCTCAGCAATGCCGAACACATTGTTGTCAGACCGGCTTTACACAGATGCCAGTCAGTTCGCCGAGTACAGCGCGGTTAGCTGGCTGGTGGGGAGCAGCCTGCAGAAAACACCCCTTTCCCTGACCTGTATTCAGGGCTTGGCCTCTGCAGCTGTGGGCAAGCTGTAAACTCCCCTTCCTCTCAAAACTAAGTGGCTTGCTCTGAACAGCTGTGGGAAGCCATGTTTCAACAATGGCCGAATGCAATGGTTTGTATCTATATTTGAGTGCGCAGTTTCTGACGTGTTGTTCCAAAACTGAGTCATCATGACATATGACCAGTTTTACTGCATTTATCACGTTTATTCTTATTTGTATGGATACACCGATCAAACGTGCCCGCGTACGCGCGCGCGCGCGCACACACACACACACACACATACACACACACACACACACCACGCACGCACGCACGCACATACACACACATATCTATTATCTATCTATTTATCTATCTATCTATCTATCTATCTATCTATCTATCATTATCTATTGTCTATATATCTACTTGCCTATCTATCTATATACATGCATACAAACGTACATACATGAGCGTGAGCGCATGTTAACACACACACACACACACGCGCACACGCGCACGCACACACACACACACACACACACACACACACACACACACACACACACACACATACACCACACCACACCACACCACACCATATTACACAACACACCACAACACAACACGCGCGCGGGCGCACGCACACACACACACACACACACACCACACACACACACACACACACACACACACACACACACACACACCACACACACACACTATGCGCATGCTCGTGGATCTGCGTGCGTGGGTCAGCTAGCAAGCAGAGAGAGAGAGAGAGAGAGAGAGAGAGAGAGAGAGAGAGAGAGAGAGAGAGAGAGAGAGAGAGAGAGAGAGAGAGAGAGACACTTTGACACTTTGACACTTTGACATTTTATTGTCATTACCAAAAGGTCTTATGACAAGGGGGATAACAGGGTAATAACATATTCCTCTTTTCATTGCAAACAATGTAACCCAGTTATTGGCAATGATCAATCAAATCAAAACAAGCAAAACGTGTAGAAAAGTAGAAAAGAATAAACACGAGAACTCCTTTCTCATTACAAACAACAACAACAACAACACATATACAAAAAGTGAAAATATAATGAAATAGATTAATTCGACCATTCACTCAGTCACTCCATGACTATATTACTGAACTCCTCCACCTGTTTAAATCGATATTTTCCGGGATTAGGTACTGTTTTCAATCCACTATCATTGTAAATGCTTCTGTCTGATCTTCATTGCTTCTGCAATGAATCTAGCTACTGATTTTATTACACCATCGAGAGAGACAGAGACAGAGACAGAGACAGAGAGACAGAGAGGGAGAGACAGGACGAGAGAGAGAGAGAGAGAGAGAGAGAGGAGAGAGAGAGAGAGAGAGAGAGAGAGAGAGAGAGAGAGAGAGAATACAAATACGATCATCTTAAAATACCGTTGTCATTGTCGCAGACATATGGCATGTATCTGTATATGGCCGAGTATTGATTTCTTTGTTGTGTGCGGATTCTCTGTCTGTGTCTGTTTATCCATCTGTCTGCCTGTCTGACTGTCTATCTGTCTCCCTCCCTCCCTCCCTCCCTCCCTCCCTCTCTCTCTCTCTCTCTCTCTCTCTCTCTCTCTCTCTCTCTCTCTCTTACCCAATCCCCAAATCCACCCCCCACATCTTTGAGCCTGAATTCTGTTCACTACATGCTTACTTACAACCACTGCCGTAAACAATTCCATCCAGCCAAACCCCACCCGCCCACCACCCTATGCCCTTCCTGCCTTCTGTTCCACCCACCCGCACCCCCACCCCATTCTTCTATTCCTTTCGTGGCCCCGGGGTCCTTCCCCTTCACAGTCCATCTCCTGCCTTCCCCTCCTTTTCACTCTACAGCTGTTCTCCTCCAGTATAACATCCATCAGACTGGAAGATGGGGAACTGAGCAGTGTGTACTTAATGAGGATTTGTCCACTGCGGAGGAATGTGGAGAGCAACTAAAGCCTGGGGACATTTCCAACGTCCTACGTTTCCACTGTGGCACCGTTGGACTGCTGGTATTTTTTTTCCCTGTCTATTTTGCTGTTTATTTTTTCCATGCTTCCCTGGACTTTATAGTCATTTTTTGTGCGCTGATATTCTTTTTTTCTCCTCTTTCTTCTCTTTTTCTCCTCCTGGCTCTTTAAAGTCATTTAGTTCAATTTTTCGTTCTTTTAGTGTTCACTGTAGATTTTGTGCTGTAATCTGTATTTTTGTCGTAAAATTGGGAATTTCAAATCAAAACCACCTCTTAATTTATGGAGAAAAAAAATGTTTTAATTCTTTGATGGATTCTACCATTTTTTAGATGCCACCACCAGCCTTAATTTATGGAGAAAAAAAAATGTTTTAATTCTTTGATGGATTCTACCATTTTTTAGATGCCACCACCAGCCTTCCCCACTTCATCTTTCAGCCCCATCTCGCTGTACTACCTACTCTCTAATGAGCTCAGCTCTACTAACTCTTCTGTCCCGCCGACCCCTACCCCACTCAACCTCCTCCTGCTTCCCCCTTCGTCTTCCTAGCTCCTCAGTCCTTCCTTTCCATCCTCTTCTCCCTCCTTCCCTGTACCTATTCCAGTGTTGCTGTTCCTCTCTTGCTTACTGTCCATGTGATTGGAAGAAGGCAGTTGAGCGGAGTGTGGCCAATGAGTATCAGAGTACTGCAAGGGGAAAGGAGAGAGAGGCCATAGCCTGAGGACAGGTGGAGATAATCAGTTCAAGTACGGCTATGTTGGACAGGTGGTATTTGTTTTTCCTGTAATTATTGCCGGTCATTTTTCCTTTGTCTGTGTTTTAATGCCCTATTTCATGTCCTACCTGTCTCTGTCAACTTCACTTTCTTCATAATTTTCTGCTACTTCTGTGCTCTATTTTCCATTTTGGTGTTCGTCCTTATTTATATTGTCCTTCATTTACTACTGCTACTTCTGTGCTCTATTTTCCATTTTGGTGTTCGTCCTTCATTTATATTGTCCTTCATTCTACTGCTACTTCTGTGCTCTATTTTCCATTTTGGTGTTCGTCCTTCATTTATATTGTCCTTCATTCTACTGCTACTTCTGTGCTCTATTTTCTATGTTGGTATTCATCCTTCATTTACATTGTCCTTAATTCTACCATGTATTCATGTTGTTGTTGTATTATTACCACACTCTGTATGTGCATCACAGGTTCATCTTTCGATTGGTACAATGCTTTGTGGACGTACAGGGAATGCTTCAAGCGCCTGGTGTTTATTTTCATCAGCATTGCACAGAAGTAGTTAGTTGGTCGGTCACGAGAAACAATTATAGTTATTTCCCCGGAAGCTATCTTTTGTCTGTGAATGAAACTGATCACAAAAGTTGAAGCACACAATCTTAGTGATCTGGACTTCGGGGGGAAAAGTTTAATTCATTTTCTAGCAATACGTGTTGGACAAAAAGTTGTTTTGTATGTTTTCTTTCTATTTTTGCGCACCATGTGCTTTTTTCATTTTGAAGGGTTTCTAGATTGTGAATGCATATTTGTCTGTCTGTCTGCCTGCTTGTATGTCTGTTTCTTGTTTTTTCAGTCTTGCTGCAGTGACTTGTTTCTGTTTTGGTTTTCTCAGCTTTGACACAAGGATCTACAGATATAAACCGTTCTTTTATTACATGGTTATGTGTATACTATTCAACCCTTTTGCCTGTCTGTTTCAATTTCAATTTTCACTGACAAACATTTTGATTGATCTATCTCTATTAGCAGCACACAAAGAAAGAAATGAAAAAAAATAGGTGCGATTTTGTCATCTCTCTGTAAACATCAGCACACAAACTACAGATTCTGCTAGTATCTAAAACAAGAAAAGAAAACATGATTCAGTTTCAGTGAATTCCTACCAACATATTTTGCTGACAGAGACGTCATTTTCACATTGACCATCTCAATTGTTAGCGCACAGCCATACCCAGGTAGTTAGCTTCGTAGTTAGGTCCAATGGTCCAAAAGACCTGG
>CM031601.1:84524331-84529951 GCA_018398815.1 Conus ventricosus | reverse complement strand
GCGTTTCTGCATGTCATGTGAAGTGTGTCAAGGTCAGCACAAGAGGGGTGAAGAGGAAGGCACCTCTTAAACAGCCTCCTTTAATTGACACACCATTCAGGAGGGTGGCTGTTGATCTGATTGGCCCAATCTCGCCCTGTTCCAAAGGTGGGCACAGGTGTGAGGCATGTAAGGTTGCAAGAGAAAGTTTGCAGGAGGCTAGGGTCGTTCAGAAGAAGCAATATGACAGGAAGGTGAGGAAGCAATCCCCCAAGGCGGGAGATCAAGTCCTGTTACTGCTTCCCACGGATCACAACAAGCTGCTGATGCATTGGAAAGGACCATTCACCATCATTGAAAAGGTAGATCAGGATTACCGAATTGAGGTGAATGGGAAACCAAAACTTTTCCATGCGAATTTTCTCCGCAAATATATTCAGCGTGAGACTCAGCACAAAGGCGTAGCTGGAAAACAGTAGGGTGCTGCGCTGAGCAATGGCACTGCAGCCCTACAGGTATCGAGTCCAGTACATCCCAGGTCGACAGAATGTCGGAGCTGACTATTTAAGCTGTGTAGTCTAGCAAGCTGCAACTCAGAGGAAGTCAGTCATATCCAGGGTGCTTTGTTGATAATATGTGTTGATTACAGTTATGTTGATTGGATATGGGTTCATTCCCAGTTGGCTATGGTTCATATTTTTGTGTGAGACTTGTTCATATTCTCTTTGTGAGACTTGTTCATGTGGATGTAGTTATGCTTGGAGCATACAGTCGCTTGTGTAGTGATGCATTATTTGCAATAAGTGAGGATGGAGATTCCTCAGTGAAGTGTCATGGATCGTGATCATCCTATATTGTGCTTTTCATAAGAATTGTGAAGAGAAGATATGGCAAATCCGCAGGTAGGGGAAGTGCATAAGTGCGCACAGAGGTCGTTATAAAATGAGTTGAAAAACGCAAGAGCGCACGTCAATGATAACTCATTGGAGTGGTATTCACTAATGATATATTTTATAATTTATAAACTGTTGGTTGTAAAGTAATTTTCAAGCTTTGCACGTGTAGCTGTGTGTCAGCAAATTCGGTTGTTGTCTTTTTTGTACCGTTGTTTTGAGACAATGCGGTGCATAGTCTTTTGCAAGGGGGAAATTGTCACGGTCAAAAATAAGCACAACCAAATTCGTGTCAATCGCCACCAGCCCAGTCGGACTTAAGCCGAACTCAAATATTCTAGGCGTCAGGCAGACGGGCCCATGTTCGGATCCAGCCAATTAAGCACAGGGGAGAGGCTCCACGCAGACGGACTAAGTAGCTGACCGACGCCTCGATGTCTGCCCAGACGGATCTTGGTGCCTGGGCCAGACTCATCCAGCCAATTTTGTAGGACCAGTGTCCACAATTAAATCGGACGTCGCAGGTTAAGTAGGAAAGGGGGAAGGTAGTGTGTGGTGGGGTGAAATCTAGCTAATCAATTAAATGACCAATTGACCACCACAGAGAGTAAGGCGTGTAGGCGTGACTGTCACGATTTGAATATCCAATGGAATTAGAGGGAGATAACTTCGGGTACGAGGCGGTAAAAATACTGACCAATGGTACTGGCCCTTGGACACGGAGTTAGGTGATAAAGTAATGCGTGAGTGAGAGAAGGGGGAGAACGAACAGATGGGAACGACAAAGAACGAACAGAGAGAGAGAGAGAGGTTCGGGGGTAAGCTCTGACGAGAGAGATGAGGAGATGAGAGGAGTGAAGTTTGAGCATTTAGCACCATAGATAGTCTGCAGAGGGAGGACTAAAGAGAGATATGGAGAGAGAGAGTTGCTAACTAATGAAGAGGAAAAGAAAGAAAAGAAAAAAAAAGAAAAGAAAAGCAACCATGTCCATTTGAGAGCAGACTAGGAGAGAGAGAGGAGAGTGCAATGCGTTAATGCAGGAAGAAAGAAAGGAGAACAGATCGATGTTGATAGTCACTGTTCCATCTTAACCGGGGTTCGACCTCATACCTGGCAGCGTCACTTCGTCAAGCAGAACCACAGACCAACGCCAGTGCCAGCAGACCAATACCAGTGCCAGCAGTTGTGTCGTGCTTGTGAAAGTGACAGTGAAAAGAAAAAAAAAAGAAAAGAAAAAGACAGTGATTCGTGAATAGTTAAGATCACCTGGCCAGGTAAAGTAGAAATCTATTTATACCCGGGTTAGTTAATGATGTTTTAGATAAATGATTTTGTGAAGTTCAGGAAAGAGAGAATGTTTTATTTTGTTTGATTCCATATGCATTGATGTTTCGTTCTATGATCATGTGTAGTAAAGTTATAGACTTTACTAGTGGTTTGATGTGACGAATGCATGATATATGAATGAGATTGTAAGCAAGCTGGTGAGTGTGTTTGGGCTGTGCGCTAGTCCTTCCTCCACTGAAACACCCCGAGGTTGACAGTGTGTGTGTGTGTGTGTGTGTGTGTGTGTGTGTGTGTGTGTGTGTGTGTGTGTGTGTGTGTATGTGTGTGTGTGTGTGTCTGTATGTCTGTGTGTCCCTCTGAGTGTTTCTTTGTGTCTGTGTATCTGTGTGTGTGTGTCTGTCTCTGTCTGTCTGTCTGTCTCTGTCTGTCTGTCTCTGTCTGTCTGTCTGTCTGTCTGTCTGTCTGTCTGTCTGTTCTCTCTCTCTCTCTCTCTCTCTCTCTCTCTCTCCTCTCTCTCTCTCTCTCTCTCTCTCTCTCATCCCCCTATCCCTCCCCACTCGCTTCCGTAGTATTTATTTGTTGTTGTTTTTCGCCAGTTTACTAATGTCTCCCTTTTTGAGTAAATATTAATTCATTCATTTAATATGTATCTTCCTCTGCTTGCCTGCCTACCTGCCTTGGCCTGACGTTCTGTCTATTTGTCTGTCCATCTGTTTGTCCTCTACCTGTCTGTCTGTCTGTCTGTCTGTCTGTCTGTCTGTCTGTCTGTCTCTCTCTCTCTCTCTTCTCTCTCTCTCTCTCTCTTTCTCTCTCTCTTTCCACCTACCTTCAGTCTTTCACCTCTGCCGCCTTCCGTATCTCTCACTTTCTCTCAATGTGTCAATGATAACCAGAGAGAGAGAGAGAGAGAGAGAGAGAGGGGAGGGGAGAGAGAGAAGGAGAGAGAGAGAGGGAGGGAGAGAGAGAGAGAGAGAGAGAGAGAGAGAGAGAAGGAGAGAGAGAAGAGAGAGAGAGAGAGAGACAGAGAGAGAGAGAAGGAAAAGAGAGAAGGAGAGAGAGAGGGAGAGAGAGAAGGAGAGAGAGAGAGAGAGAGAGAGAGAGAGAGAGAGAGAGAGAGAGAGAAGGAGAGAGAGAAGGGGAGAGAGAGGAGAGCTAACTGACCATCATTACCGTACTTTCCTGTTCCCGGAGGCTGTACCACCATCTCTCTCTCTGGACCAATCAAGTCCTGTTGTTTTTTATACGCCAGCCGACCACGAAGGCCATATCAGAGCCAAAAGAAAAAGACTGTCGCCATGGTAACGGAATCAACCAGCCTTAATAACAGCCGTTCTGATGAAGTTAGACCTGTGTAATACTGTTCTCAACTGCTTAGTGCGGATCGTTCCGCCATTAGTGCAGCTACATGGTCTGTAAGGACGATTTGGCGGTGCTCGTAAGTAGTCTGTAGGCTACTTTTGAGTAACGTGCAAACTGATTCCCCTGGGCAGATTTGACCCTAGTATTTTTTTTCATCTTAGCAAGAAAAAAAGTAATTCATAAATAACGCCACCCCACCCCTCCACACACACACACACACACAAATAAAGAAAAAGATAGAAAGCAAGAATCCCCTCCCACTCCCAGTCCCTTTCCTTCTGATTGATTATAGATTTCAAAACTGAACATCGTAGAACTTTAGCACAGCATGTAACCATGAAAACGCATGAAATGTTATAGAAACAAATGGTATAGTAAAAAAAGAATCTCAGTTCTGGAACCTTCTATATCCTCTGGAACCTTCTACACTTTAGTTTTGTTTTGAAGAGTTCAACGCTATTTTGTCTCCTTATCTCATTGCCAGGTGAATAAAAATGGTGCCACACAATTTTATTACATTTCCAAGACAAAAGGAAAGTCATTTCAATCTGAATCAAAAAATGGATGTGAGGCAAAAATCGATCTGGATTTTATGCCAAAGGGCAAATAAGAAAATCCAAGATGTTCAGAAGTGCAGTTTTAAAGGGAAAGTGAACTTTAGCGCTTTAAATCTCTGCATATCTAGATCAAGCTGTTTCGTTTGACCCCTTTAAATTACAGCCTACGGAAAGAAGACTCAACTGATCAACACTTGTAAGGCACTTTACTCAATATAACACCACCCCTCGTAAGAATTGTGCATCTTAGATGTTGGTGACTGGTTAAATCTCTTCTTTCACGTAGGGCCTCAATCAATGGGTTTTTAAAAGAAACCTTGGCTCACATGAGCACACACTATGACAGGTTTAAATTAACTATACATTTACACCCACGGTGTAATTTTTTTTCCACACGAATTTCAGGATAGATTGGTTTCATGTTGGTTCCAACACTGGGGCTGTTATTTTTAAAGCAGCGAGATTTTTGTTGCTACCTAGAGTTAGACCTAGTCTCCCAACAAAAGAAAACGCACTACTCACTCGTAGCTTTCGACATCCATCCATATCCGGCCACCTTCCCCAGCGATGCTGTTGCTGACTGAGTGAACTCGATTCAGATCACGCGACCATGGGACGTACCCAGGTCACGTGACCGAATCAGTGAAGCGTACACCGGGGGCAAGGTGTAGCGGCCCCGGTCCCGGTTGAGCGGGAGCTTGGTGGCTGCGATGTAGATGGCCTTCTTGACCCATCGCTGGAACCACTTGCTTTCTCTGTCCAGGATGTTGACATTGTCCGTGTCAAATTGGTGTTGGTCGGAGTGCAGGTGTGCTCCGACAGGTGAAAGAGCCCCTCTTGTGTTCTGTGAGTCTCTTTTGGAGGGGACGTTCTGTTTCTCCGACATAGTGTTGGTTGCAGTCACGGCAGTCTGTTCTGTAGATGACGCCGGATTTGTCAAGTTTGAGAGTTTTGTTGCTCATCCAGGCGTTTTGCACAGGATAGGATTGTCCAAGGAGCTCTGACAAGTATGAGACCAAAATAGCTCAGTTGGTATAGAGCAGCTTGGGATCGCGAGTTCGAATCTTTCCAAGGCTTTTTCGATTTTCCCCCCTCGAAGTTAACATTGGTTCTGATACCTTTCCCCCATTAAGTCCTTCAAATGAGACTATGAATCGAGGTTCCGGGTTTGAATACATGCATAACCTCTTGTGCAAACGTAAAATCCTATCGCTGACCTACGTGACGGAAAACCAGTCTGGCTGCTGGTATGGATCATATATACATATTGACACACACACACACACACACACACACACACACACACACACACACCACACACACACACACACACACACACACGTATATTACTATATACATATAGCATGTATCTTCTTTGAACAATCGAACGGACAAGTGTAAAAATGAGTGACTTCCGAATTAGACAGGAAATGAACGATTGGTGCCAGCAGGCAGCTCTTCAATTGACACTACCTATGTAGGCAGTTCTTCGTGTAAACGAAAACTTTGTAAAGGGCTTGGAACTTGATCTGGAAACGAGGAGA
>CM031601.1:84511831-84519331 GCA_018398815.1 Conus ventricosus | reverse complement strand
CTGACAGGCACAGAGCACACAGAACAACAGCAGACATGACAGCACAGGCACACAGAACTAACAGCAGATATGACATCAACATATCACACATAACAAACAGCAGATATGACAGCACATAGCACACAGAACAAACAGCAATATGACAACCAGAGCACACAGAACAAACAGCAGACATGACAGCACAGCACACAGAAACAAACCCAGATATTGACAGCACAGAGCAACACAGAACAAACAGCAGATATGACATCACAGAGCAACACAGAACAAACACATACATGACAGCACAGAGCACCACAGAACAACAGCAGATATGCAGCACAGTAGCACACAGAACAAACAGCATACAAGACAGCAACAGAGCACACATAACACACAGCAGATAGACAGCACAGAGCACACAGCACAAACAGCAAATATGGACAGCACAGAGCACACAGAACAAACACAGACATGACAGCAAGAGCACGACAGAAACAAACATCAGAAAATTGACAGCACAGACACAAAGAACAAACAGCAGACATGACAGCACAGAGCACACAGACAAACAGCAGATATACAGCACAGAGCACTACAGAACAAACAGCAGACATTACAGCACAGAGCACACAGATAACAAACAGCAGACATGACATCACAGAGCACACAGAACAAACAGTGCCAGATATACAGCAACAGAGCACACAGAACAAACAGCAGATATACAGCACAGAGCACACAGAACAAACAGCAGACATGACACACAGAGCCACACAGAACAACAGAGCAGATATGAACAGCACAAGCACACAGAACACACCAGCAGACATACAGCACAGAGCACACAGAACAAACATCAGAACATGAAAGGTCATCAGAGCACACAGAACAAACAGCAGATATGACAGCACAGAGCCACAGAACAAACACATTATGACAGCACAGGAGCACACAAGAACAAACAGCCAGATAGACAGCACAGAGCCAACTCCACAGAACAAACAGCAACAGCAGCACAGAGCACCCAGAACAACAGGCAGACAATGACACACACAGAGCACTACCAGAACAACAGCGAGACATGACAGCACAGAGCACACAGAACAAAGAGGGAACATCCGGATCACCCTAACCCTACTTGTCTGTTGTTTACGTGTATACTGTTTCCCTACCTCATTTCGATTTACCTAAGTGCTCTAACTTTATAGTGCAAATTCCATAGCCTCGCTTAGGCCTGTGACAATTTTCCCGAGATGATCTTTGAAAATCTTTGCTTTTAGAATGGGAGGTAAAAAAAGAAAAATCTTTAATTTTCTGTACCATTTTCTTGCCGCATTAGTGGCATTCAACCCCCGACCCCGCTCATTCCTCCGGTATTCCCCGTCCACAACCACACTCCGGTTTGGTCCAACGTCAGTCCCGGACCCAGAATCCACAGGGAGCATTCATGTCACGTGCAAAAAAAACAAAACCGTACAAAGAGAAGACTCTGTCAAGCACCGCAAGAGCCGAAGTCCCCTCAGTGGTGTTCCGTAACGCCCGTTTCTGATCCAGCATACTCAAGGTACCATCTACTCTGCTCGTAAGTATGACAATTTCACTAGACCAGCTACTTGCCTACGTAGTGATTGCAATTTATCGGTCAGTTGCGAAGTTATGGAAAACTGTGTATGTTAATGTAGATTAACAATTATGAATGGTTCTAATAACTATATGAACATACCTCAAACAACAATAGAAATAAATGGCATTTTTCCGTGTTGGCAAAAGGTGTTGCACTTGGAGGTGAATGCATCTTACTGGGTAGTTATGAGAGAGAGCAGAGAGAGAGTGAGAGAGGAGAGAAAGAGAGAGAGAGAGAGAGAGAGAGAGAGAGAGAAATAGTGTATCATTTCATCGTAATCCATTGGATTACGGTATCAAATAGAAGATTTTTTGTACCAGAACTTCAGAAAGAGATAGAGAGAGAGAGAGAGAGAAAGTAGAGAGAGTAGAGAGAGAGAGGAGTGAAGAGAAATACTGAGTATACCAATTCACGCAAAAATTAAAGGAAACCAGATACACGAAGAACGAACGAACGGAGAATAAAAGGAATGGGGAAAAAAAGAAGAGTAGAACGAGTTTCTACGACGGGAGAAAACGCAGACGTGCACAAGGACCTCTCCATCATAACCCAGTCAGGCATTACACAACCGCGTTCGACCATACGTTTCTTACTGTCCCATGACGATCTAGTGGAAATCGATAGCCGAGGGTTTTAAAGAAGTGGAACAATGCAGAGGCTGATCATACGTGGTGAAGATAGAGAGAGAGAGAGAAGAGAGAGAGAGAGAGAGGAGAGTAAGAGAGAGAGAAGAGAGAAGAGAGAGAGGAGAGAGAGAAGCGAGAGAGATAGAAGAGAGAACTCGTGACTTTAGTGTAGTCCTCCAACCATTCCACAGAAGACACGTAACATATGCAATTGTTTTAAGCTATTGAAAACGCATGAATTATATAGACGAATTTTTCAAAAAAAAGAAGGATGCTCATTTGAGCGATACAAAGTAACAACATATGTTCATAACTATTTCATTTCAACTATTCCCTCTCTAAAACGAGAGAAAGAGAGAGAAGGAAGGTGGTGGAGGGAGGGCGAGACCACAGAGGCAGACAACAAAGACATACAAAAGTTACATGCAGACCAGACATAGACAAAGACAAGACAACAGAGACAGGGGGAACAAGGACAGAGAACCAACAACAGAGAGAGAGAGACAAATGTGAACTGTAATCCGATTGGAAAGAAAGAGATACAGGGACAGGGAAGAAAAGAAAGTGACGCTGAAGAGAACAGAGAAGAGGAGCGAGAGAGAGAGCGAAGAGAGAAGAGAGAGAGAGAGAGGGGTGGGTGGTGGGGAGGGAGGGGGAGGGGTGGGTGGATAGGCATGGAGAAAGAGAGCCGCAATTAAAGTAAAGAAAAAAAGAGTGCGTAAGAGAGAGATAGATTGGGGGGGGGGGGGGGGGGGGGGGGGGTGGGGGGGGGGGGGGGGGGGGGGGGGGGGTGGGGGGGGTGGGGGGGGGAGGGGGGGGGGGGGGGGGTTGTGGGGGGGGGGGGGGTGGGGGAGGGGGGGGGGTGGGGGGGGGGGGGGGGGGGGGGGGGGGGGGGGGGGGGGGGGGGGGGGGGGGGGGGGGGGGGGGGATGTGGGGGGGGGGGGGGGGGGGGGTGGGGGGGGGGGGGGGGGGGGTGGGGGGGGGGGGGGGGGGGGGGGGGGGGGGGGGGGGGGGGGGGGGGGGGGGGGGGGGGGGGGGGGGGGGGGGGGGGGGGGGGGGTGGGAGGGGGGAAGAAGACGTAAACAGCAAGAAAGGACAAGCAAAGGTGAACGCAAAAAAACAGTATATAAAGAGTGGAGGAAGAGAAGAGAGAAAGAGAGTAGCGAGAGAGAAGAGAGACAGACAGAGACAAGAGAATTCAGACACACAGTCAGACAGACAGACAGCATGGATATTTTGCGTGTAAGGCATTTAAAATGATAAATATGATTGGCCACACGTTTTCAATGAATGAGCATGAACCGCTGTGACAACGTTTACCACCACAAAACCAACTTGGCATTAGAACGCAACCAAAACAACTACAGCAGAAACAAATAGACCATGATACACACGCAACAGCAAGGAAATAGCAGCAACAAAAATGTCACAGTGGTATGAAAATGTGAGAAAAAAAAATCTTTCGCGGACATTCTGTAAAGCTTACTTTCACACTTTTCGTTGCGAAACCTTGGGACCAGATTTCCAGATCATCATCTTATACACAATGTTCTGTTGAGCACAGACGTGATCTAACAGCTTCCATGTAAATATGAGCAATTCAAGACGCAGTTAAGTATTCTATCCTTCTTCGTTAATGTTGAAGCGAAAAGAAGAGAAAACTTCAAACTCGAATGGGCGCCTTTATTATATACTAGGGGACAAATTGTTCTCAATTTCTCTGTGTCTAGACATTTGATCAAAAAGTAAATTCTGTTTATCTGTTCAGAATTCTACAGAACGCACATAAATAGCCTACGAGCGACGTAGCATTTAAACTTTACAAAACATAGTCTGTTGTTCTCAAAAAAAGATCACTCCTAGTCTAAATATCATAAGTAAGACAACTCTCGCTCGAACTTATAAGCTCCAATATACGTGGGCATGCACAAGAGAGAGAGAGAGAGAGATAGAGAGAGAGAGAGGAAGAAAGAGAAGAGAGCGAGAGAGAGAGAGAGAGAGAGAGAGAGAGAGAAGTACATTTTCACGAACGAAGCAATGAATTTTACTCTCAGGATATTTCACCCTCATGATTTATACACTGATTTAAATGCTGGACGAGTTCCTTTAATCAATGACAGAGAGTGCTATAGCATGTTGAAAAACAATCCGCAATGGTTAAATATATTTGTTTCAAACTCGTTTAACATCCAACCCACTGCATGTGAAATATAGTTTCATCTGTCTCTTCTGCCTTTGAATATGTTTATTTGTATGTTCTGCGTCCTCCAACTCTGCTTTATACCACTCGAAACACGCATATATTGTGTTATAATTGCAATTGCAGACTTTTAAATGGAGATAATCAATTGTATAACACCCGTAGCCTGCAATGGAATAGACGCGCTGCATATACAATTTATCATATATATGAGTATAACAAGATCTCTGACAAAATTCTTGCTTACCCCAAGAGGCTGTTTTCACCCCAAAGAGGCTGTTTCCATCACCCCCCAAAAGGCTGGTTTTCCACCCCAAAGAAGCGTGTTTTCACACCCAAGAGCTGTTTTCCACCGCCATAGAGCTGTTTTCACCCCAAGAGCTGTTTTCCACCCCGCCAAAGAGGCTGTTTTCCAACCCCAAAGCGGCTGTTTTCACCCCAAAAGGCTGTTTTCACACCCGTGTCCTTTTTTGCTTGTTTGTTCCATGCTTACTCCTACCACTATGCAATAGATCATCGGATCGTCTGCCACCTATCTATAGAGTCTTCGTATCGTCTGCCACACTAAGCAATTAGAGTCATCGGATCGTCTCCACACTATGCAATAGAGTCATCGACGTCTGCCACACTAATGCAATAAGTCATCGGATCGTCTGCCACACTATCAATAAGTCATCGGAAATCGTCTGCCACACTATGTGCAATAGAGTCATCGGATCGTCTGCCCACTAAATGCAATAAGTCATCCGATCGGTCCTGCCATTTTGTTCACGATGCATTAGAGTCATCGATCGAGCTTAACAACATTAGATTAGAAAATAAAATGTGCCCCGTTTGAACCAACCTGTTTAGTTATGGTGCAGAATACGTGTTGCCAATCTGGATATAAAGTAAATCCAGGATTTTCAGCAAGATCATTGAAATGATTCACTAACATACGCTTTGAAGAAATCATTTACAGGTTTATACAAATCTGAAAAGTATTTACTATTGTGTGTTAAAACCTTCTGAAATCTAATGTTTGCATTTTTTTTACATCTCTTAAAAACAAAGAAATAAACAAAAATATAGTGGAGATGACTCTTTTATCTGTACGTTTTAACCGCTTGGTTAAAAAAAACACAGGTTTAAATTTTCACCATAAACTGCCTTGCACACAAACATAAAAAGACCTCACAGGTCAACGTATGACCACTGTCTTCATTCCCCATAATAGCGTACAATACAAACCAAGGTCATTATAGTTGGTGCAATCGTCATCATCATCATCATCATCGTCATCATCATCATTCCGATGGTGGCAGAGGTGTGTCCCTCCGGTTGCCTTCTAGCGTGTGTTTGACTTTAGCTCCTACCCCTCAAAATTTGCCAGCATATTTTTCTTGCATCTTCCACGAAGGGAAGTGAGAGAAAATGACATAAAAGAACTCTTCTGGAGACCGAGAATGAGACATCGAGCACATTATCTGAAATATTAAGAAGCACTTTTGACCTGATTCATGCCGTGGATCACGGCTTACCTGTTAACCCCTATCCCCCTCAATCCCCTTTGTGACAGTTCCTTATAGTGCGGTTTTTTTTTTATCATACACTTAACAAATGTTATGGGGTAAGTATCCTAACTATCTCCATACAGTTAACTGTTTTTCGGAACAATGCAACACACTCTTATCGTTCAGCCCTCAGCATAACTATAAACAAAGGCTGCTCACTCAGTTCCATGTTTGTATACAACACTAACTTTTTTTTTTATAAATCCATCCAGCCTGATTAGAGCAGACATACCAAAGTTACAAGCGATTCTTTTGCAGAATTTTGCAGCCATATACATCTTGTATAGTATTTATTCTATTTCTAGTTTCTTCTACCATTTTTTTTTTCTGTGGCCTTCCATGATTTCCACGTTCCTACCAATGAATGTCTTTTGTTTTCCTTGACTGCCGCATGTAGTGGGGTTTGGGATTTTCAAGTGCTCTGAAACATGCCTTCACCTTTCTACTTGTTCCTTGCCTGCATTGAAGAAGTCAAGCTTGGTATTGCATATTTCCAAACAGTGTATCCTTCGTGGTTCCAAAACATTCTCATAGCTAAAATTTCTGCTTACATCACACAGGATTGCTAACATTTTTTCTGACAGTTTTTTTCTCCAATGAGACACGTGTAAAACTGGGTCCGATCTCTTGTTTTTGTCCCATCGATCAATGCCCGATGTATCAGAGTTGAACAAACTCTTGAGAGCAAACACAACACACACACTTAATCACTACACTAATACCTGTAAAGTCGCGGACAAGTCCAGCAAGACATCAAAAATATGACCGAACATTTAGAATCAAACCAACCACCCACACGCTTCCCGTATAAAAAGAACAACCCACCACATACCCACCCCAACCCAAGGACGCATGGCAACACCACCCAATATTATACAGCTCAATTCAGATTATTATATCCCCTATTTTTTGTGTGTTGGAAGTGCGTGTGTATCAGATCATTTCCGTGTGCGATAGAGCACGACAAAAACAAACCAATAACAACTTGATAGTGATTTCTTTAAACTGCTGACCTCTATGAAACAGATTATTTGCATCCAGGACAAGGCGGAAAAGAAGAAATCGAGACTCAGAAATGAGACGAATACTCTGCTCAATTCCTATGTGCGTGCTATTGAAGTATTTCATAAGAGATAGCGATCTAGAGATACGAGAGAGAAGAGAGAGAGAGAGAAGAGAGAGAGTAGAGAGAGAGAACTGTCCAGGTTACAATCTGTCAGGGCTCATAGTGTAGGGTGCTCATATATGACAGACATTCTGCTGTGTGTACCCAATAAACACGTCTGTCGTTCGATCAAGCGAAGAAGCCGTGATGGAAAAAAATGGTAGAGTCCAACTGAACATACACGGACTAGTGGACTGACTGAGATATGGAAAACAACAGTTTTTTTTTTTTAAAGAATGGAGCATATTCCAACAGTTACAGTGGGTATTAGTTTGTCGACGTTGGTGAAAAGTTGCTTTATCACTGCCTTATGCATCTCCTAGTCCATGTCAGTCTGTCTCCAGGCCCTG
>CM031601.1:84499331-84506831 GCA_018398815.1 Conus ventricosus | reverse complement strand
TCTTGCAGCTTTACAAAGGGGAGTATGAAAAACAATGCGGTTCTATGTCTATTGAAGACAGAGACATGGTCATTGTGCTCATTTCTGCCACAGTGGAATACAATTTTCGCCTGCACATGCTGTGCAACGTACGATTGCTCGTTACCCCCCCCCCCCCCCCCCCCCCCCCCCCCCCCCCCCCCCAACCGCCCCTCTGTAAGAGTTTCTGCGCAGCCTTTTTTTTAAAAATTATACACTTATCAAGTATATAAAGAGTTTTACGTTCCCAGCTGACTTGTCTCCAATTTCTCTGCTTTCAGGGAACAATGCTTCACATTTCGTACACACTCTTACTGTCCATGGTTTTCAGCATGCTAAGACAAAATGCTGTTCACTCCAAAAGCAGCTGCTCCTACTCTTTTGTCTGTTTTGTCCTATAGTGCAGGAAATCCCAAAGTTAGTATTCAAAGTTTGCCTACCATTGTGTTTCTTTTTAGCGATCTTTCTGCCGTTTTTCTGCTTATATGCACTCAAGAATGGCTTACTGCTTTGTCCTTTGTTTCAGATGCTAAGACGCAGACTCAAATCGAGTCATTACATCTAAACTTTAAACCCAGCCCTTCTAGGCACTACATAATTATGAAGGCTGCAACAAACACTCGACAATATAAAAAACCGAGCACATACGGATTGTCATCACTCTCGTCTTTTGTTTTGCCAGAAATGAAGGAAATGTAACATGAAAATTAGTTTATCTAAAGTCATACACAGTAACATACGTAAATAGAATACGACTAATTAAACTGACATCCCACCTTGGATGTTGTCACAGAATCCATACTGTCTCTGCTTTTTTTTTTTTTTTTTTTTTTGCAATTTTGGTCACAGTGAGAATTCTGCACGGTCTAGCCATAGAGTCTTAAATATTTGATACCGAGATTGATAATTATCACACACACAAAACACACACACACACACACACACACACACACACACACACACAAACACACACACCCCACACACACACAGTCACTCACACAGACTCGTGTGACTGACAGAGGAACTGTCCAGGTACACGATCTGGCAGGGGATGCATCTGTGTGGGGTTTCTCACAGACATGCTGCTCTGTGTACCCAATATACACGTCGTCGTTCGATCATGTGAAGGTAAGCCGTGGGAGAAAAAAGTAGGTCAAACGTATATGCAATCGCTGTCTCATTAACTGATTTTTGTGTGATGAATTTTGGAAAGTCGTCATTTCTCTGAGCTAGGGTGTTTTCAGATGGTGTTTACTCCAAAGTGGAGTGGGTATTAGCCACGAGTTCGTTGTGTTTTTTGCCATGTTTGTTGGTTTTGTGTCTTATCTTTGAGTCTCTTTGTCAGTGTGTCTGTATATCAGTCACTTAGTCCGTTTGTACGTCTTTCAGTGTGTGTGTCTGTCTCTGTGCCTGTGTGTGTCAGTCTGTGTGTGTGCGTGTGTGTGTGTGTGTGTGTGTGTGTGTGTGTGGGTGGGTGGGTGGGTGGGTGGTGGTGGTGGGCGTGCGTGCGTGCGTGCGTGCGTGCGTGCGTGCGTGCGTGCGTGCGTGCGTGCGTGTGTCTGTCTGTCTGTCTGTCTGTCTGTCTGTTCTGTTCTCTCTCTCCCTCTCTCTCTCTCTCTCTCTCTCTCTCTCTCATCTCTCTCTCTCTCTCTCTCTCTCCTCTCTCTCTCTTGATCTTTAGAAGACTAAATATAAAATCATCTTTCTTTTCTCTTCACTGCTTCACAACTTCTCTGTTATTAATATCCTTGTTTGAACAGATTTGAAAAAAATCATTGATAAAGCTCTGCCCAAAAAACGTTGACAAACAAATCACAAGACAAACACGACGCGTCTCGACCTCTCAGGTCTTCCTCAGTCAAGATACACAACACCCAGGACAACTTATCAGGAAGACAAGTGATTGCTGATTCATTTTCGTTTTTTTGAGTGTTGTATATCATGCCTGAAGAAGACCTGAGAGGTCGAAACGCGTCGTGTTTTGTCTTGTGATTCGTTTGTCAACGTTTTCTTTGGCGAGCTTTATCGATTAGTTTTCAGATTTGTTTAGATTTCCGCCTGCAGTCGCCTCACATTGCAGCTAGACCTTGTTTGAGTCCATGTTCACTGGGTGCGTACAACACGACTGGGTTTGTGTAGCTGTGTTACGTATGAGCCATTTCTGAAGTCTTTCAATGTCAACCTGTGTAGCTGTGTTACGTATGAGCCATTTCTGAAGTCTTTCAATGTCAACTTGTCTAGCTGTGTTACGTATGAGCCATTTCTGAAGTCTTTCAATGTCAACTGTTTGATTTTGCACCAGAACCCCTATTGAGCTCAGCCCCCTGTCAGTGTTATGTTCAGTTTGGGCTGTTAGGGTAACATTTGATTTAATACACAAAAAAATCTAGCATGCAAACTGTTACTAGAAAGTACATATAACCTATCAGGACTGGCCACACTCAGTTGCTCGGTCATCATAGGACAGTTCAAATGCAGGTGGACGAATCAATATAAGAAGTGAGTAGCGTGTAAGTCGACTTGAAAATTTACTCTCTGAGCCGCTGGATTAGAATTTCTGAAAGCTTTCTGCTTTAATTTTCACCTGAATTGCTGTTCAGTCGACATCGTCATCTTAACTTGCTGTGCACAAAGCTAATACGATGAAAAGAATTCCGCTGGCTCAACAGACGCAGTTGAGTTGTACAGTGGCAGTCTGGTTCAGGTTGTCCGGTCAGTTCTTATATGCCTGTGAGTTCAGTTGCTAGGTCGTCGCCATATTTTTCACTGTTGAACTTGGGCTTCTGATCACTGATACAAAAAAGATCTATAAAATCCTTTTAAAATGAAAACAATGAGCTAAAGTGAAGAGCTGCATAAGAGTTTAATGGTATCAACAGGCTCAGAAGGTTGTGTGCCTTAAAAACAAAAACATGATTCCATCATTATGCTGACAATAAGACTACGAACATAAAACTGCTTAGCCGAAGATTTCCCGCTAATTTGAAAGTCTGTCTGATTTCGATTTCGATAGTTATTACTTGCCAGAAAAAGGCGACATCTTTCGCATTTCGCGCTGGTGACAAATTGTACTTGTGAAAGCTTTGATGTACTGGCATGGCTGGTTAGTAATAATTTCAAACTTTTTCAGCCCTGCCCACATTAATCTGATAGCAAAATGAAGACATCTTCATTTCATGGCAGTTTATTCAACACACTGGATAGCAAGGAGAGAGCGAGATTCATGAAGTGAAGCCGATGCATGTTGTGTGTGTGTGTGTGTGTGTGTGTGTGTGTGTGTGTGTGTGTGTGGTGTGTGTGTGTGTGCGTGCGTGCGTGCGTGCGTGCGTGTGCGTGTGTGTGTGTGTATGTGTGTGTGTGTGTGTGTGTGTGTGTGTGTGTGTGTGACTGTGTGTGTGTGTGTGTGTGTGTTTTAATCACTGAAGCGTATGTACGTTCTTTGCAAGCTCCGATCCGTGTATCATTCTCTTGAATGAGATACTACCAAAAGCATCAAAAGGCACTGAGTGGGAGACCATCTCTCTGAAATCACACTCTGCAAAGTGACTGTCATGAGAGAAGTGTAGCAGACTTTTTGCAAAGGATTCTGCGACCTGATTAGGCGTTTAAAACCCTCGGTTGTGCTTATGGTTCTAGGAATAAGTAAAACAAAACACCAGTTATTCTCATATACAGTCCCTAAAACAGACATGACATTGATGTTGGTTTTTTTTTTGTTTGTTTTGTTTTTACTTTTCTCCAGTGGGGAAGACTCATTGCGACACAATGTGTTTGAACAAACAACATTTCACTGTTCAAGTTCAGGTCAAGCAATGAGGCAGGGTAAAAAAAAAAATGTATGTCGGATGAGGGAGACTGCAATGACGCAAGTCGAGTCCTGGATGGTGTAGTCTGGAAAGACATCTTGACGAAGGAAGCCTATACAAATCAATGATGGAGTCTGACTGAAAACAAAATTAATGAGTGCAAAGACAAATATATGCCGTTTAGATACTTCACACAAAGAAACTCACATAAGAGAAAAGTGTGTTCCCCAAGCATTGCTTGATAAAATTTGTCTTAAACAGAGAACAAAAACTCGCGAGAAATTCAACGCCAAAGGAAACTATAATGCCTATGCTTATGCCCAAAATCAAGTTAAATGGGACGTGCAAAAATCAGTAAAAGAACATGAAATGAAATCAGCTAAAATACTAACAATATTCTTTAAAAAAATCATACATATGTGATATCTAAAACTAGATCAAAGCAAGGTTACGCTAATCTCATCCAGCCAATGATACTTTGACTGAGAGCAATCATGAAAAGGCAGAGGTCCTGAGCGAGTTCTTGACTAGCGTGTTTACGAGGAAAGATCTTGACAATAGTTCACACTTTGCAAAACGAACAGACTACTCCTTATCTGAAATAGTAACAGCTGAAAAGCAACTTAATGATAAACTTTAGTGTTCAAAATCACCAGGTCCTGATGAAATACACCCAAGGTTGTCAAAGGAAGCAAAACAAAAAATACACTCTGAAAATCTTGTCACTAAAAGTTTAACGGAAGGTATTGTAGTATGATATGGAAACCAGTTTAAACGGAAGGTATTGTAGTATGATATGGAAACCATTTAAACGGAAGGTTGTAGTATGATATGGAAACCAGTTTAACGGAAGGTATTGTAGTATGATATGGAAACCAGCAGGAGTCAGACAGAGAGGTGACAGGTAACATTCAACTGCGAGAAATACAAAATACTCCATTTTGCAAAATATCGCTTATCATGCATAACACAACAGGACATGTTTTGGCCCGAAAAATACTGCGCAGAAAAAGGATTTGGGTGTTTTGGTGTACACAAATCTCCGTTTTGATCATCAATTCAATACTCTATTTTCAAAACCAAAGAGAATGACTGCATGATCTCATACTTTATCCTGTTTGAAAATAAAGGCGTGATGACTCTATTATTCACATTTCTCTGTTAAGATCAGTCCTAGAATATGGATATGAAGGATAGTCTCTATACTGAAGTAAACATAACACAATAGAAACTGCTTAGAAAGATATCACCATAATCATCATATCGAATTATTGTTGGTTTTGTCATCAGCAGCATCATCATCATCATCACATCATCATCATCATCATCAGCATCATCATCAGCATCATCATTACATTGTTATTGTTACTGTTGTCTTAATTATTATGTTTTAGCATTATTGTTATAATCATCATCATCATCATTACATCGTTATGGTTATTGTTGTTTTAATCCTTATTATCATCATCATCATCATCATCATCATCATCATCATCATCATCGTCATCACCATCATCATCATCATCACCATCATTTCTGCATGCGCGTGTTTGTATTTAACTGTTTTGATAGCTTGAAAGGAGCTGTCACTGATTTCTTTCTTCGTGATTATAACGGTAGCTTTTCTTGTCTCGTCTTGTCAATTTTCCTTTAAACTCTATTTTTTTACATACCATAATGAAGCGAAGCATCCCCCCCCCCCCCCCCCCCCCCCCCCCGACTCCATGTCTTATTCGCAGGAAGATGAAATGAAACAAAACAGATTTCGGGGAAGACCGCACTCATTTATCTGCAGTTTCCACACTTTCTTTTTCTCACACATTGAAGGGGTTTTTGTGGCTATAACCGCTGTTGCAAGCAGGATACAAAGCCCCAATAGTCTATCCCCCCCTCCCCCTGCCTCCCCCCCCCCCCCCCCTCCCCGCTTCCCGGCTAAATATTGAACAACCTTTGCTGTTGGGTTTTTTGGGTGGTTTTTTTTTTTTATTCTTTCTTCTGTTTTCAGCAAACTGAGCAGGTGCGCTCTGCGAGGCCAGTGATGGGTTGGATGAAAAGAGAGAGGAGAGGGTAGGGAAGAGTGTGAAGGAAGTGGGAGAGTGGGGATGGGGTTGGGGGGGGAGGGAGGAGCGCCAGTGATGGGTTGGATGAAAAGAGAGAGGAGAGGGTAGGGAAGAGTGTGAAGGAAGGGAGAGTGGGGATGGGGTTTGGGGGGGGAGGAGCGCCAGGATGGGGTTGGATGAAAAAGAGAGGAGAGGGTAGGGAAGAGTGTGAAGGAAGAGGGAGAGTGGGGATGGGTTGGGGGGGGGGAGGAGCGCCAGTGATGGGTTGGATGAAAAGAGAGAGGAGAGGGTAGGGAAGAGTGTGAAGGAAGGGAGAGTGGGGATGGGTTGGGGGGGGGGAGGGGGGAGCGCCAGTGATGGGTTGGATGAAAAGAGAGAGGAGAGGGTAGGGAAGATGTGAAGGAAGAGGAGAGGGGGGATGGGGTTGGGGGGGGGGAGGACGCCAGTGATGGGTTGGATAAAAGAGAGAGGAGAGGGTAGGGAAGAGTGTAAAAGGAAAGGGAGAGTGGGGATGGGGTTGGGGGGGGGGGAGGAGCGGTCGCAATAGTAACCCCTTTCGTGTTAGTGTTAGGTGTGTTGTGTTTTGTGTGTGTGTGTGGTGTGTGTGTTGCGTGCGTGCGCGTGCGGCGTGTGTGTGTGTGTGTGTGTGTGTGGTGTGTGTGTGTGGTGTGTGTGTGTGTGTCTGTGTGTGTCTGTGTGTGCTGTGTGGGGTCTGCGTGCGTGCGTGTGAGTGGTGGTGTGTGTGTGTGTGTGTGTGTGTGTGTGTGTGTTGTGTGTGTGTGTTTTGTGTGTGTGTGCGCGCGCGCGCCGTTCATACGTTGTGTGTGTGTGGTGTGTGGTGTGTGTTGCGTGCGTGCGTGCGTGCGTGCGTGCGTGTGTGTGTGTGTGTGTGTGGTGTGTGTGTGTGTGGTGTGTGATGTGTTGTGTGTGTGGTGTTGGTGTGTGTTGTGTGTGTGTGGTGGTGTGTGTGGTGTGTGTGTTTTGTGTGTGAACTTCTGTTAGAAGTTTCTTATTAAAGAAATCAAATTAACAATTGGGGTTTTTTCGCCCAGAATAAAACCTTAAATTACAACTCCTGATCTTGCTTGACAGTTGGAAATTAATTAATTCCAATCAAAATTAATCGTTAAAATTTCTCTCTCCCCTCTCCTCTCTCACTCTACTCTCTCTCTCCTCTTCTCTCTTTTCTCTCTCTCTCCTCCTCTCTCCTCTCTCTCTCTCCCCTCCTTCTCTCTCTCTCTCTCTCCTTCCCCCACATCCTTAGTCTGTTCCTGTCAGTTTGTCTGTCCTGTCCTGTCAATTCTGTCGCTGTCTGTCCTCTCTCTCTCTCTCTTTCTTCTTCTTTTTGTCTGTCTGTCTTCTGTCGGTCATCTGTCTGTCTTTTCTGTCTGTCGTCCTTTCCTCTCTCTCTCTTTTCTCTCTCTCTCTCCCCTCTCTCTCTCATTTTCTCTCTCCTCTCTCTTCTCGTCTCCTCTCCTCTCACCCTCTGTCCCCTTCCTCCCTCCTCCTTGTCTCTGTCTCTGTCTCTCTCTCTCTGTCTCTCTGGGTCTCTCTCTGTCTCTGTCTCTGTCTCTCTGCACCCTCCCCCCTCACGCTTTTGTCAAATCTGTATTTTT
>CM031601.1:84486831-84494331 GCA_018398815.1 Conus ventricosus | reverse complement strand
ATTGGTTTCCGTTTCTGATACTTGGAGAGAAAGAGAGAGAGAGTGAGAGAAACCTGGGGTCAAAATGAATCAATATAATCTAAGACGGTCCCTGCGTATGCATGTGGGTATAGTGATAAAAGACTCTGATTGAGTATATACGCGTGCACGTGCACAGGCGTAGTGTATATGTGTATGTGTGTATAACTTCATCGTGGTGACAGATTTTCTCTCAAGAGGTCCGAGCTCCTCTTCACAGGGGAGAGGGATGGGGGTGCGAGCCGCCATAGCTCAGTGCCACTCATATTTTGTGTGTGTGTGTGTGTGTCTGTGTATACATTTTGTGTTACGAGGGGCACGTTGCCGAGTGGTTAGCCTGGGGAGCGGGCGGTCGAGGGGTCAGATTGTACGTGTCTGTGTGTGGGTGCGCGCGCACACGTGCGTGTGTGAGCGTTTTGCCCGGGGAGCGGGCGGTCGAGGGGTCAGATTGTACGTGTGTGGTGTGTGTTTTAGGTCGCGCGCGCGCTCGTGTATGTGTCACTACACCCTTTCAGGAAAGAATGGGATGGGCTCCACCTTCTATCATGCCTTGCCCGAGACCAAGGTTGAGCTCAAACACTGCTTCTATAGCCATCAGGCAAAGGGACTTCGATTTCAAGCTTTTTCCACTTCGCTTTGCTTACCTGTTAAAATGGATTTACTTTCTGTGTATCATTTTGCCACGAACAACTCCTTTTCATGTACGCAATACACAGTGCACACGGGAACTCGATTAATAAATTTACATCAGAGATTAGCTCCAGGACGACAAATATATTCAAGTGGAAAAGGGGCGAACAATCGGTCATTTTCGAGACTTGAACCAAGAACTTTATCCGTTTTGCTTGCCATTCAAATTATCATCCACTGGCCCGACTGTGTGTGTGTCTTTCTGCTTTCGCCTTCAGTTTAAGGCCTCTCTCTCTCTTCTCCTCCTCCTCCTCTCCTCCTCTATGCTGGTGTTGGTGGGGATGTAGAAGGCTGACGATGCTTTCGGAGATCTGTGCGATATCCAGCGTCAGTAGCTCGGAACCATGTCATGAAATCCTTTTCTCTTCTATCATTTTAACTTCAAATGATAACATGTCAGTCATTTACACGTCTGCGATGACACAGAATCGTTCTTATCAGTTGTAAGATACCGTTTTTTTCTCGAATGTATTATTAGAAATGAAACTCCTCGCACAAAATGGAAAGATTGCAGTGGAGGCGCTGACTGCAGTTAAAATGGTCTTAAAATATCTTCTAGAGGCAAAAGCGTGTGTTGAATTTATGTTCATAAACTTATCAAGCGCTTTCAACACCCATTGTCTTATATGTTTTATTCGATTCCTTTCTAGAGCCTGAAACGGAAGAAAGTAGACCAATTTAGCCTGTTTTTTTAAACGAAATTAAATGTGAAATGAGGCAGAGAACAGTAAATAATAAACAATTAACAAGTAAGGTAACTCTTGTACCACCCTTGGAGGCCTGCGCTGTGTTGCCTGTACCCATCGTCAACACAGCGCAGGCCTCCAAGGTGGTACAGGACTGCTCTAAAGGCAGGTGAAGACAGTGCTTCTCTGGGTCCTCCCCAGCACCTTCGGGTGTTTCTTTTTCTCCTCTAAACAATTAACAAGTAAGGTAACTCTTGCTCCCACATGTGGGAGCAAGAGTTACCCTACTTGTTAATGTTTTAGTGTTTTTTTTAGATCATTAGCACCACAAGCCCGGGTGCTAGCTTACGATAAGAAAGTATGCAGCTTTGCTGCACAATGATAAAACATTTGGCTAAAAATACCGAGGAAACGTTTTGTCCTTGTTTCAGGCGTTTTGTTTCGTCTTGTTCTGTTTGTGTGGTTTGTCCGTTTGCTTCTTTTTACTTTGAATAAAAAAATAAAAGAAAGCAAGAGAACAAATCACGGTTGCAGTTGTAAGCCGGCAGCAATGTGTCTTCAACAAGTGGCAGCGGCAGCTGCGGTCGGCGCCTTCCCTTTCTCTGGGACTCTTGTGAGATCTTGACGACAATCGAGCAGGTGCTGCCAGAAGGATGCCAGTTGCAGGATGCTCATTCAAAGAGGGTGACATTTCCCTCGGTCACCCGTGCCATTCACCGCAGCACTCCACTTGTCCCCGCAGATCTGTCTGTCTGTCTGTCTGTCTGCTCTCTCTCTCTCTCTCTCTCTCTCTCTCTCTCTCTCTCTCTCTCTCTCTCTCTCTCCTCTTCTCTCTTCTCTCTCTCTCTCTCCCCTCCTCTCTCTCTCTCTCCCTCTCTCTCTCTCCCTCTCTCTTTCTCTCTCTCTCTCTCCCTCTCTCTCTCTCTCTCTCTCTCTCTCTCTCTCTCTCTCTCTCTCTGGTTGAAAACAAGTTCTAGCTTCTCTAACACTTCCTCCGCAAGTACTGTTCCATGTCGTCGAATTACTATTGCCCCTTAACAACATCGGATGACATAACACTGAATTTTCTCGCACAGTTCAAAAACCTTGGCTTTCTATGTTTGATGATGATCTAACATTAATTAAAGCAACATAATTATTGTCAAAACATGTAAAGCACAATACATCAAAAACAGATGCAACAGTTTTATTCACCAGGATCCAACGGAGCGGAAGGAAAAAAAAGGTCAGGGCCTCCATCCTGTCCAGACTGGAATAACGCACTTCCGCACCAGCCAACGAATCGCTGACCCTCATATAACCACACAGACAGATCCAGGATGCTGCCGCTAGGAGAATCTGCAGAGCTTGTAGGACCAAAGCACACCAAGTCACTTCTTACAGTGCTTCACTCGCTTCCAGTTGAAGAGAGAGTTCGGAACAAGACACACCTGTCTACGTTTTCAGATCATTACTGGAACCACAACACCGTATGTACTGACTGGACTGTGTGGTGACAGATCGTGAACAACACGTGTAATAATCTAAAGAAAAGTGTGAGGAGAGGAAGAGCAGACAAAACGTACTTTGAAAAAAAAAATGAAAAAAGAAAATAAAAGAAGAGCTCTTGGAACGACCCCAAACGAAATTATTACAGCTCACGACAAAGTAGCCAAATTACGACAGTGCTCTCTCTCTCTCTTTCTGTCTCTCTCTCTTCCCGGGCGGCTTGATGTGTTTTGCGTGACTGCGCTGCGCAAGCAAATACGGAAAGAACGGAGTTTGCAGCGCAAAGCGATTTGCGACGTATTCGCCAAATGATGTCGATGATAATGTTCATGAGGAAGATGAAGGATGCAGGGCACTCTTCCAGAGGCACGCAACATATAGACCATATATATAGAAGGTATATAGACTTCGCTTGCAGGTGCAATCACGCACGGACGTTCCATTCGCTTGCACATGTCAGCTATTCCGCAGACACAAATCAAACCAGAGGGGAAAAACAGCTACGTAAAGACACACACACACACATATATATATATAATTATAAACAAAGCTTGACCTTGTGTCTTAGATTGAAGAAATAGGGGAAGATACGCATTCATATCTGCAGTGGTAGATGATTCTGCCAAACTATGTGGGTGAATGGGAAAAAAATAAAATAAATGCTTCTCAAAATGAGCCTTCAGCAAGCTTATATTCTCCAAGGGGGAGACATCCTCCAATAGAGAGGGAAACTCACTAACATATAACTCCTGGTCATATACCGATATTTCGAAACTTAGTTGTTTCTCCTCAGTGACCGCGGAAAGTGGTAATTTGACTTCTCTGCCTTTTCAATTTTAAGAGAATGCAATCCCAGAAAAGGCTGGTGTGCAATACCGTAGTATGTTTGTTGAGTTTTCAAAAAACCAACCAAAGGTGCCATCTAAGAAGCAAAAGAAAATCATGAAAGAACAAAACAAGCTACATTTTCTTGTGAAAAGTAGAAATATAAAAAGATATCCTCTAAGACACAAGTGCTGAATGCCAGTTCTTGGAATGAATCCGCAAGGGACTAAAATACAACAAACTAATAAATTCCAAGGATAAGTACCGAGCACCGTTCCAGCAACTTACAGAGCAGCTTGGTGTTGCAATGACTGCAATAAATATTGAATTATAAACAAAGCTTGCTCTTATGTCTTAGATTGAAGAAATAGGGGAGATACGCATTCATATCTACAGTGGTAGATAATTCTGCCAAACTAACAGTATGTGCTTGAGTGGGTGAATGGGGAAAAAATAAAATAAATGCTTCTCAAAATGAGCCTTCAGCAAGCTTATATTCTCCAAGGGGAGACATCCTCCAATAGGGAGGGAAACTCACTAACATATAACTCCTGGTCATATACCGATATTTCGAAACTTGGTTGTTTCTCCTCAGTGACCGCGGAAAGTGGTAATTTGACTCCTCTGCCTTTTCAGTTTTAAGAAGAATGCAATCCCAGAAAAGGCTGGTGTGCAATAGAGGATATCTTTTTATATTTTCTACTTTTCACAAGAAAATGTAGCTTGTTTTGTTCTTTCATGATTTTCTTTTGCTTCTTAGATGGCACCTTTGGTTGGTTTTTTGAAAACTCAACAAACATACTGCAGTATTGCACACCAGCCTTTCCTGGGATTGCATTCTTCTTAAAACTGAAAAGGCAGAGAAGTCAAATTACCACTTTCCGCGGTCACTGAGGAGAAACAACCAAGTTTCGAAATATCGGTATATGACCAGGAGTTATATGTTAGTGAGTTTCTCTCCCTATTGGAGGATGTCTCCCCCTTGGAGAATATAAGCTTGCTGAAGGCTCTTTTTGAGAAGCATTTATTTTATTTTTTCCCCCTCAAGCACATACTGTTAGTTTGGCAGAATCATCTACCACTGCAGATATGAATACGTATCTCCCCCTATTTCTTCAATCTAAGACATAAGATCAAGCTTTGTTTATAATTCAATATTTCTTGCAGTCATTGCAACACCAAGCTGCTCTGTAAGTTGCTGGAACGGTGCTCGGTACTTATCCTTGGAATTTATTAGTTTGCTATATATATATATATATATATATATATATATATATAACGCACACGCTCGCGCGGATGCATACACTCACGTAAGCGCTCGCGCGCGATCGTGTGAGCGTACACACACACACACACACACACACACACACACAAGCGTATAGACACATACACATACACACGCGGGAACACATGCACGCGCACACATGTTGACACATACACACACATGCGTATGCAGGAACGCACGCACTCACTCAAACACACACACTCAAACGCACGCGCGCGCGCACACACACACACACACGCTGGCGCGCGCGCGCGCACACACACACATGTATATATGTACGTGTATGTATGCACGTATGTATATGTACACACACATGTATAATATATACGTATATGTATGCATACATACACACAAACGCACGCACACATACACACACACACGCTGGCGCGCGCGCGCACACATACATATGTATATATGTGTACGTATATGTATGTATTCACATATGTATGTATGTATATGTACACACACATGTATAATATATACGTATATGTAGTACACACACACGCGCGCACACACACACACACACACACACATACACACACAAACTGTGTGTCCACAGACCATCATTGTGGAAAATCATGAAAACCTACGGCATCCTAGAGAAAGTCGTGTCGGCCATTGAACAGATATACATAAACTCCAAGTGCAGAGTCTGGACGGAAGATGGCTACAGTGACCTACAGTGACTGGTTTGAAGTTGTCACCGGAGTAAGGCAAGGTTGTATCCTCTCCCCTCTCCTCTTTGCAATTGCCATTGACTGGGTTCTGAAACACGCAATCCAAGGACAGGGAATCAAGTGGACAGAAGGGAACAGCCTTTCAGATCTGGATTTTGCCGATGACATTGCCGCTCTTGCAAGCATCACTCAAGATTTGCAGGTGCTTGTAGACAACATCAGCAAGTTTGCAAGCAACATTGACCTCATCATCAGTGCCAAAAAGACTAAAAACATGTTTACCGGTAAACACCAAGGGCCAACAGACGTTCTCATCGACCAAAACCAAGAGGAAGTAGTAGAGAACTTTACATAACAAGGCAGCTATATCAACAACGCCAATGACCTCGACCATGAACTGAAGTGTCGTACTGGGAAAGCAACATCAGCATTCAATCAGATGAACAAAATATGGAACAGCAAGACATTCTCCCTTGGAATCAAACTGAAATTTTATAACTCCAGTGTGATTTCAATGTTGTTATATGGATGTGAAACCTGGCAACTGAAGACCACCCAGGAGAGGAAACTCGACGCTTTTGATACTAAGTGCCTACGTAAGATCTTGGGCATCAAATGGTCAGACTTTGTACCAAATGAAGAGGTCAGGGAGAGGTCCAAACAGCTCCCCGTGTCAACCATCGTCTGCAGACGGCGCCTCCTCTGGCTGGGTCATGTCTTGAGATTACCCTCTTTAAGACCTGCAAACCAGGCCATTAAATGGACCCCAGCAGGCCAGAGAAAAAGAGGACGACCCAGGATGAGCTGGCGACAGACAGTGGAGAGAGACCTCCGACTCGTTGACAGAGGATGGAGTGACACTAGCAAACTGGCCGAGGACCGTGCACAGTGGAGTGCCTCGACTGCCTCATGCCTCGCAAGACGCGGGAGCATCTAAGTCTAAGTCACACACACACACACACACACACACACACACACACACACACACACACACACACACACACACACTCACACACACACACACACACACACACACACACACACACACACACACACACACACACACACACACACACACACACACACACACACACACACACACACACTCATACATGTTGGCGTGCACACACACGAAGGCAGAGAGACACAGAGATACAAAAACAGAGACAGAGTCACAGAGACAGAGAGAAACACATGCAGACAGGCAGACAGAGTTTGAGAGAGAGGTGAGAGAGAGAGGGGTGTGGCAGAAAGAGAGAGAGAGAGAGAGAGAGCGGGGGAGAGGGGGGATGAGATAGAGAGAGAGAGAATCAGACAGACAGAATGCCAGACTGACAAACTTATAGACACACGCACGCACGCACGCGCACACACACACCACACACACACACACACACACACACACACACACACACACGCGCGCGCGCGCGCGCGCCACACACACACACACACACACACACACACACACACACAGAGAGAGAGAGAGAGAGAGAGAGAGAGAGAGAGAGAGAGAGAGAGAGAGAGAGAGAAACAGACAGAGAGACAAACAGGCAGGCAGCAGATGAGGGAAAGGACAGTAGTAGATGAGAGGCGCCAGAACAGCAGAGACCTGGGACTCGGAGTGCAGAGAATACACTGTCCTCTCTGCAGCACTGGAAATCACGACTGACATCAAGAACACATTGCCTGAGACGTAGCAGAGCCAGGAGGAGCTACAGGGCAATGTCATTCTGTCTTTAGCACCAGAACTGTGTGGCTCTGTACCCCCCACACTGCAATCGACATCTACAGGGCAATGTCATTCTGTCTTTAGCACCAGGAATCTGTGGCT
>CM031601.1:84454331-84464331 GCA_018398815.1 Conus ventricosus | reverse complement strand
AACAGGCTGGGTAACTGGCATTGGGGCATGGGAATGGCTTTACGGGAAACGGCCAATTGGACTATGTAAAAATCATTTAGCCAGTATCAAAATAGAATACTTTGAAATAAAAAGAGTTCTTCTTTTCCCAAACGTCCGAAACTCGCGACTCGCATTCTTTAGAGCGCTGGTTAAACAAGACAGGAGTAAGGGTGCCGAGGCCGCACACCCATGTTACCTGAGTGAAGAAGCTTTATTTCTTTGATAATGTTTTCTTCTTACTTTTTGTACAGTCTGTTCGACTGCTTTCATGCACATTGTAAGATTATGCATCACAAATGAAAATGTCAGTGTGTCACGTGCAGGATTGTGGCTGTATCTGTGTGTAGCGCTACAGTTGCAGAGAAACGCTGCAGTTATTTGCTTTTGTCACACAGTTTTTATACATCCGCTCTTTAGGTGGTCCAAAAATTCCTCAAACTAGGTCTATCGAGCTTTTCTAGGACTTCGTTCGTTTTGTGTTCTCCCCTCCCGTTGAAATAGTTCTGGTGGTTGTCGAAGGTGGCTGTCCTAGACAGACGAGGCGATTGAACTATGAGGACCCGCTGTACGTGATGTCTTCAATGTAATTTTCCACAGTTTTCTTCAGCTGTCATTTTATTTTTTATTAGAAAAGTACTTAAAGACTCAGAATCAAAAACTTACTTAGAGAATATTTCGAGAGTGTCACCCTGTCTTCACCAGCTCACTGTTGCTGCTGTATCCTGACAACCGTTCACCCCACACAACAGTCGTCCCACCAGGCCTCGCTGCTACAGCAACAACAGTGAGCTGATGAAGACAGGGTGTCGAAATATTCTCTGAGTAAGTTTTGATTCCGAGTCTTTAACTACTTTTCTAATGTCGAATCCAGAATCCAGAAACCTATATTCTTATTTCATTTTTAAATCAGGGATGAACCTTGTCATCATTCTTCACGACTGAGATTTTCTTTGTCAGCTTTGCCTAGATTTTGTCACATAACATTCCCGCGGCGAGGGGACAGAGGGGAGAAGGTGAGGTGGAGGGTTGTTTGTTAATTTTTTTTCATGTTTTTAATTAACAGTTACACGAATAAGCCTTTAATCTACATCCTACCTACTTCTTTATTTGTTGTTTTTTGTTTCTTTGTTTTTTCTTAATTTAAAAGTCCGCTCGCCTTTTGTACGAACACGGCAGATAAGGTAGAGGGAACAGGATAGAAGAGGAGTGACAGAGAGAGAGAGAATGTGTGTGTGTCTGTGCGTGCGTGCGTGCGTGCGTGCGTGCGTGTGTCTGTACGTGTCAGAGAGAGAGAGAGGATTCTCTTTGACACCAACAAATTAACTGTCGGGTATTGACTGGGAGCTTCACCACATTTTCTAACCCAGCCTCCAGAGCAAACAAGGCTCGTCCATCATCGGCGATTGAACTCATCAATCACTAAGCGAGTATCGATCGATCCAGGAAACCTAACGACGCTTCAACTTCCAATTCAAAAAGCAAAGCTCTTCGAGTGAACTGTGGGATTTTTTTTTTCTTGAATCTTCATTTCTCACCTCCATCAATGAAGTCATGTGTTTGCCTGCATCTATTTTTTTTTTGTATCTTTGGGGGACGAGGCACTGACTACTGAACTTACTTATAAAATATACCTCGTCCAGAGAAAGAAAAGTAAAATATGAGTGAAACGAGCCCACTGTGTTTTGAAGTGGACGTGTCCGGAGCAGACAACAGTCTTTTTGTCGCTTAGCGATTTTCATATGCACACTGGAAGTGACACCTTTGCTACAGTTACCTCTCCTGGTGGCTCCTAGTGGAATCAGAACGTGTAGTAGTAGTAATATTGATCAAATTCATTCACACTTTCCACTCGAAATAATCGCAGCAATGTTACTGTTGTAATTGGATAGCTATGTAAGAATGAGCCTATTTTTTTGTGGAACGTGAAATCGTTTCAGTGGTCAAAATTGTGATATGTTGAATTTGCATACTGTTTTCAAAAAATATTGCTGAACGATTCTTCCGTCATCATAGTAATGCCTTGGCAAAAATTTGAGCAGAAAAGGGGAATGAAGATACAGACAATGAAAACATGTAATTAGAATAATATTACTGACTTCCATAAAAAACGCGAAAGCAAAACAAGCTGAAGGTTAGGGGGCGAATGTTATTGGTCACAATTGTACAGAGTGGAAGCGAGAATTCAACGTGATTTGATTCATTACACCGGTAATGTGTGAAAATGTTATCAGCAATATGTCTTTGTGTGGAAAATCCAAGGTCACGTGACAAACCAGCTTGAAGTCCTAATACCGTGTGTGGCCACCATTTGCATGGACAACTGCTTGACACCTGCGGCTCATTGAGTGGACCGGGTGGTTGATGCGTCCCCTTGGCACACCAGCCCACACATGGACGATGGCCTGGTGAAGTTGAGCCGCTGTTGCTGGTCGTGGACGCAGGAGGTCCAACCGTCTGCCAAGTTCATCCCAAAAATGTTCTATTGGGTTTAAATCGGGACTGAGGGCTGGCCAGGGCAGCACATTGACGTTGTTATGCTGAAGAAATTGCTGGGTGGCCCTGGCTGTGTGTGGTCTTGCATTGTCCTGTTGGAATGTCCAGTTTGGGTGTTGCGCAAAAAAAGGAACGACATGGGGTCTGAGCACCTGGTGGATGTAGCACTGTGCATTGACACCCTGTCCGCGACCAGGACCTATGTTCTGAAAGATGACTGGTCCTATGGCGTGGTTAATGCCAATTGCACCCCATATGATAACGCTCGGGCCTCCCCAGGGGTTCCGCTCTACCACACAGGAGTCAGCATAGCGTTCACCAGGTCGACGCCATATTCTGACACGACCGTCAGCCATGTCAATACAAAAACGGCTCTCATCTGAGAACAGTATGCGTCCCCACTGCTGCCTGCGCCAGTTGATTCAGGCTTGTGCCCACTGCAGCCTGTCCTGCCGGTGTCTTGGTGTCAGTACCGAACCTCTGTGAGGACGCCTATATGCCAGCCCGTTCTCCTGAAGACGCCGCCGCACAGTGTTGAGGCTGATTCGTTGCTGGAGATTCCCAGGCACCTGTAGAGCAGTGTTAGCGGCTGTTTGCTGCCTGTCCCGCAGATGGGTTCGAACAAAATGGCGATCCTCTCTTGGTGTGGTGACCCGAGGACGGCCTGGCCGGGGACGATCATCAGTGGTACCAGTGACTCGCATGCGGTGCTGCAGACGATAGATGGTTGAGATGTGGACGTTAAAGATGTTGGCGACCTGCCTGGCATCCACACCAGCCTCCAGATGGTCTAGGCACGATTGCGTTCCTCTGCTCGTAGTCTTGGCATCTCTGTAGCGCTCAGACGGCAAGTCGTTATCTGCACCTTGTAGCGCGGCTTTATAAAGGGTGCATGCCTGCGTACTTGTCGCTGGTTAACTTTGCTCTGCATAGTGTGCACGTACCTCACATGCAGCAACCAGTTTGCCAATTTTGTTGACCCTCCAATGCCGGGAATGATGTGTTGCTCACACAATTTTTTCACTGCACGTGAGTCTTGGACCCAAACAACTTGCCACAATGGTTCAGTATTGTATATTCACCCCTTTTCACCCGAAAAATAGCCTTTCAATTTTTCGCGTTTTTTATGGAAGTCAGTATATATTATACATATGACAACTTACTTTTATAGATTTATGAGAAACCATTAACACATTCCCACTGAAGGCAGATGTATTTGCATTGCCTGCTTCTACACCTTTCGTCCGTTGGATCCGACTCAGTATGGAGACACGGCTAATCGTGTCTGTGTTCTTGGCGTCAAATAGAGACACACCATAGTCCACAATTTTGTGGTGTTTATACCACCAAGGCTTCGAAAAAAAAAATCCAACAGCACCCACCCCCAAAGCAGCCAGCGAAGGGTAATAAATGAAACAAAACGAAAGTATGGAAAGGAAGAAAGTTGCTGAAAAACTAACATCATGCAAACAGTATAAAATGTAGAGGGACAATCTTTGAGCGTATGCTTGAGGATTCATTCAAGGATGCAAGGGAGATCAAAAGATATGGAACAGTCTGAGTGGTCAGCTCTGCTGTTCAATAACCTAAACATTGTCAGCAGAAAACAAATTGCACCAACTTCTTCGGACCGTAAGAACAATTACCTCCCCTGGCAAAAATAGGTGTTTGACTAATGTGCAGACCAAACGGGGTGGGGGTGGGATTCAAGATTCGTTCGTCCTTGCTAGAGGTCTGTCTTCTCCTGATTACCTTTGAAGGGTCCCTCGCCCTCCAATTACGCGTTATGGTTACTTGATATAGTGCGTTTTTCCTGTCTTTTCAGTTTTAAGAAGAATGCAATCCCAGAAAAGGCTGGTGTGCAATACCGTAGCATGTTTGTTGAGTTTTCAAAAAACCAACCAAAGGTGCCATCTAAGAAGCAAAAGAAAATCATGAAAGAGCAAAACAAGCTACATTTTCTTGTGAAAAGTAGAAAATATAAAAAGATATCCTCTAAGACACAAGTGCTGAGGGCCAGTTCTTGGAATGAATCCGCAAGGGACTAAAATACAACAAACTAATAAATTCCAAGGATAAGTACCGAGCACCGTTCCAGCAACTTACAGAGCAGCTTGGTGTTGCAATGACTGCAAGAAATATTGAATTATAAACAAAGCTTGCTCTTATGTCTTAGATTGAAGAAATAGGGGGAGATACGCATTCATACCTGCAGTGGCAGATGATTCTGCCTAACTAACAGTATGTGCTTGAGTGGGTGGATGGGGGAAAAATAAAATAAATGCTTCTCAAAATGAGCCTTCAGCAAGCTTATATTCTCCAAGGGGGAGAGACATCCTCCATATATATATAAAACGTGAATAGCTCCGCAACACGTGGTTTCCTTTTGATTCCCTGTGGTTAGTGAATTCATCTACGAAGACTAAATAATATAGAGTTGAAAATGCATCTTTGTTTTACTATGTTTAAAAAAATCGGCATTTCAAGATTTGTGCCAAATTATGAAAACAATAAGTGGTACAATTGTAACCAAAAAGAGGTCCAAAGTGTCTCCTTTACACATGGATTTCTCAACCATTCGAGAAGCTGTTCGTTGTACACAGAATCGAATGGTTATTTGAAATCAACCAGACAACATCGCCCGATCTGTGGAACACATTTCTGGGCAGCTGTGTACAAGTGAAACGTCTGATCAGCTGCTGAATATTCTTAACAGCATCCAGCCTGACTTTCAGAAATAACAGAATTGTTTTCTATCCAATTGTGTGATCTCATACTCAGTTTGATGGTCTAACATTTCTAAACAGTGTTTAATATTGCTACCTAGAGTTAGACCTAGCCTCCCAACAAAAGAAAACACACTACTCACTCGTAGCTTTCTACGTGATCACGTGATCCTTGATCCTTTTGGTCACGTGATCTGAATCGAGAGTTCACTCAGTCAGCAACAGCATCGCTGGGGAAGATGGCCGGATGGCTGTCGAAAGCTACGAGTGGGTAGTGTATTTCCTTTTGTTGGGAGACTAGGTCTAACTTTAGGTAGCAATATGTCTACCCCCCAGCTGTTGAAACTTCCCCAACGTCTCAGTGTTTAATAGTTACTTTATACACTCTGCGGCAATTGTCGACATTTGCAGGATCATCCATCAGTGAACTGGAACAAAGATTGCCCTGAGCCAGTCTTCTGAAGGTCTCTCAGAAGTGAAGATAGCCCACAGTAACCTGATCAGAAGCAGAAACACGTCTTCACCATCAATTTATCTATACATATTGATGAGACATCTTCTATCCCGCATGACGTTCCAAGTTCATGTCTGGCTATCACTGTGCTTACATCTTTTTTGTTACATCTTTATTAAAAGTATAATCACCATTCATCAAATCGATACTGACATCTTCAACGCCTTTTCAGTGACCTCAGTCTTCTTCACAGAACGCCTTTGAAATGACTGATCCGGTCAACAACGCTGATGTTGTTGCTAATCTTCTCCTTGCTTCCATAATCCACACTTCTTACATTTATCAGAAATGTAATGAGTGCCAGTATTTTGCTGACTAGGGGTTCCGCTTTCCGCTTTCTGTATCCCTGTCTTGATTTTCCACGTTCTGTATTTCTTTCTTTCAGCATCATACACAAATCTTTTCAAACCTTTCTGATTGCCCTGAACCGCTTGGATTTCAAATTTCTTTTTTCTTCATGGTCTCACATTTCAGCGTCATGCGAGCCAGACATTTTCAAGTTGTAGATCGGTATTTCTCTTCACACAAACGCTCCAGCATCCTGCGAGCATTGTTCCAAAATCCCAAGAGCGCTTTCTGTGGCACTTTCTAAGACACAAGAGACCATCACAGATGTAATCTCGAAGTCATTGCTTTAAGAAATCCATCTACTTTGGGTTTATTAGCAAAAGCTATAAAGAGAGAAATAAGAAAAAAGAGAGAACAGGAGGGCAGAGAGAGAGAGAGGGAGGTGGAGGTGAGAGGGAGACTCCATCGTGAAGTGGCTAACCAGTTTTTCTACAAAAGTAGATGGCGATGTCTAGAGAGGACCTGGCGGGGGACCAGAAAGGGAATAGGTTCATTCGAGGTCCGAATCCTCGCTTTCTCAACTGTCAGTCAGTTTGTTATACCAGTTGCTGAGCCATAACAGCTGGTCGTACTATCCACCTTCTTTTTAAAAATCCATTTTGAACAAACCAACAATTCCATTGGTCTAACTTATTCGGTAGGTTTGTTGGTTGGTTATCTGGTCACTTTTTCTTGTTGTTTTTTCTTTTTTCTTTTTGCTGTCCCATCTTCTGTGCCACCTCAGTGGCATTGTACCCACGCCGCTCACTCTGACACCCCGTCCACCGCCACAGCTCGGTCAGTCCCACCGCAGCCCCGGCACCGGCAATCCATTTCTGTGCCACCTCAGTGGCATTGTACCCACGCCGCTCACTCTGACACCCCGTCCACCGCCACAGCTCGGTCAGTCCCACCGCAGCCCTGGCACCGGCAATCCACAGGAAGCAGTCAATATCAAGTAGTCAAGAGGCAACCCACCGGAGGAGACACTGCACTGCTGCCGAGTCACTTCGGTGGTGTTCAGTGGCGCCGGCGCGTGTGTGTGGTGTGTGTGTGGTGTGTGTGTGTGTGTGTGTGTGTGTGTGTGTGTGTGTGTATACATGCATATATATATATATATATATATATATACGAAGCACGACTTCCAAACAATGGCTGCTGAAAGTTTTAAGTCCCGTTTATAATAATATTTAGGTCTTAATTTGTTTTTGTTTTCTGCAGACACATCACGGTACAACTTACGACCTTTGCTCTAATGGCCAACTCATACTTAAGATACAGCGATGCATTAAAAGCGTTAGTGTCCTTGACTGAATTATTAGACTTCTTTACACGATGGATCGATTATTACAGACTTGTAACCAGCAAAAGTCACGAAGTCAGTCTTCAGGTCTTCAACAAAGTATGTGCTTAATATATTGTCCTTCATCATAACAGAAACTGCGCAAGATTGTGTGCATGGGGCCGGAATAGTTCAGTGGTAGAGCGCCGGACTCGTAATCTTGGTGATCCTGGGGTTGCCGGTTCGAATCTCAATCTGGCCGTTTCGGTACAGAGGGATTTTTCCCTCAGAGTTAACATTGGTTCTGACTCCATTTCCCATGCAATCCTTCGAATGAGACTATAAACGAAGATTCCGTGTTTGAACACACACATAACATCTTGCACACACGTAAAAGCCCATCACCAACTTTCGGAAGAGAAGGCCAGTTTGGCCGTTGGTATGGATGACACATTACACATCGCTTGCATCTGCGTGAGAAATGGGAAGAATGAAGTAAGGCAATTGAGTGAACAATATTGAACGACATTGACTGGATGACACGGGAAACGACTGAATGAAGCGCCAGCTGGCAGCTCTTCAGTCGGCACTACCCAGGTAGGCAGCTCGTTGTGTAAATAAGTGTGGATTGTAAAGCGCTTAGAGCTTGGTCTCTAGCCAAGGATAGGCGCTATATCAGTATTCATAATAGTATTAATAATAATCTGTACCAAACACGGTGAAAGCTACAATTTCCCCACCTTTATGTTCGCTGATTGTAAAGCAAAACATGTTCACCGGAGTTTTAAGTATAAATTTACAGCAAAAACAGCACAATACATGCTGCAGAATGTCTGTAAAACCGGTTATATTTTGTAAAACTGGAGATCATGTTTATCATTATTGACGCTTTGGAAAGTTCTTCAACAAAATGTCTTTGTTCCTACGAGTTGACATTTCCGCCTTACAAATCCTAGACAGTTTAAAGATAAAACAAATGTCTTCAAAACAGCTAATGAAGTATCTGAAATGTTAGCTGACTTTCGGAATACACTACCGTCGCACACAAAAGTGAGGCGGTTAATGTCATGACTTGTCCATCTAAGCTTGTATGTTTGGTTTTCGAAAAGTACACGCGCACTTTTGAAATACCAGAGAGAGAGAGAAGAGAGAGAGAGAGAGAAGAGGAGAGAGAGAGAGAGAGAGAGAGGAGAGAGAGAGTCGGCAAATGATGGGAGATGTTCTCAAGATCCTTTTCAGGCTTGTTAGGCACAGCCAGGAGATTTTGTCGTGGCATTCACAGCAAGTCAGCAACAAGCAATGCATCATTCATCTGCACTTGAATAATTGGTTGGAGAGACAGACAGACAGACAGACAGACAGAGACAGAGAGAGAGAGAGAGAGAGGGGGGGGAAGAGAGAGAGAGAGAGAGAGAGAGAGAGAGAGAGAGAGAGAGAGAGAGAGAGAGAGAGAGAGAGAGACGACAGATAGAGGCACAGAGACAAAGAGAGAAAGAGAGACAAAGAGGCATATAAGGGTAGAGAGAAAGAGAGAGATGGGGCAATGTAGACAGACAGACAGACAGACAGAGAGAGAGAGAGAGAGAGAGAGAGAGAGAGAGAGAGAAGAGAGGAGAGAGAGAGAGAGAGAGAGCGGAGACATAGAGAGGGAGGGAGGGGAGGAGGAGGCAGGCAGACAGGCAGACAGAGGGAGACAGAGGGAGACAGAGGGAGACAGACAAACGGACAGAGAGACAGACAGAGAGAGACAGACGCGTAGTAACAGAGATGCACCAGGTCGCATTCTTACCTTAATACAACCATGCATAGTTATGATACATTTAATCATGCATAGTTATGATACATTTAATCATGCATAGTTATGATACATTAATCATGCATAGTTATGATACATTTAACATGCTGTTATGACATTATCATGCATAGTTATATACATTTAATCAGCATAGTTATGATCATTTAACAGCATAGTTATGTAATTTAACCATGCATATTTATGATAATTTAATCCCATAGTTATGATACATTAATCAGCATATTATGATAATTAATCATGCATAGTTATGATACATTAATCATGCATAGTTATGAACATTAATCATGCAATAATGAACATTTATCATGCACAGTTATGAACATTTAATCATGCATAGTTATGATACATTAATCTGCTTTATGATACTTAATCAGCACAGTTTGATACATTTATTGCATAGTTTGATACATTTAATCAGCATAGTTATGATAATTTAATCATCATGTTATGATAATTACAGCAAGTTATGATACATTAATCATGTATTATGATACTTTAATCATGCATATTTGATAATTTAATCAGCATATTTAAATACTTAATCATGATATTATTAGTTTAATCTGATATTATGATACATTTAATCATGCATATTCCATCATCATCCTTGCCAATGGGTAGAGGGAGATAAGACATCTCGAAGCCAGACACCCCATCCGCTGTCCTCTGCCTTCGCATCACGTAGGGCCATCATCTGGTCCATTCTTTGATGTTGTCCATACGCTTTGCTTGTCGCCCTTCGTCTGCCGCCTTCAGCGTGCCCTGGATACTGTTTGGCAGTGAATTGTGGCTATACATCCGAACCACGACGCTTCCTCTTT
>CM031601.1:84439331-84444331 GCA_018398815.1 Conus ventricosus | reverse complement strand
ATATAATAAGATGATGATGATGATGATGATGATGATGATGATGATGATGATGATGATATGATGATGATTATATATTCAGCTTTTGCAGACTATCTGGTACATATGAACAGGAGAAATTAATGGCACAATCACTAGCATGTTGCAGGGGAGTATTAAAAATGTAACTAAGCAAATAAACAAGCAGAGAACAACAAAACACGAGAAGTACAAGAAATACACGGTAAATTCACGTACATCGCACGTAAACTTCTACCTTACGAATCACTTAGAGACGGTGGTATACTTTCTTAAATTCTGACGGAAAAGATGACAGTACATGGGTGCAAATTTTTCTCGCGAAGTGTGTCACATTTACAACAAATTAATATGAACTGACATAAATCTTCAATACATTGCCCGTTACACTATTCACAAAATGAATCGATGATTTGTTGACTCGATTGCAATATACTGTTCAGAGCAACACGACGATGTTCACGAGTAGCCCACTGACAGGCCATCACTGTTTCTGCATGATGTTACAATGGTCAGGGTATAATGAGAGGGAAGCGTGCCAGTCTTAATAAACACGAATCATCCAGTAGTTGCTTGAACAGATATCATCATCTCATCTCATCCCCCATGACCACAATGGTCGTAGGGAGGGATGGGGAGGGAAAGGGGGCATGAAGGACGACGTCGTCGATCTTCTTCTCCATCGCGGCCTGTCCTCTGCTTCTCGCAGGAGTTCTTGTAGCCTGAGGTTTGTCCATTTTATCTCCTTCTCCGACCAGCTCTTTCTCTGCCTGCCTCTGCGCCATCCTCCTTCAAGCGTACCTTGCAGAATTGTCTTTGCCATAGAGTCGTGTCGTGTCTCGTGGCCAAACATCAACTCTCTCCTCTTGACGGTAGCCAAGAGGAGTTCCTGTGTCCTGCCAGTGTGGTCACCTGCTCTCGGACAGACTTGTTGGTTCTGTGCTCTGTCCAGGAGATGAGAAGCAATCTTCTGCATACCTTCATTTCAAAGGCCTGAATCATTCTCTTCAGCCGCTCCACAGCTTTGAGAGCTTTGCCATAGCTGATGTGGCAAGAGCTTAGCTGATTTTGATTTCTGCTGTACAGCGACCGTCTTTCGCAAGTGCAGAGCCGAGTATTAGAACGCTTCCACCTCTTCCAACTTTTGTCCGTTCATTGTGATGTTTGCGGGTCTGGTCATCATTGCTGCTGTTCACTATTACCTTGCTTTTTCTGCGCTGATTTCCATCCCATATGCGCTTTCTCGGTCTTCTAGCCTGCTAGTTAAGTCATAGAAGTCGTTGTTGCTTCTGCCGAGTAGGTCTACGTTATCAGCAAAGTGCAGATTGCATATAGACCTGCCCCGAACTGAGATGATAGTATTGAAGTTTCTTATTACCTCGCGCATGATATTCTCCAAGTACAGGTTTAAGGGGGCCGGGGAGAGGAGACAGCCCTGTCGGACGCCAACAGTTGTATGGAAGAAATCCCCTATTTGGCTGTTCATAAGCACGGCGCTGGTTGCCGAGATGTGTAGTGTCTGATCTGCACTAGCCCTTACTCCACATTGAAATTTCTGAGGATCTGCCACAACCTGTCATGCCAAACTCGATCGAAAGCATTTTCAAAGTCTATAAAGTTGCGGAAGAGGTCTCTCTGGTGTTTGGGGTGTCTCTCAATCATCAGGCGGCAGTTGATGGTTTGCTCAACTGTGTTCCTTCCTTGTCCAAAGTCCGCCTGTTCTTCTGCGAACAGTTACCCCGCCTGGTTCCTCCGCCTGCCAGCCAACAGCCAGAGAACCAGACCTACTTCCAATATTGAGAGCAGGAGTGAAGGAAGCAGTTCGCTGCTTGAAAGGAGGAAAGTCGCCAGGAATTGACGACATCCCAGCAGAGCTGCTACATCATGGAGGCGAGGAGATGATCACAGTGCTGACTATACTCAGTCAGAAGATCTGGGAGACCAACGTAAGGCCCCAAGAATGGACGCAGTCTTTGATTATCCCCATCCCAAAGAAAGGCAACGCTAGACTGTGTCACAGCCACAGAACGATCAGTTTGATTTGTCATCCAAGCAACATTCTGCTAAGAATCATTCTGAACAGATATACAAAATTTAGAAACATTCCCCACATTCTGCACTTCCATTCATATACCCAAGCTGTAAGTCCACAATAGCACTCGCACACGTGTTACTGGGGTTTTCTTTTACCAGAGTGATCATGCATTTGCAGTATTTGTCGTATTGTGTTGGATACCTGTAGTCAGACATGCACAAGGGCCTGCACTGGTGTTTCACAAGTCAAACAAATGCATAAATACAAATAGGATATCTATTGCACGATCCCAAGAAGAATGTTGTTTTGGACATTCTTCCCTACTTTCAAAACCAGTTTGCAGAATTCAGTTTGGACTTTTTCAATTGCATTATGTCTTTGAAACCCCTAAATCTCACAGCCACATGACGGAATCGGCTTTACTTTTGTGTCACAAATGTGAATAATGTAACAGCAGGAATTACTAGAAGATAAAGACAATCTTTTGATTCCTGCTACTGTTCTTAGAGCCTTACCTGATCGCTTTTTGTACACGTGGACCAGTTGAATGTGGCGGAGGATAAAACTCAGAGACAATTGTAGCTATATTCAACCTGGATCTGCTTATAACCATACCAGCATTTTTCGGCTGATTTAATGATACAACTATTTCAAAACACTACCGCATTGGTTTTGTCCATATTTGCAGTCAGGCGCTTCTTACGACAGTAATTTTCAAAACACTTTTTCTTGTTTAAGCTGTCTCAGACACTGAAGCAGCAGCATCTGCGTACATCAACAGAAAAATACAGAATTGATCCACACAAATGTCGACACCCCTTGCTCATATTCAAATAAATCAGCTTGTAACTCAGATGAAAAGATACATAACAACAAAGACCTTAAAACACAACCCTGTCTTACACTTAATACAGAGTCAAAATACTCAGTTATTCTGGTCCCCATTTTGACAGCCAGATTCACATTTGTATTCGTGGCCTTCGAACTTTCGTGAATGCCTGTTGTTGTTTTTTTGTAGTATGAGGAACGACAGTTTTGTCTGTGTGTACTATCGAATGTTTCAGAAAAGTCTACAAAGAGTGTGTGAAAGTGCACCACAAACACACTCACACACACACACACACACACACAACACACACACACACACACACACACACACACACACAACACACACACACACACACACCCCACACGCACGCACGCACGCACGCACGCACGCACGCACGCACGCCACACACACACACACACACACACACACACACACACACACCACGCACGCACGCACGCACGCACACATGCAACACACACCAAACAGACAGAGAGAGAGAGAGAGAGGAGAGAGAGAGAGGAGAGAGAGAGAGAGAGAGAGAGAGAGAGAGAGAGAGAGAGAGGAGAGAGAGAGAACTATTAGAAACTCCGCCACATGAAGCCCAGCAACAGACAGTGACTGTGAAATAAGAGGACCCTCTGACAAGTCAGGGTTGAGGTTACACAGCACTTCATCACGATGAAGAACGATGGACTGGTCTTGTCTCCTAATAACCATTGTCCTCATTTGTGGAATGTGACAAGTACAGGGGTGAATGGCCGTGTAAATCTGGTGTGTGCAGGTGTGTGTGTGTGCGGGGGGGGGGGGGGGAGGGGGTCAAGGGGGTATAAATGTGTTGGCGTGTGCACGTGTGCGTGCGCGCGTGAGGGAGAGAGGATCTCCCCCCCCCCTCTTTCTCTCTCTCTCTCTTATTGTATATGCATAAGAGACCGATGCAAGCGCGTGCGTGTGTGTGTGTGTGTGTGTAGTGTGTGTGTGTGTGTGTGTGTGTGTGTGTGCGTGCGTGCGTGCGTGCGTGCGTGCGTGCGTGCGTGCGTGCGTGCGTGGTGGTGGTGTGTGTGTGTGTGTGTGTGTGTGTGTGTGTGTGTGTGTGTGTGTGTGTGTGTGTGTGTGTGTGTGTTTTAAGAGAGATAGAGAGAAGCAAGGTCCTAACAAAGAGGATGATCTCTCTCTCTCTCTCTCTCTCTCTCTCTACTCCTATCCTCTCCTCTCTTCTCTCACACACACACACACACACACACACACACACACACACACAACACACACACACACACACACACACACACACACACACACACACACACACACAACACACACACAATTCAATTCAATTCAATTCAAATTTAATCCTTTGACCCCTGTTGGGGCATGGAGGATACAAATGTAACAAAGAGAAATACGAAACTCACTCAGAACAATGCGTGAACATAATTGCGAAATGCTGAATTCTGGTGAACTGCAATGATCTCATTAAACACTCTTCCCATTTTTTAGAAACTTACTAATATTCAAACAAATGCGTCTTCCTTTTTGAAATAAATTACAAAAGTTGAAAACAGACTTTAGTTTTAGATATTTTTTGGGATGAATTTTTCAAGAAGTTCATTATATTTTGGACATTCCATGATGCAATTAAATTCATCTGCCAAGTTCACCCATTTGACAGTTACGATAAATACGCAATTCTCTTGGAACATTATGGTGTCTTCCAATTTCAATTTGCAATTTATGGTTACTACATCTAAATTTAAATAAAGATATAATATAAATATCTGGTAAGGTAGAAATATAATGTTTCTTTTCCACAGACAGCCTTTACGCTTTTATAGAATACACACTTGTTGCTGTTTTCAAGAGAACTGCGCCAATCACGAGCATAATTATTTTGCAACTCCGTTTTAACACACTTACATAAGTTACTTCTGTTTGTGAATGAATGAGATTCCCAAACACAATCAAAACCAGTTTCAAATAAAATGCTTTTAACATAACTAAGCCATGGTGGAACGAAAATTCCTTTTGTATGCAGTTCATGTAAGATATTATATACTTTGTTTGAATACTTCTTAGAATCAGGAACAACTAAGTTAGCCCAGAACCTTATCATTCTCACTTTAATCA
>CM031601.1:84426831-84434331 GCA_018398815.1 Conus ventricosus | reverse complement strand
CAGATGCAAAGACAGAGAAAGGGGCAGGCAAATAGAGAGAAAGATAGATAGATAGATAGATAGATAGATATATAGATAGATAGATAGATAGATAGATAGATAGATAGATAGATAGATAGATATATAGAGAGAGAGATAGAGAGAGAGAGATAGATAGATAGACAGACAGACAGACAGATAGATAGATAGATAGATAGATAGATAGATAGATAGATAGATAGATAGATAGATAGAGAGAGAGAGAGACAGACAGACAGACAGACAGACACATAGATAGATAGATAGATAGATAGATAGATAGATAGATAGATAGACAGACAGACAGACAGATAGATAGATAGATAGATAGATAGATAGATAGATAGATAGATAGATAGATAGATAGAGAGAGAGAGAAAGAGAGAGATAGAGAGAGAGAGATAGATAGACAGACAGACAGATAGATAGATAGATAGATAGATAGATAGATAGATAGATAGATAGATAGATAGATGGATAGATAGATGGATAGATAGATAGAGAGAGAGAGACAGACAGACAGACACATAGATAGATAGATAGATAGATAGATAGATAGATAGGTAGACAGATAGATAGATAGATAGATAGATAGATAGATAGATAGATAGATAGATAGATAGATAGATAGATAGATAGATAGATAGATAGATAGATAGATAGACAGACAGACAGACGGAGAGAAAGTAGTGACAGAGCCGGAGTGAAGCGAAATAGAGAGGGATGGGGAAGGAAAATTGTTATGGTGTGCACCTGTGTGGAGAGAGAGAGAGAGAGAGAGAGAGAGAGAGAGAGAGAGAGAGAGAGAGAGAGAGAGGGAGCCCACAAGAAAGCCAGAAGGCATCCATGGATGAACTGGCGGATGATCCTTTCAGTCAATCCGTTCAAATGATTACAGATTAGACTGCTGGAGACCCCCCCCCCCTTCTCTGTGTCTCTGTCTCTGTCTCTCTTGCTCTCTCTGTCTGTCTGTCTGTCTATCTGTCCGTGTGTCTGTCATCTGTCTGTGTGTCTGTCTGTATGTCTGTGTGTCTGTCTGTGTGTCTGTCTGTCTGTCTGTCTGTCTCTCTCTCTCTCTCTCTCTCTCTCTCTCTCTCTCTCTCTCTCTCTCTCTCTCTCTCTCTCTCTCTTTTCGGGCGCAACAATTGACTTATCATGAGTAGTTTTATGCCTGTATCTACTCTTTGTCTGAAAAAGATAAAAATGCTGTCCTTATTTCTTCAGAACAGTAGAAAAACCTGGTATGAGAAATGGTTTGGTGCTACAGTTACAGACCTACTTTATGGCGGAATCATAGTAGAGATATTAGCAGTTCGACCGGCAGTCTCAGAGACAGGCGAGTTATGGATCGCAGTCAGACACGTTATCTGCCGTGATCAGCGGACGGCTGACATCATTTCCGGTCGTTGACCGCTTTTAGTTCATGACCTCTACAAAGCTGCACGTGCAACATATCGGATGGCCAGACAGGTCACTCAGATCAGTCGCCCCAGATAAGAAGGGATATGTACTGTCTCTCTCGTCTTCTGCAGAATGTACTGACAGGGCAATCTCCTCTTCGGCTCACCGGATGGATTCCTACTTTGCACTTACTCACTCTTCCGTGTAAGTGACCTTGGATTCTCTCTGTGTCTAATACAGAACATTGTAAAAGCCAACTCATGCAGGCGGGCTGCACACGCAATTTCTGGTTGGGAAAGAAAAGAAAATAAAGCATCAGGTCAGTCACTGTGTAGATGTCCACATTCTTTGTCGTTCGTCTCCGTTTTCATTGGCAGATGGGAGGAGAAAAGAGGAGGGGGGGGGGGGGGGGTTACATTGATTCTGGACCCCCTCCCACCAGCCACTCCCCCCCCCCCCCCCTTCTTAAAAATGTCAAAGAATGTTCAGTAAGTTTCAGCATCTGAAACAGGATAGATGTCAAAGCCATGAAACAAATAAAAATTGTGCAACTGTTTATTTTTCTTAACCAAAAGCCAATCATCTTTTTTTTTTCTAACAATGGTTCTAACCATTTCTTTTCAGTTCATGTTCCCATCCCCCCCCCCCCCCCCCCCCCCCTCCCTTCATCCCAAAGACACCCTGACCAAGGATTTGCCCTGATCTCTGGTCTCAATTAGGTCCCCATTCTGCTCTCCCCTCCTCCACCCCCTCTTTACCGGATACCCCATTCCCTCCACTCTGAAATGATCCGCTGTCTTATACAAGATGAAGGAATACACCCGTTGATCTTCCTCTGAAAGGAGCTCCGAACCAGCTTCTAAAATAGCTGAAGCGTCGAGGTTTAGAGTGGCAGACTCTGTTGCACAGCAAGCTGATAGGTCTGGGACCAGAGGCAGCCCGACTCTGCCTGCACTTTCTGATTCCCCAGCTTGATCTTCATTTCCCTATCTCCTCGCCTTGCCTGTCTCCCTCCTCGTCAGTATATCTAGTAGGCATGATGTACCACCTCCCGTCAACATCCAAGGCTGCCAGAGACTGTTTTATCTTTCTGTTTTCACCAGTGAACGATGTGGTCATGTAGCTCAGTATTATCAATTGTGAAGTTGACTCTCACGGAGGTCCTGTCAGACCCATTCCCCAAATGCAGATGACTCATTGCATCACTACCTGACACGGATTGTCAAAGATTCACTCTCACATATGAGAGGGAATTCAAATGTCTGGCAGGCGTGTGTTGTTGTTGTGTTGTTGTTGTTGTGCTGTTGTTGTTGCTCTTGTTGTTGTTGTCGTCGTCGTCGTCGTCAGCGTAGTTGTTGTAGTTGTTGTTGTCATCATTGCTGTTCTTGTTCATGTTGCTGTTGTTGTTGTGTTGTTGTTGCTGTTGCTGTTGCTGTTGTTGCTGCTGTTGCTGTTGTTGTTATTGTTGTTGTTGTTGTCGTTGCTTTATCTTCATCATGATGTTGTGCCAGCCTCTGTCGCAACTTCTTTTCGTTTGGTGTCAGTATCATGGTTTAAATTCGTGGAGACGATAGAGACCATTATCAGAAGTGGTCAACAGCATTGACTGCTCTCTGTGGATTGCCGGTGCTGGGGCTGCGGCTGACAGGGCCGGGCTATGGCTGTGAACTGGGGAGGGGAGGGAGGGGGGGGGGCGGAATATTGGCATGAGCGGCGTGCGCGTGCGTGCACTACCACTGAGGTGGCACAGAAGATAGGACAGAAAAGCACAAAAAAAGGTCAACAATGTGGAAAGCAGGAAATAAAATATAGAGTGGCATATTACGATCCACAGCCGCTGTCGTCGGTGTCTGATGATCAAGTCCTCCCTCTAAGTCATATGAAGTCCTAAGGTAAGGTAAGGTAATATTGCTTATAGCCCAGCCGACCGCAAAGGGCCATATCAGCGCTGTCACCACGTTAAAATCAACTCACAAGTCATAAAAAAAAAAAAACCTTTCACACATCTCTTTAAAATACATCTTGTAAAAACGCACCAGAAACTTCGTTAAAAAAATCTTTCTTCCGTAAAATCTTAAATCAGATGAAAAATGTTAATCTCTTTCAGAAACTCAAAGATCACGTCAGGTGGGACATCTCTGAACGTGAAGTCCTGAACAGAGTGTTCATCAATCGCTGGAGACTGTCTTCTGTCTGACAGGAATAGGCACTGTGATTACCAGGTCTGAGATGATAGTGCATCTGGCCTTGAGGTCTTCTCCGTCTTACCGTCTGTTCTCTTGTGCACCTTGACTCTGAGGATGAGTTAAAGGTGAAGGACCACAGAGGCCAGAGAATGTTAAAGAAATCCAGATCCAGCATTGTAGGATGCATTCTTTATGTTTCACAACAGCATATTTAAACGAAGGATTTTTTTAGACGCTCTTTTGAAATATCTGATATACGCTATATCAGTTGATCTGCAGACGAACTTACGCTACCGCCACAATAAACCTCCATCTTAACTCTGCAGCAGCACACACTTAAAACAGACTTTAGCTCCATTCACAAACACAGTCCATCAAAATAACATACACACGCGTGCACGCGAACGCAAACATTAACAGAGAGAGAGAGAGAGAGAGAGAGAGAGAGAGAGAGAGAGAGAGAGAGAGAGGCACGCACGCACGCACGCACGTACGTACGCACGCACGCATACATGCATGCACAAACGCACACACACACACACAACACACACACACACAACACGCACGCACGCACGCACGCACGCACGCACGCACACACCACACACACACACACACACACACACACACACACACACAACAACAACAACAACAATAACAACAACAACAACAACAAGAAAGACGATCATGTAAATAACCTCTTATTGCTGATACTGCTGGGTGTTAATCATCGATCGCATGATATGAGCTATTTTTCACAAAAGCCTCCTTTGCGTCACTGTCACTCGTCTCCCAACATGTTTGTCCAGGACTTCAACATTTGTCCGAAGTTTCATGTACTTGCGACTGTGCACTTCAGTGAGGGTATGTGTTTAACTGTTTTCCTGAGAAAGCAAATATAAACAGGCAAATAAAAGAAACAAAATAGTGATGTGCTACAACGGGGTCGTCTCGTTACGTCCGAGTGCTACTAGGGCCCAGTACTCATTTCTCCGTGTTGTAGATTGCTTTATGCCTGGAGATGAGTAGCGGGCCCTTGATAGTATTGTGCCCCGATGATAACGTCTCAACATTTTAGGAGTAATCATTCGTTTAAAACAAATCCATTGTGTTTCTTGTATTGCCAAAATCCAAAATAGATACTCACTAACATAAACTTTAAAATGACACTTCAAATGTAATAACACACGAAAACAGTTGTGGTCCACACGTGAGTGAAGAAAGCTCGATACATCCAAAATTGTACGTCTCCTAGGGATAATGTCACCAGGTGTGCTGTATTGAACTTCCCTCAGCTGTGCATGGACCATGACTATTTTGGTAGCTTGTTAGTGTGTTTTGAGCGCCATTTGACAGTTTTCAGCTTTGTAAATATAGTACGAGGCCAGAAAAAGAATCACAAGGCATGTGTTTCCAGTCATTGTACGTCTCTGACAACCACCTGATTACGTTGTTCTGGAATGTTTTTTCCTGTCAAGGTTATTTACATGTGACTTAAAATAAATCTCCACACAACGGACCTCTGTGCTGCCGTGGTTATAGTTTGCGAGTTGGGAGGTCGTGGGGTTTGATTACAGCCAGAGACATTTATTTGTGGGATTTTCTGGCCCCGGCTGATCCTTACCAATGGCTGAATATGTCTTGGGCTCAAATGGGAAGACTGGAACCACGAAGTCAAGTCTGAATCAAAAGGCGATGCGTCTCTGAGAGTGTTCCTCAAATTTCATGAACAACACTGCAAGTGTCTGTATCTCTCAGGCCTGGTTGACGCCTGGATATATTTTTGAAAACGTGTAGTGCGGCACTATCATTAGTATCTGACCACCAGAATGGGGATCCCATGATTTGTCATTATTATCCTCATCCTCATCGATCATCGTTTTTGTTTATTTCACGGTCTGTGAACCACAGATGAAGAGATATCAGAACAGTAACATGAATGTGCACGGGAACAGTTTCTAAAAGCAAACGGTCGAGCAGATATGCTATGAACGCCTTAAAACCGACAGGTAGATTGCTTACAACTTACAGTACACCCCAGTCTTATCCCACAACAATATTTTCATTTTCAACTTCCTAATTTCAAAATATTTCTAAGAAATAGGTTGGTTACTATTACTAAGACAATATAGATCATTTTTGTTATGTGTGTGTGTGTGTGTGGTGGTGTGTGCGTGCGTGCGGTGCGTGCGTGCGTGCGTGCGTGCGTGCGTGCGTGCGTGCGGGCGGACGGGCGGGCGGGCGGGCGGGCGGGCGTGAGTGCGTGCGTGCGCGCGCGCAAGTCAAATTCTCTTAGCCAAGCCGGTCATGAATGTTATGCTAAGACCGACAATATCACCAGTGTAATTTCAATATCAACAGGTATTAAGCCAGACATTCTTATCTTTGTTTAAAACGAATGGTTCCCAGATATTCTTCCTGAACTGTGTAACATGTCGAGCCGCTTTTATAACCTGATATGCTTTGTACTAAAGATAATTTAAGGAACAAAAACACTCATCAACTCATTGCTGCTTGCATTTTTACCGCACATTGCACAATCAAAACTCCATACAGACAGACATGTGAACAATTTTTGACGGGCCAGGGACATATAGATTGATTGATAGATAGACAGATGTAAATGTAGATAGATTGACAGGTAGGTAGGTAGGTAGATAGATGGACAGACGGACAGATAGATAAATAGATAGGTAGATAGACAGATGGACAGACATACAGGTTAACAGATAGAGAGATAGATACCGTTCTATATAGACAGACAAACAGACAGACAACGAAAAGATACATAGATAGATAGACAGATAGACAGACAGACAGACAGATAGATAGATAGATAGATAGATAGATAGATAGATAGATAGATAGATAGGATAGATGGATAGATGGATAGACAGATGGTCGTAGGTACAGACAGAAAGAGTTGGGGATGGGGGTCTTTTTTTTGTAAGACGTTGGAACACGCATCTATTCATATTGAAATTACATTGGTGATAATGTCGGTCTTAGCATGACATTCATGATCGGCTTGTCTAAAAGACTTGACTTGCACACACACACACACACACACACACACACACACACACACACACACACACACACACACACACGGAGAGGGAGCACACACACACACACACACACACAACACACACACACACACACACACACACACACACTCACATACACACAACACGCGCGCGCACGCACGCACACAACGCACGCACGCACGCACGCCGCGCACGCACGCACGCATGCACGCACGCACGCACGCACGCACGCACCACACACAACACACACACTTACATACACACACACACACACACACACACACACACACCACACACACACACTTACATACACACGCACGCACGCACGCACGCACGCACGCACGCACACGCACGCACACACACCCCACACACACGCACACAACACACACACACACACACACACACACACACACACCAAGCGCGGGGGAAGGGGGGGGGGAGAGCAGCAGGATGGGGGTCATGGGAGGGAGGGAGAACGAATGGATAGGATTATCAAGCCGAAGACAGTTAAAATACTCAATTAGTTGATTTCTTACCTTTACATTTCTGACAATAAGGAGAGCGGACTGGGCGCAGGACGGACACAGCTGATGTGCCTGTCTCAACACACCACAGACAAGGAAAGCATCTTCCATGTTGACAGAGAGAGAGAGAGAGAGAGAAGACAGATGAACAGATAGTGAGAAAGACAGACTGTGAAGCAGATGGACAGATGGACAGTCAAATAGGTATAAACAGAAAAAAATGTCTATTTTATGTGTAGAATATTCATTGGGCGATGTTTTCCGTTTTTAAAATGTGTGTGTGTGCGCGCGCGCATTGTGTGTTGTGTGTGTGTGTGTGTGTGTGTG
>CM031601.1:84421831-84424331 GCA_018398815.1 Conus ventricosus | reverse complement strand
AATTTCACAGTGACGAGCAGACTATTCGTGAATGTAATAATGATATGGTGGGTAGTCAAACAGAAGGAACAAAAGCAAAAGAACAGAAACAAAGAGAGAGAGAGAGAGAGAGAGAGAGAGAGAGGGGGGGGGGACTGGAGGTAGATGGAGGGGAAAGGGGGTGGGAGAGAGAGTGGGAGTGCGGATGAGCGGTTTAATGGATGAGGTGAGGCGGTCATATGGTGTAATCAATATATGCTTTATGGAAGACTTTTCAAATAGACGTTTATGATTATGATAATCGAATAATCAAATATTTGAGCCATAAAGTGTTTCAGTAAATTTGTTTTTAAATGTTTTAACGTATTCGTATTTTTTAGACTCGATGGAAGTGAGGTCCAGACATATGGTCCAGGGTGAGCGAGGCATGTTTTGTATTGCTCGATGCGTGGGTAGGGGAGAGGAAATTTCTTCGAGCCAGAGGTGCTGTTCAGTCTTGTAAAAAAAAAAAAATTTTTTTAAAGCATAAATATAACATGACATGCTGTCTGTCGAAATTTTCAACATAAAAGATGCCTTGTTGAATTCAAATTGTTTACTTAGAGGAAGTATGTCCAGGCTTTTAGCTTTTCATTTGTTGTTAGAGGTACGGCTGGAACGAGTGGCGTTGCTGCACGTCTATGGAGAGAATTCGCTCTTGTCCTGTGGACATCACTACTCCCATCCCATATTGTTTAGGCGTAAATAATATGTGTGCATTAACAAAATGTTGAAGTGCAATAGTATTGACATAGCACTTTACTTGAGATAATAGGAAAAGGTTTTCTGAGATAATCTTGCATAAATTATTCAGATGCAATTAGCATTTCAACTCTTTATCTATCGTTACCCCTAAAACACGATGCTCAACTACCTGTTCAACAGAAGTTCTATTCAAGTGAAGAGAGAGAGAGACAAAGAGAGACAGACAACAGACAGACAGACAGACAGGCAGACAGACAGACAGGCACACAGACATACAGACACATAGACAGAGACAGGGACAGAGACAGAGACAGAGAGTCTCTGTATTTTTGTGTGAACCTCGGAGAGTGTGTGGGTCTTGGTCTCTATATTTTGTAACTATTTCTCATCAAATTCATCGCAAGAATGGTATGGTGGGGTATCTATATGGTGGTTGTCATTGTATGTGCACCCTCTATGTACTAAACAAATACACAAATCATATGATGCTTTGTCTATGATCCCCTGTCATTGTGGTTAAAACAAAATGACACGTGATTCAAGATAGACACGTTGCCTCTCCAGTGTACTATATTCTCCAATATTTCAGCCTTACGGCTAGAGGCCAGGAGTATTGGACAATGATACGTCTTATTACAAAATATCATTGCAATACAATCATGAAATTTACGACGCTTTCAATAAGTTGACAACGTTGTGGTGTCTGCATTGAGAAAGACAGAGTGATAGAGAAGGGTGAAGTCAACACAGAGAGAGAGAGAGAGAGAGAGAGAGAGAGAGAGAGAGAGAGAGAGAGAGAGAGAGAGAGAGAGAATGAACGAATGAATAAAATTAATGAATATTTTAATCAGAAGGCCATTAGCCCATTCTGATGGGGCCTCAGTCACTATACAGTTACAAACGGTGATCATATACAGTGTAAGTTCATATATACAGGTACAATGCGAAGTGACAAATGGAACATCTAGCTAATGACGACGGCACGTCTTGCAAAGGCTTTATACATGTATAATGACAAGTTTTCGCATCGTTACAAAGTTAGCTGATGAAAGTAAGAGGCATAACCTGAACAAACATGGATTCATATAGTACTTTCTTGGAATCAGTCCTTTTCTTAAATCACTATAAGCTGGGCACACAAGGATAAAATGGGTTTCATCTTCCTCAGCAGATGAACATAGTGGACATAAGAACTGTGACTCAGTTGTTCTTGTATACCTTAAAGAATGTGTAAATATATATGAACCCCCAAATCTAAATTTAGTCAGGGCATTCTTTTTCAAATTTATTTATATTCATAGACACATAAAACTCCCTTCAATAACTATTTTAAACGTTCTATAAAATCTATATCTCTCACTTGTTTGCGTGTAATTGTCCCATTTCTGCCACCTGAAATCAATTATTCTCTGTCTGAATTCTTTAATAAATGTTGAAACCGATTCTACATCCTGATTATCCCAAACATAAGAAAACCCATGTTTGTCTAAAGTTGTACGAACATTTGTAACCCACGTACGCTTTCCCTTTTCGTCACACACACAGAGAGAGAGAGAGAGAGAGAGAGAGAGAGAGAGAGAGAGAGAGAGAGAGAGAGAGAGAGAGAGAGAGAGAGAGAGAGAGAGAAACACATAAACAGACAGACAGAAATTGATAAATCCACGGCATTTACAGTCTTCACAAAGAACCCAACTCTTTGTCTGCACTGTCTGCTCAGGCCAGGTATCCAAATAGACAGACAAAACTTGGGATCTGTGTGTGTGTGTGTGTCTGTGTG
>CM031601.1:84396831-84411831 GCA_018398815.1 Conus ventricosus | reverse complement strand
AACGAAGACAAGTTGAACTTGGAGAGCCACTACTTTGAAAAAGGTAGCACGGGGAGGAAAATCAGTTAATAAAATGATCGTTTTGCCAACAGTGCCTTGAATAATCCATCAATGCCCTTCCTTATTTTCAAGATCTTTATTCCACATTTCATGTAGTGCACCTGGAAATCGATCTCGGCTGAAAATGTTTCGAAACGATTTTTCGGGAGAGGAGAGGTAGAAGGGGGAAGAGGGGAAAGGCGGGGCAGGGGCTGTGCTTGTAACGTTATGGAATGACAGAAGAATGTAGCATTAGAATTGAGAGTGTGTTTTCAACAAAGGGGGAGAGGGGAAAGGCGGCAGGGCTGTGCTTTAACGTTATGGAATGACAGAAGAATGTAGCATTAGAATTGAGAGTGTGTTTTCAACAAAGGGGAGAGGGGGAAAGGCGGCAGGGCTGTGCTTGTAACGTTATGGAATGACAGAAGAATTGTAGCATTAGAATTGAGAGTTTTGTTTTCAAAAAAGGGGGAGAGGGGAAAGGCGGCAGGGGCTGTGCTTGTAACGTTAGGAATGACAGAAGAATGTAGCATTAGAATTGAGAGTGTGTTTTCAACAAAGGGGGAGGGGGAAAGGCGGCAGGGGCTGTGCTTGTAAAAGTTATGAATGACAGAAGAATGTAGAATTAGAATTGAGAGTGTGTTTTCAACAAAGGGGGAGAGGGAAAGGCGGCAGGGGCTGTGCTTGTAACGTTATGGAATGACAAAGAATGTAGCATTAGAATTGGAGTGTGTTTTTTAACAAAGGGGGAGGGGAAAGGCGGCAGGGGCTGTGCTTGTAACGTTATGGAATGACAGAAGAAATGTAGCATTAGAATTGAGAAATGTGTTTTCAAAAAAGGGGGAGAGGGGAAAAAGGGCGGCAGGGGGTGTGCTTGTAACGTTATGGAAAAGACAGAAGAATGTAGCATTAGAATTGAGAGTGTGTTTTCAACAAAGGGGGAGAGGGGGAAAGGCGGCAGGGGCTGTGCTTGTAACGTTATGGAATGACAGAAGAATTAGCATTAGAATTGAGAGTGTGTTTTCAACAAAGGGGGAGAGGGGAAAGGCGGGCCCAGGGGGGCTGTGCTTGTAACGTTATGGAATGACAGAAGAATGTAGCATTAGAATTGAGAGTGTGTTTTCAACAAAGGGGGAGAGGGGAAAAAGGCGGAGGGGCTGTGCTTGTAACGTTATGGAATGACAGAAGATGTAGCATTTGAATTGAGAGTGTGTTTTCAACAAAGGGGGAGAGGGGAAAAGGCGGCAGGGGCTGTGCTTTTTAACGTTATGGAATGACAGAAGAATGTAGCATTAGAATTTAGAGTGTGTTTTCAACAAAGGGGGAGAGGGGAAAGGCGGCAGGGGCTGTGCTTGTAACGTTTGGAATGACAGAAGAATTGTAGCATTAGAATTGAGAGTGTGTTTTCAACAAAGGGGAGAGGGGAAAGGCGCAGGGCTGTGCTTGTAACGTTATGGAATGACAGAAGAATGTAGCATTAGAATTGAGAGTGTGTTTTTAACAAAGGGGGGAGAGGGGAAAGGCGGAGGGGCTGGGGCTTGTAACGTTATGGAATGACAGAAGAAGTAGCATTAGAATTGAGAGTGTGTTTTCAAAAAGGGGGGAGAGGGAAAGGCCGGCAGGGGGTGTGCTGTAACGTTATGGAATGACAGAAGAAATGTAGCATTAGAATTGAGAGTGTGTTTTCAACAAAGGGGAGAGGGAAAGGCGGCAGGGGCTGTGCTTGTAACGTTTTGGAAGACAGAAAAGAATGTAGCATTAGAATGAAGTGTGTTTTCAACAAAGGGGGAGAGGGGAAAGGCGGCAGGGGCTGTTGCTTGTAACGTTATGGAATGACAGAAAATGTAGCAATTAAATTGAGAGTGTGTTTTCAACAAAGGGGGAGGGGGGAAAGGCGGCAGGGGCTGTGCTTGTAACGTTAAAGGAATGACAGAAGAATGTAGCATTAGAATTGAGAGTGTTTTTTCAACAAAGGGAGAGGGGAAAGGCGCAGGGGGCGGGTGTGCTTGTAACGTTATGGAATGACAGAAGAATGTAGCATTAGAATTGAGAGGTGTTTTCAACAAAGGGGGGGAGAGGGGGAAAAAACGGAGGGGCTTGCTTTTTAAAAGTTATGGAATTTACAGAAAAATGTAGCATTAGAAAATTTAGAGTGTGTTTTCAACAAAGGGGAGAGGGGAAAGGCGGCAGGGGCTGTGCTTGTAACGTTATGGAAATGACAGAAGAATGTAGCATTAGAATTGAGAGTGTGTTTTTCAACAAAGGGGGGGAGAGGGGAAAGGCGGCAGGGGCTGTGCTTGTAACGTTATGGAATGACAAAGAATGTAGCATTAGAATTGAGAGTGTGTTTTCAACAAAGGGGGAGAGGGGAAAAGGCCCGGGAGGGGCTGTGCATTGTAACGTTATGGAATGACAAGAAGAAAAGTAGCATTAGAATTGAGAGTGTGTTTTCAACAAAGGGGGGGAGAGGGGGAAAGGCGCAGGGGCTGTGTTGTAACGTTATGGAATGACAGAAGAATTAGCATTAGAATTGAGAGTGTGTTTTCAACAAAGGGGGAGAGGGGAAAGGCCGGCAGGGGCTGTGCTTGTAAACGTTATGGAATGACAGAAGAATGTAGCAAATTTGAATTGAGAGTGTGTTTTCAACAAAGGGGGGGAGGGGAAAGGCGGCAGGGCTGTGCTTGTAACGTTATGAATGACGAAAAAAATGTAGCATTAGAATTGAGAGGTGTTTTCAACAAAGGGGGAGAGGGGAAAGGCGGCAGGGGCTGTGCTTTTAACGTTATGGAAAAGACAGAAGAATGTAGCATTAGAATTGAGAGTGTGTTTTCAACAAAGGGGGAGAGGGGAAAGGCGGGAGGGGCTGTGCTTGTAACGTTATGGAATGACAGAGAATGTAGCATTAGAATTGAGAGTTGTGTTTTCAACAAAGGGGGAGAGGGGAAAGGCGGGGAGGGCTGTGCTTGTAACGTTATGGAAAGACAGAAGAATGTACCATTAGAATTGAGAGTGTGTTTTCAACAAAGGGGGAGAGGGGAAAGGCGGCAGGGGCTGTGCTTGTAACGTTATGGAATGACAGAAGAAGTAGCATTAATTGAGAGTGTGTTTTCAACAAAGGGGGAGAGGGGAAAGGCGGCAAGGGGCTGTGCTTGTAACGTTATGGAATGACAGAAGAATGTAGCAATTAGAATTGAGAGTGTGTTTTCAACAAAGGGGGAGAGGGGAAAGGCGGCAGGGGCTGTGCTTGTAACGTTATGGAATGACAGAAGAATGTAGCATTTAAAATGAGAGTGTGTTTCAACAAAGGGGGAGAGGGGGAAAGGCGGCAGGGGCTTGCTTGTAACGTTATGGAATGACAGAAGAATGTAGCATTAGAATTGAGAGTGTGTTTTCAACAAAGGGGGAGAGGGGAAAGGCGGGAGGGGCTGTGCTTGTAACGTTATGGAATGACAGAAGAATGTAGCATTAGAATTTGAGGTGTGTTTTCAACAAAGGGGAGAGGGGAAAGGCGGCAGGGGCTGTGCTTGTAACGTTATGGAATGACAGAAGAAAGTAGGCATTAGAATTGAGAGTGTGTTTTCAACAAAGGGGAGAGGGGAAAGGCCCGGCAGGGGCTGTGCTTGTAACGTTATGGAATGACAGAAGAATGTAGCATTAGAAAATTTAGAGTGTGTTTTCAACAAAGGGGGAGAGGGGAAAGGCGGGAGGGGCTGTGCTTGTTACGTTATGGAATGACAGAAGAATGTAGCATTAGAATTGAGAGTGTGTTTTCAACAAAGGGGGAGAGGGGAAAGGCGGCAGGGGCTGTGCTTGTAACGTTATGGAATGACAGAAGAATTGTAGCATTAGAATTGAGAGTGTGTTTTTCAAAAAAATCAATCTCGAACCAGATAAGGCAGTGTGCTTTTTTTAACCCAAAGTTCATCGACCACAAACTGTCGTTGCGTTTATTCGATGAAATGTTGTGCCTTCTTGACATGGAAATCTTCAGGGAAAGGCCGGGTTTACCAGCGTCAAAGAACCTAACAGAGCTCGACCTGTTGCGCAGCTCGACAAGTATCTGGAATGGTCAATAGATCACACACCACACACACACACACACACACCACACACACACACAACACACACACACACACACACACACATACACACAAAGAGACGAGCGTTCATTACTTTATTCCGGTTAAATTCCTCGTCGGATAGCATTCCTTAAAAACAATTAAAAAAAAAAAAAAAAAAAAAAACATGCATCGAAATCTAGACCTATGTCACACAGTACTCTTTTCAGGTGAAGTAAGCTTACACGGTCAAGAGAGGCTCACGTTGTTTAGAGCAATGTGCATTTTGAAAGCAGTTCCTTCGAGGCATGTCACACGATGAAATCACCACCATAAAATGCCACATTTTGAACTAAAAGGACTGCTCTGCTTAATGGTGCACGGTTTTAATTATCATTTATGATTTGCTTGCATAGCGTTTTGGTTCCTGTTTCTTTCAGTCTATACTTTTGCCCCTTGCAGGTCGAGTGGCGATGCAATAATTGATCAAAAAACAAAGGGTTGTTGTCCATGTTCACTCGCTCGAGCTGGCTCTGGCCTGTCTAGTCTGTGTTTTTGTACTCCCAGTTCTTATAGAACAGGGAGTACTTTACAATGGGAACGAAGAAATGCTGTCTGTGTGTCTGTCTGTCTGTCCGTGGTCAAATGTGTTCCACTCACTCCAGACAAAACTTCTGGGCCGATCTTTCTGAAAAGTTGCAGGTATGTTCATTATGGGTCCCGATGTTTTATTTTACCAGAATAGCCATTACTAACGGCTATAACGGCCCAAAACGGCGTTTCTTCTTTATGGAATATCTCAGAAATACTTGGCCAGTGACCTGGAAGGTGTTACTTCACTCATTTTACAAAAAATGTTGGCAAAATGAAACTCTGCCAAGCATCTGGAAGAGGACAGTTGTGATACCTATACCTAAAAAAGGTAAATCTATGTCTTCGGTTGAAAGTTATAGACCAATAGCTCTAACCTCGCATGCTGGGAAATTGTTAGAAAAAATTATTGAAAAGCGTGTTGTGTATTATTGCCAAAAACGGAACATAATCCCAAATAACCAAGCAGGTTTTCGAAAAGGTAGGTGCACGATAGATCATCTTGTAAAGATTACAACACACATTAAAAAACAATTTGCGCGACAAAAAAGCACATTAGCTACTTTTTTCGACATACAAAAAGCGTATGACAGTGTTTGGCATACACGTCTGCTTTACAAGTTAAAGAATATTGGAATAAGTGGATTATCATATCAGTATATAAAATGTTTCTTAAGTGGAAGATCTATTTGCACAAAAATAGGCAAAGTCTATTCTTCTTTTAAAGACATAACATAGGAATTCCACAAGGTTCCGTCATAGCATCTGTCTTGTTCAATATACTTATTCATGACCTTCCCAAGATCATATCCAGTAAACATACATTTAGTGCAATATGCTGATGATCTAGCCATTTGGTTGAATACCAGTATTAGAAAGCACACAAAAAAGAGGGCAATAAATTATGTTAAAAATATATCAGCTGGAACTAGATAAAATCAACAAATATATGACTGAAAACGGGCTTTCATTGTCTGGAGAGAAAAAACACAATTAGTTCTTTTGAATAATGGGGAAAATCCTAAGCATTTGCCTCAGCTAGTGTTAAATGACAAAATATTAGAATATTCACGAAATGTAAAATTTCTGGGTTTGACCTTAACTTGTAAATTAAACTGGCGGTTGTACATTGAAAAATTGGTAAATGACGCAAGACAAAGGCTAAATCTACTAAAAAAAATAATCAGTGCACACCCATGGGGTCAGGATACCAAAACTCTGTTACATTTAGCTACTAGCTTAGTTCGATCAAAGCTTATTTACGGGCAAGAGGTTTATTTCAATGCCCCAGAAACCCTGTTGAAGAAATTACAGTCAATTGACAGTAAAACTGTTAAGGTAGCACTTGGTGTCCCCGTACACACGAATTCGTTAAATACTTATAAAGAAGCGAACTTATTACCACTGTCAGATCAACGAAAACTGGCAACGGCTAAATATGTTGCCAGAAGCCTACATGTTTCAAATTCTGTCAAACATGATGTATTAGTAATTTCTGAAAAGGACTGCCCTAAAAGAGCTCAACACCTTACCTCTTTCCAGCCTGTTAGGGATTATACAAATGAAATATTTAAAAAGTGTAACATTGATATTGAAATTATTTCAGATATGCCAATATTTTCAAGCATACCTCATTGGGAGCATATCCAAGCTAAATTCGATATAGATTACACTGACATGAAGAAGGTTGATAACATTAATATTCTGTCATGTGAAGCAAAAGAACACCTTGAAACCGTTTATCCATATCATCTGAAGATTTTTACAGATGGCTCGATTTTAGACTCATATGCAGGGTCTGGTTTTGTGATTCCATTGCTGAAGTTTCGTAGATCCTTTTTCTAGGGAAAGGGTTCTCCGTATTTACGGCAGAACTGTATGCTATTCTTATGGCGTTGATTTTTATGTGTGACGATAACACTGCTGTCTATGATATACTTTTTTGCGTTGATTCCAAGGCAGTTCTATATAGCTTGCAAAATTGGGAATCAAAAATAAGAAAAGATGTACTTTTTGAAATAAGACATTACATACATGTTATTATGTTGAAAGGAATTGGGGTGTCTTTTTGCTGGATTCCATCACACTGTGGGATATCCGGTAATGAAACAGCAGATAAATTAGCTAGAGATGGTGCGTTATGAAAAACACCTGAGAGTAATTTAAAGCTTGACGTACAAGAAAGTAATTCGCTATTAGAAAAATGCGTGAACAGTGAACACCTTCCAGAGAAGTATGAAATCTTATCATGTCCACGATATTTGTCATCTTTCATATACAAGCTTCGTCTCAATTCGTGGAAAACCAAGTTTTCCCAAAGTGTAGCATGTGGTTGTTCAAATCTTCTATCAGTGGACCATATTCTTTTTCATTGTTCAATATTAACTTCATTGTATAAAGAATCGAACGTGGATGTGACTATACACGATTCTATCAAAACAATAACCCACAAACCAGACATCGTGCAAATTGCAAAAGTGCTTTCCATGCATCAAATTAATAGATTTTTATAAACGCTTCCCTTCCCCTTGCTTTTTTTTTTAAAAGTCTAATATCACCAAGTGTGAACAGACTCTAAATTAATGAACTCACTCACTCAGTCACTCACTTGGCCAGTGACGAAAAACATTATGACGCATGTTTGATTGTGACGTTGTTGTGTTTTTATTATGAAGCATGTTTGATTGTGACGGGGTTTTTTTCCACGCGTATTCAAGATAAACTGGGAGTACGTTTATATGCTTTGCATCTTGTTCTTTTTCAAGCCAGTCATGGTCACGTGATTGCCAGCAGCAACGTAGCCTGCGTTCGCGCATGGTATGAAATGCAACATTATTTTCCATTTCACATGGAAAATCGCTTTCACACATACTTCTTACCAAATTATGTCAGACGGGACGCAGGGAAAACAATGTGCTGCGCACTTGTTTCGCACGAAACGTTGTACCGCGACTGCCGTGTGACATAGTCCTTACAGTGAGACATAGATACAATTTCCGCTTCATTCAGTCAGAAAACTTTATTATCTCTTGTTAAAAGAGAAATTACATTCGTGACCGCTGCCCTAAAAGTTAAAACATATATTATTTATAGTTACAAACATGACACTAAAACTAAAATTATTTCAAACAATAAAACATGCATATATCACGAAAATGGGAATTTCAGTCTTTCTCCATTTTTGATATTGCAAATAAAACATGCATTCAGCCACACATAATTATATATACATACATGCGTGCCCTCCTGCATGAGAGAGAGAGAGAGAGAGAGAGAGAGAGAGAGAGAGAGAGAGAGAGAGAGAGAGAGAGAGAGAGAGAGAGAGAGAGAGAGAGGTGATTTATCATTAAAAATCATTAAGATAAGACATATTTCAGACATTTCTATTCCTCACTGCTCCAGGATATGCACACATAACACACACACACACACACACACACACACACACACACACACACACACACACACACACACACACACACACACTCCAGCACTGTACTTTCCCGCTTGCTCACAGAGATACACACACGCGCACATGCTTCTTATATCACAGGTGATCCACCATCTCTGCTTCTTACATACTGCGTTTGTTTAATGAGGTGTCACTGTATGAGGACTTGTCCATATACGCTGCGAACGTTTCCTATGACGATAAACCACTGTAGGCAGAATCTACAGGTAGACAGCTAAGTGACTGTGGGCCGGTTTTACAGGCAGACAGCAAAATACATGAACAGCTAAGAAGAAATGGCTTTGTGAAAAGGGGGTCATTGACATCCTGAGCTGATGCCCCAACCCACGCAGGAACCTAAAGCACTGGTCAGGCCATGAACACACACACACACACACACACACACACACACACACACACACACACACACACACACACACACACACACACACACACACACACAGCAGGACACAAACAGCTCAAAATATTTTTTTCAGTCTGTAACCCTGCCTAGAAATCAAGAAAACTGACCGATGAGGATCGTCTTGAAGTCAATTACGTAAAGATTAATTGAATAGTTCAGTTCAGTTCAGTGGTTTATTTAATGTCTTTTCATCGCCAGATGATATTAGACACTTAAAAAAAAAAAACACCCTCCACACTTAACTTATCATCCACATTAGTACTTTCAAACCCACATCTAATATATGCATATTGACATGAGTGTAATACCCTAGCGGTACACAAAGTTGTTCATCTTTATAAAAATTTTGCAACCTGTGACTGCGAAATAACCATGGCAATTTCAGCAACATATGAACCATATAAGACAGTATTGACATTATCAATGTTATTCATCTGAATACCTTTCTCCTCATAGAGTGGGGTCAACACTGAGCATTCAAACAAAAGATGATGTACAGAAATGTTTTCTCTGCATACACAAGAAATACCATGAGAATATTTAGTGTTCCAAGCATTCAACCTTAATTTATGAATTAATCTAACAATGTGCCTTGGGCACGACGGTAAAGTAGCCATTTTTTGACTAGAATTCTGCTTATGCATACATTTTTCCATAATTTGGATTAATTCACAAGAGGATAGATCTAAGGGATTGTTTAGTAAATTTTCCGTCTTTCTGTTTGCTCCTTCTTTTGCAAGACTGTCTGCTATTTCATTCCACTTTATACCACAGTGAGATGGGACCCAACAAAAATCAACTCTTATGCCTAGTGTAATGAAACAATGCAGGAGATGTTTTATTTCAAAAAGCAAATCTTTTCTAGCTTTGCAGTCCCAACGCTCTAGTGACTGTAAAACTGATTTGGAATCAACACAAAGTAAAATTTGATAGAAAGCAATTGATGTATCATATATGTAAGTCAAAGCCTTCAGTATTGCATATAATTCTGAGGTATAGATTGAAAACCCCTTTCCTACATAATATGATTTCCTGACATTTAAGGTTGGTATTATAAAGCCTGAACCACTGTCAGAGGATTCCATTACCGACCCATCTGTAAACACGTTTAGATGATTTGGATAGCTGTTTTCTAGATGTTCACGAACTTCAGTTGTTAAAATATTTACATTATCACTTTCTTTACCAAAGTGTATTTGTAATCAAAAGAAGCATTTAGGTGCTCCCAAGGAGGCATTGGAGGTACTGCAGGAAATTCTGGTATAGCAGTAATATCAATATTACAATGTGACATAAAGTCAGATGTGTAGTTTCTAATTGGTTGAATGTAAGATATGTTTTTAGACCTCCTAGGAAAATCTTTACTGGAATCCATCAGTATTTCTTCAGTAACTGAATTTTCAACAGAAAGACTTCTGACAATATATTTGGATACATCTAATATTCGCTTCTCATTTAGAGGTAATATATTTGTTTCTTTATAACATCTATTAGTGTTTGTGTGTACTGGGACTCCCAGGGATAATTTCATGGCCTTACTATCCAAGCTTTGCAATCTCTTTAAAAGATAATTAGGTGCAGAGAAATACACTTCCTGCCCATAAGTCAATTTCGATCAGACTAAAGAGATGTATAGATGTAAAAGGGTATGACAGTCCTGACCCCATGGTTGACAACATATAATTTTAAGAATGTTTAATCTTTTCTTGTTTTATCAATTAAGTTTTCAACATGTGTTTTCCAGTTCAGCTTAGGAGTTAAAAATACCCCCAGGAACTTAACTTTTTGTTTATATTCCAGAATCTGACCATCTAGCAAAAGCGAGGGTAGAGTCTTTGGGTTCTCACCATTGTTAAACAACATAAGACATGTTTTTTCTCCAGATAGTTCTAATCCATTGTTCTTCATATATGAAGATAATTTATCCAATTCCTTTTGGTACATCTTCTGTACAAAATTTATTGTTCTTTTATTGGAATGCTTCCTTAATGTACAATTAATCCAAATAGCAATATCATCTGCATATTGTACTACATGCATTGCTTTTGACATAGATTTGGGAAGATCATGGATTAGGATTGTGAACAACATGGGAGCAATAACTGATCCCTGAGGAATACCCATATCTACATTCCTAAAGGATGAATAAGTTCCTCCAATCCGCGTACATATGCTTCTTTCTGTTAGGAAGCTTTTAATGTAATCAAACATTCTCCCAGAAATCCCAACATTTTTTAATTTGTACAATAGCCTTGCGTGCCATACGCAGTCATAGGCTTTTTTAACGTCAAAAAATGTAGCCAAAGTACTTTTTCTATGGTAGAATTGCTTTTTAATGTGACTGGTCAGTTTTACTAAATGGTCTGTGGTACAACGACCTTTTCGAAAGCCCGCTTGCTGAACAGGAATCAGACCACCTTTTTCACAGTAATATAACAATCGTTTTTGAATAATTTTTTCTAAAAGTTTACCAACATGAGATGTTAGAGCTATGGGTCTGTAACTATGCACAGATGTCCTCTGTTTACCTTCCTTGAGTACTGGGACTACTACTGAACTTTTCCAGATTCTTGGAATAGTGCCATTAATCCAACATTTTTGGAATAATGAATGCAGTAGTACTTTCCACGAAGAAGGTAAGTGTCTGATGAGTTGATAGGACACGCCATCAAGGCCAACAGCTGAATCATGTGAAGGGATAGAATCTAGTGCTTCTGATAGTTCTGATAACAGTAAAGGCGAGTTTAGGAAATGTTCGTTTTCTTGTGGAGGAGCCATGTATTCGTCTTTTTGTTCCTCATTGTTTCTGTGACGATTGTTTTCTGGCTGAAGATTTTTAGATTGACTACAAGCTGAAAATAAATCTGAAAAAGCTTCAGCTTTATCCAAAGCAGTGGGAAAATCAGTTTTTAACTTTACTGGGTATGACCGAGTTTATATAGCAATTTTTCATTTAATTGAATAGAAAAGGGGTTGCATATGGGTGGTAATGCGAACATTTGTATCCGGTAGGTATATCTGAACGTGTTTTTGTATCACTTAGCCCAAGTAATGGTAAGAGTTCATCGTGAGTGACAATTCCGACCGTTTTCCTCTGCCAGTCAGAAAAGTTATTACTTTTGGTGCGGGGGGATTAAGAAATGGTTGAACGTGATGAGAAAGGATTTTTTTCTTTGACGTCTAGCTCTTGAAGGCAACATTAACCTTATCTGTGTTGAAGAAGAGGGGGATTTTAGACGAAAATAAAGCTGAATCAAAGACTAGGTTGTTTTAACTGCGTCTGTGTGTGTGTGTGTGTGTTGTGTGTGTGTGTGTGTGTGTGTGTGTGTGTGTGTGGTGTATGTGTGTGTGTGTGTTGTGTGTGTGTGTGTGTGTGGTGGTTGCTGTGTGTGCGTGCGTGCGTGCGTGCGTGCGTGGTGTGTGTGTGTGTGTGTGTGTGTGTGTGTGTGTGTGTGTGTGTGTGTGTTTTCCAAATTTCTCTCTTCTTTATCGTATATATATATATAAATATATATATATATATATATATATATATATATATAATATACTATACATATATATGTAAGTATATATTTGACCTCCTACTATAAAATGAGTTGCTTGTCGCTTCAAAGTATTTGCGATTAGCCACCAAGACAACCGGCAGGGGTTTCGAGGGTTGACTTTGGGATCTGGATTGAAAATTACACTTCGATTTTCCGCACATGCTGTTGTCTGTTTATTCTGAATACTTTGGGGGTTTTTTTTGGTTTTTTTTTCCCCCATTAAAATGGTATTTGCATTTCAAAAATCAGAACTTGACAAATAAGTTCATCATTGAAGGTGTCACTGTCGAGGAAGAAAATTCTAATATGGACACCAAATCTTGTTAACATAATTTATCTTATGTCTTTGGTATGCAAATGAGATTTCAGGAAAATTGAATGTTGATAATATAGAAAATTTATATCGAACTGGTGATTTGTGATTCAGTTTTAGCTTATTTTCTCGAAAGTGCGTGTCAAAGGGTTATCATCTTATAACGACTGCAACTCAAAAAGTAAAAACCCTATTTTAAAAGTTTGCATTACAAAACGAGTACAAAAGTGAATATAAAACAATAAAATAAATTAAAAAACATAAGAAACGACATCGACTGAAACTAGCCAACTTTTGACAAGCGACTTATTTCCTATTGGAGGCTGTCATATGTAAGACCACACGATCCGCCGAGCTGTGCTCTATCTTGAATTTGGTACCAAAAAAGACTATTAATACTTCACCTGCAGGTTCAGCGTGTGCAATTGCTGCTGATTTTCCTCTTCGGGGTTTGTTTGTTGTTTTGTAATGATCCTTACCGTCTCGTTTGCTTGTTTGTCTGTTTGTTTGTTTCTTTGTCTAGTTGTTATTGATTATGTATATGTATTTATATTGACATTGATTTGTCATTCGTGTAAGTAAAAACAAAAGAAAACAAACAAACAAACAAAAAGAAAACTGGTGAATAAATAAATGAGAGAGACAGATAGACAGACAGACGGTCGGAGACGGAACGGACAGAGAGAGAGGAGAGAGAGAGGAGAGAGAGAGAGAGAGAGAGAAGAGCGAGGGAGAGAAGCGAGCGAGGGAGAGAGAGAGAGAGCGAGAGAGAGAGAGAGAGAGAGAGAGAGAGAGAGAGAGCAGAGACAAAGAGAGAGACAGAGACAGAGAGAGATAGAGTAGTATGGTATTACCCCTACGTCCTAATTCTTCGACCATCTCTTAAAGTCTAGCGAAAGTCTGATAGCCGGATGGCAGTGGATTTTTACAGCTTTACGATGCCTGAAGCAATGCATGACGGAAGACCAGCTTATCCATTTCTTTCCGCCGCCTTCGCTTTCCCTGACCTGAACCAGGTAGGCCTACCCCCATTTACTGCTGCGTAAACGGAGACACTTTTTAAGCAGTACAAATCCCACCCCACAAGCATTCTAACTCACAACCGTCAGCTGCAAAAGCAAACGCTCTATCCATTTAAATGCGGGGCTGCTACAGCCAAATGGAGAAGATAGAGGAAAGCAACTGCTTCTTTCAAGATTCGAACCACGGACTCGGGATTTTCAGGCTCCACAGACGGGTGCTTTAACCATTAGGCCATCGTCTCCGTTCCCCTGTTTTGTCTCTTTGGTCCTTCCTTCAGGAGGCAAGTTCCAGCCATCCACAGAAACGTGAGGTAAGCGTTTTTTTTGCCGAGCTCTGAAGATGAATTTATAAAACTTTCGTCATCAGGGAGACATTGTCTGGTCCAATATCTTAAAGCCATGACAACCGCCCAGCCTGGGGCGTACAAAGCAGTGCTGGGCCGTGGCGTGACGTCAGAGCGAAGTGATGAAACCGGTGTCACTGGTTCGTTTACCCTCCCTCCCTTATTTTCTAGATGCAGAGTAAAATAATTAAACCGGTGTCTTCGTTTCGTTGACCCTTCCGTCCTCGTTTTCGAAAAGACCCTGCTTTTATTCTGGCTTTGATATTAAATATGGATGCTTCTTTAACCTCTCCTGTGCATATTCAGCTCTCTCTGAAAGATAGTTGGAATACACGAGAACTATATCGGGAGAGTAAAGCTGATGAACTAATTCCATCAATGCAGGGGGACGTGGGACAGTGGAAGGGGTGAAGAGTATTCCATTACGAATTAGATGTACCCATTTGGTGTAAATATTAAAACATGGGAACTTCACCTTGGGGTAGATGTGGAAACATGGAAATCAGCCTCATGGTCCATTTGAAAACGTACAAACCTCTCGTTGGGTACATCTGGAAATTAAAAAATAAACCCTTGAGGATAAATTGGAAAACACGGGAGACAACCGTTGACATGAATCAGAAATACGTTAAACACCAGTCTTGATGTAAATCTGGAAACATGGTTAACATCACCACCATCCCTCTCCCTGGAATAAATGTAGAGGAAAAAAAACTTTGGTGAAATCGGTAAACATCCCTTCCACCCACCCACCCACCTTTCCTTGGGATCAGTCTGGAAACATGGGAAAAAAACTCCATGAGGTAAGTCTGGAATTACAAAAAAAAAAAAACCATCCCCTTTTGGATATTCTGGAACCATGGAAAACACCCCGTTGGGGTCAGTCTTGATACTTGTGAAGCATTTCCCCACCCCGTCCAGTATGAATATGGAAAGGCGATCTACATCCCCTTGTTGTTGGTCTGGAAAATGGAAAATGCCCTTACGGTCAATCCAGAAACATGGGAAACACCCCCTTGGGTCTATCTTGAAACATGGAAAATTCCTTTGAGGGTATGAATTGAAATATATAAAAAAAACATCCACCCCCTCCCCCAGAGTCAATCTAGAAGCATGGGCACATACCCTTAGGATAAACATATCAAAATGGGATCCCCTTCACACCATGCACACCTTCCACACTCCCCCGCCTCCTCCTCCTACCGCCATGAGT
>CM031601.1:84386831-84391831 GCA_018398815.1 Conus ventricosus | reverse complement strand
CACACACACACACACACACACACACACACAAGCATGCACGCAAGCACGCATGCACGCACGCATGCACGCACGCACACACACACACACACACACACACCCCACACAACACCACACACACACACACACACACACACACACACACACACACACACACAGAGTCTCTTTCTCTTGTTTAAAAAGAGCGCAAAGGGAACGATAGAGATGTGGAGTAAGTGAGGTCAATGTTGGTGTATATCAGAGCTGTCAATATTGGGTAGATAACAAGAAAAACACGCACACTTGGTTGGTGGGCAGGGATGTAGGCAATAGGGCTAATTCAGAAGACATAACATCAGACAGATAAGAAGGCATCAGCTACATACGTCCAATCTATCACACACATTCGCTCATCATCCAGAGTTTTCAATGCAGGATATGTGATATACATACACTCAGCCACACAGAGATAACGACAGAAAGCAAAACTGATATAGTCCTACCAGCCGAATACGTCGTTCTCTCATCCAAATGTATTGAATTGAATTTCTTCGAAACAAAGTTATAGGAAATGTGAAAACACCGGTGAAATTAACTTAGATGCATAGTGTCACTCCCCCCACTTCTGTAAACCCTTAAAACACACACACACACTCCTCTCTCTCTCTCTCTCTCTCCTCTCTCTCTCTCTCTCTCTCTCTTCGATCCAAACCAAACCGCCGACTACACAGACATCCAACGCCCGTGTTTTTCCTGTAACAACTTTACACCTTTGAAAATCACTACGAACCAAGCCGCATCCTCTATAAAAGTCAGCAGACTGTTTAACAACCCACCTTGTACCGTCAGTGATTAGGTCCTGGTCAGCAGAGACAGTGTGGACCTGGTGGCATTATCACGTTACGTCTGGGACGCCGACTGCAACAGGCATCAAATGCTTGTGTTTATCGCGCAATGGTGCGCTTTAACTCGTTGACAATCACTGAGAAACAAGGCTTACTCTCTACAAAAGTCAGTAGACTGGTTAACAACCAACGTTTGACTGTCAAGCGCTAGTTTTCAGTCAGTACATACTGAGTGGGGACTTGACATTATCACATTTCGTCTGGCCAGCTGGTGTTTCTGTAGGGAGGATAAAGTCAGTAGGTCCCAGTACTTTGTGTGCCCAGTGCGGGAGCGTATTGGTACCTCCCCCCCCCCCCCCCCCCCACTCTCCCATCTCCCTCGCCCGACTTGATATTCCCTCTGTTCACTACTCCCTCTATCCGTCGCTGCTCAATACTCGACCCTGCTTAATTCTCTCCTCGTCCAACCCCCCCCCCCCCCCCCCCCCCCCCCCCCCACCCCTCTGCTCCATACTCACCCGCTCACAACAGAAAGAAGCAATTGCTCTGGGGTTGGGGATACGAAAGGACACACATACACACACACTACACTCACACACACACACACACACACACACACACACACACACACACACACACACACACACACACACACACACCACCACCACACACACACACACACACACACACACACACACACACACACACACACACACACACACACACACACACACACACCAGAGGCAAGCAGTGGGATTATCGGGCAATATCAAACAGGGGGATATGTCACGGGAGAATGTAACAGAGTATCCACCAATACAGGGAATATTGAGCTGACCCCGGCTCAGTGACCCCGGACTCAACCACCCTGGGTTCAATCCGTCTGCTTGTAAGCAGCTACACACTTCGCCAAGAAGACCAAAGGAATGGGAGTGTAATAGGCTCCGTTGGTCCTGGGTCTTAATGTTGGCTTGTGACCCAATCGGGACGAACCTGACACTAATGTGTTGTATGCAGCTCATCTTTGACCATCTCTTGTGAGTAAAATAGTGAATATACCATTCCCTCCAGTTTTAATCAGTTCAGAAGAAAGTTCAAGTCTACCTTTTGCTGGAAAAAAAAAATCATTTTAAACAGAAATCACGGCTGAGTCAGCATCACAATCGGTTTACATTCAACAACGCAATCATTCATGAAGTACGCTCCTCAATTAAAAAATAAAAATCTTGGAGATTCTCTCATCAATTCTTTTGATAAATAATAAACAAAAAGGATTCCAAATGCTGAGCTTAAAAATGGTTAAATATGCTCGGAAACATCACATGCGTGCACGCAAGCACAGTAACATGTGTACGCCCGTGCACGCTCACACATGGAACTTAAGCCCGTCCTATGATACGCCGTTCAACCATGGTAACAAAAAAAAAACACTTGGGGAGGAAAAGAAGCGAGGTATAGAGGATAGGAGAGGAATGGGGTGAAGGCGGGGGAGAGGGGGAGGAGGGAGGGGGCCGGATGTCAGTCTCGCTGACATGCAAGATTTAATTCTCCGTGTCGTAATGCTTCTCTTTATTGTTGTGTTACGTAATATTCGGTCACGTAAAATGTTGCCAGACGCGCTTTTCGATTTGAATTAGGGAAATGCGTTGGAAGTCGAGCATTCTAGTGTAGATGAATGATGTGGGGAAGATGTATGCATCCCTGGTTCAGAGTTGTTTGGAGCTAAACGTGTGACTGAACTACAGATTTCAAGTGGGGCTATCCTGGGTTTTAGTCATATTGGGTGAGATGACAAATTAAGCCATTAATGCCTGGATTTTGGTTTTTGACATAAATAGTGAAAATGTGTCAGATTTAGTGTAGTTTGAAGGTTACCAACTGTATTTTTGGCAAATATGTATTTGCAATGGTGCTGTGGTGGATGATAGTACTGTCCCAAAAATTGGACGCTAGGCGCAAGAGGGCAGGGGTTTTTCATACACGGGACAATAATCTCCACTGCAAGTAACAGTTAGCTTTTATTGGTTTTTATGATTCTTTGACGACGAACAGTTAGCTTTTATTGGTTTTTATGATTCTTTGACGACGAACCATGGAGGAAAGCACACTGTGATGGAAAAATAATGAAAGATAGGGAATAGAATCATACAAAGTAGCAATTATTACCAAACAAATGTATCTGAAGACATGAAATGAATCTGTTCTGTAAACAGGTCCCTTGCTATCTGCAATAGAACAGTGGAAGGGGAGAGGGTAGAATGGTGGAGACAAATCATTGAAAAAAAACCCCAGTGTTTCCATATAGCAAATGCTGATTGTCATTACTAGTGAGTATGGTCCTTCCGTCCCGGACGCTGCAGTCACTGAGTATGGAAAGCTGCAAAGCATTTGTCATGCAGTCCCACTCTACACTTCTGACATCTCCTGTCGGTTTTCATGCCAAAACAAAACAGCACAGCGAAGCTGGGTAGGCCAAGACTTTACAGGATGGTTGATTCCATCACATCGGACTGTAGTGGACACTCTCTTGTCAAGGATGGGGGTTTTCTTCCCTTGGCACTTGGGCTGTCCAGCTCCCTTGTACCTTGGTGCACAGGTCAGGTAGGTCTAAGCAATAGAGCGACGCACTGCCAGCAAATCAAGAGGCGTTTCCTGACTGGTGGGTGTTTCTCTGTACGTTTGCCTAGTCTGTTGCACGTTCACATCAAGACAGGATGCCAAAATGGGCCACTACCACTTTTTGATCTGATGGCTGTAGGGCACTGATCAACATTTTGATCCATACGGTCTACGCCTCCCATGGTCTGGTTATAGTGCTTGATGATGTGAGGCTCAGGTATCTCAATCTCTAAGAAGGCCTTCATTTCATATCGGCTTGCTTTGAGTTTCGTTTTCTTTTGAGCGTGCATACTTTTCTGACATGTCAACCATCATCTGGATGACTTCATCATCAAAAAAGACTTCAAAGAGCTCTATGGATGTGGATGGAATTCCAGGCACATGACGCTACTTCAATCTCTATGGTCTTCGACATCTTCGTCTTTTTTGTTAGAAGTGCTGCTGTTAGTGAAGACCCTTGCCTCTTAGCTGAAGACCCCTGCCTCTTAGCTGCACATCCGAAAGATATGGAAGCACATGTTGAAGTAGAGGGTCCCTCAGGGTCAGCCTCTCCAGGTGCCTGTGCACAAAAATATAGTGAAATAAAATAACATCTAAAAAATGACACCTGTGAGCAATGAAACCACTACATATCCACATTACATGTATGAGCCACACTTGCTAATCCTCTGTAGGGTTTGTTCATTGCAAATCACTGCAGATCAATCTTTCAGTTCAGTATCTGGACTCCATATCGACCCAGCAGGATCCCAAATGAAGCCCTTATGAACTGTCACTATACTCTGACCAACAGCCCCTTGCGGAGAGGACCTATTTCAATGAACGAGTCAGTTGGAAACCATTCATTATCTGGTAACTGACTTATATTCCAGTAACATTTACAGCTGGTGGCACGTCCTCCTCTTCTCTCATCATCTGTGAACGGTGTGCGCACTTCACCCTTCGCCACCACCGCTTGTGCCCTTGCCCTCTGGCACCGATTCAGGTTGTCGACCGTTCCTCCATCGTTCTCATCCACACTGTCCTCATCTGTCGGATCATCATTTGGCGGTGGTTCTATATAATGATATACTTGCTGTTTTAAATGCGAGTTCATCTTCTAGCATGCTTATTACTTCATATACCGTGACATTCCTGCAAGCACAATAACTACATGAGTCGTGTTAGCAAAAAACACACCGCTACCCTCTCGTGCCTAGCGTCCCATTTTTGGGACGCATCTTTCAGCACATGGAACACGTGATCTATGTTTTCCAATCAAAACCTAAGAGACACAAATTTAGATTATGAACCAAACAACTTTTTTTCTTATTTGATATTATTAAAAGTTACATCCGGTATGAACTATGGGCTTACCTTTTGGAGGTTGACATTTCGACGATTGTTCTCTTGAAAATGTTGATGCAGATGGCTACTGTCACATGTTCCACGGGAAGTCATCCACTAAAATTGTGTCTAATTGGCGAGGTAGCCTTCCTTTATTGATGTAGACAAGCGTATGCTCACAAACAATAAGATTCACGTTTGAGAGGCTTACAAGTAAAGTGTCCCCCAAAAACC
>CM031601.1:84361831-84381831 GCA_018398815.1 Conus ventricosus | reverse complement strand
GTGTGCGTGCGTGTGTGTGTGTGTTCTTTCTTTCTTTCTTTCTGCGTACGCAGGCTGATACTCCTGCGGACACTCCCTGTATAGCCAGGCAGTGGAGTTTTGTGTGTATGACCCTTTTTTATCCCGCCATTAAGGCAGCCATACTCCATCTTCGGGGAAGGTGCATGCTATGTGTCACGTGTCATCCATACCAACGGCCAAACTGGCCTTCTCTTCCGAAAGTTGGTGATGGGATTTTACGTGTGTGCAAGATGTTATGCGTGCGTTCACACACGGAACCTCGGTTTATAGTCTCATTCGAAGGACTGTATGGGGAATGGAGTCAGAACCAATGTTAACTCCGAGGGAAAAATCCCCCTATACCGAAATTCGAACCCGCAACCCCAGGATCACGAGTCCGGCGCTCTACCAACTGAGCTATCCGGCCCCCTGTGTGTGTGTGTGTGTGTGTGTGAGCTGAGGAAGGCATGAAGGAAAACATAAATGAATGAATGTATGAATGAATGAATGAGAATAGTGGATAAAGGATAGAAGGAAACAACAAAGGAATGACAAAAGCAATATGTAATTGACTGACTGATTGACTGATTGACTGACTGACTGAATGAATGAATGAACGAACGAACGAATGAACGAACGAACGAACGAACGAACGAACGAATAAAACCAACGAAATAAACAATGCAAAGAAGAAAGAGAGACAGATAAGAGAGGACTATTCAATGCCATCATACTAGCAGGCCACCTCAGCAGTCTGAGCTGGTCAATGGGAACGGCACGATCAGTGGGGGTAGGAGTCCGCCAAAGAGTATGTTTCCCAGACTGGGTCTGGTCTGGGTCTCAGTGAGTGAGTGGACTACAGCCGTGGTCGTCAATCATGATCAAGGGCTGTCCCCGCTGGACAAGCTGGTGATGGCAGCCTCAGCATGTACGTGGATTGTCTGAGGAGGAGGGTTGAGGGGTGGGGTGTGAGGTGGGGTGGGGTTGGTGGGGTGGGGGTGGGGGTGGGGTGGGGGGAGCGGACGTAGAAGGGAATAGGGGTGGTGGGCGGTGCGCGCGCGCGCGCGCGCGCGCGCATGTGTGTGTGTGTGTGTGTGTGTGTGTGTGTGTGTGTGTGTGTGAGTGTGTGTGTGTGTGTGTGTGTGTGTGTGTGTGTGTGTGTATGTGTGTGTGTGAGAGAGAGAGAGAGAGAGAGAGAGAGAGAGAGAGAGAGAGAGAGAGAATGACAGTGAGTGGGTAAATGTGTCAATCTATGTTGATCCGTCTGTCTGTTTAAGTGTGTGTGTGTGTGTGTGTGTGTGTGTGTGTGTGTGTGTGTGTGTGTGTGTGGTGTGAGTGTTTGTGTGTGTGTGTGTGTGTGTGTGTGTGTGTGTGTGTGTGTGTGTGTGTGTGTACAGCTGTTAGTGCTTCAAATAGATCTTTTTTTCAATAGGGTAACATGACACAAAGTGCATTTAATCTTCTTCAGAGTCTCTACATGATTTTTTAAACGAAATAATGCAAAGCTAAATCTGACACATACAAGCAAAATTTGTCTTTCTGAATTTTAAATATCTGTCGATAGTTACTGAAAAAAGGGAATGAGAGAGAGAGATGGAGAGAGAGAGAGAGAGGGGGGGGGGGGGCTCTAAATTGCTTGTATGCTATACTCTAAATTGCGTGTATGCTAAACTCTAAATTGCTTGCATGCTATACTTTGACAAACAAAATTTCCAGAACGCTTGAATGAGATGGTTTCACGAGAAACATGCATGAAGATGCACATATTATACAACGAAATTTAGTTTGTCTACCAGACAATGTTCTCCTCAAGGTATTTGTAAGACTATCGAAGTAAAGTAAGACTATCGAAGTAAACAGGCTCGTTACCAGCAGATGTTGCCCAGGCTATTGGCCACAGATTTCATGGCGAATTATACCCGCACGACAGGCGAGCTCTCATCGACGTCAAGAGGCTGCCGAGTGAAGCGTAGCAAGCTGGGAGACGAAGACAAGCCGGGCATGATGAAAACGCGGCCAAAGACGTCGTGGAGGAGACAGGAACAGTATCCGCGATCTTTTCGCTAGATGGAGTCCCACCGCTCACATTGAATGCGTTCCTATGAATCTGTTGGGCTTAGTGTCTGCATCCTGTTTACGGAGTGATCGTCTGTTCCCCACAGCTCACAGGTAATAGTGTCAAATTGTTAAGCTTGAAGCACACGTTTATGATGGTTCATTGCGAACACTGCCTACTAGTAAGCAGTAGGGTAATTTTGCTCGACGACGGACACGAAGAAATTGCCATGTGTGGCCATCTTAAGCGGATATCCAATCCAAGTGAACAATTTTCTCACCCGGAAGAGGTCATCAGTCACATGCGCGTGCTAACGAGACTCCGTCAAAAACGTTTACCGGGATAACGAGGCGAGATACTGTGCCTGTCCACTCTTTCCTTGGCGCGGACCAGCATCTCCAGACGGTGTGAGTGGACCCGTTAATAGGTTATGCATCGTTGGCGTCAGGATTGTGTCTCCCATACAGAAACCAGCATGACTGATGTGTATCAGCGCTTGAACACATACATTATAAATGCGTGCTTAGGCCTACATATGTACGTGCATGCATGAGTGCATACCTATGTGCATACATATATACATACATACATACGTACAAACAACCATACATGTATACATACATAGAAACACACATACATGTATACACGCATACACGCACACATACATTAATACGTATGCATGCATCCATGTATACATACATACATACATACATACATACATACATACATACATACATACATACATGCATACGTTTGTACGTATGTACGTACATACGTATGTATACACAAACGCGCGCGCTCGCGCACACACACACACACACACACACACACACACACACACACACACACACACACACACACACACACACAAAACACACACACATGTGTGTAAAAAAAGCAGTTTCTCTGCTTATTCAATGTTCCATCTGGAAATAAAATTTTGACTTGACTTCACAACACACACACACACACACACACACACACAACACACACACACACACACACACACTCACGCACACACACACACACACACACACACACACACACACACACACACACACACACACACACACACGCACGCACACACATACACACACACACTCACACACATACACACACACGCACACACACACATACACACACACACACTCACACACATACACACACACGCACACACGCACACACACACATACACACACGCGCGTGCGCGCCTGCACACACGCACACACACACACGCGCACGCACGCACGCACGCACACACATACACATTCACACGCACGCACACACACACACACACACACACACACGCACACGCACACGCACACACACACACACACGCACACGAACACACACACACACACACACACACACACACACACACACACACACACACACACACACACACCCGTGCGCGCGCGCGCGTGTAATTTTCAACTCCTGACCGACCTTCAACCAGAGCTGACTTTGCTACGGGCTCAACTGGGAAGACCGGGACCACACAGTCGACTTTCATCCACTTGATGGATGCGTCTTTAAAAATGTTGATCACATTTTCTGACCAACACTGCAGGTGTCTGTATTTCTCGGGCCTGGTTGATGCCGGGATATGTCACGAAAACGAACATAGTGTACAGCCCTGCCAGGCAGCTCTCAGACCAGAATGGAAATCCGAAGCATCATCTTCTTCCTCCTCACCCTCGTCAATCAACATGTATACAAAACGTCTCAAACTCTGTATGTAACCCTTAAAGCCCTGTGCCTCATGGCGACTTCAGTTTCGACTTCCTCTCCACGTCTGTGCTCTTGAACACATTATGTCAGGGTCACCAGTATGGGCAAGTTCATGGAAACTGTCTTTGGATGGACGTAGTGGCGCCCTCCGGGGGGAAAACTCATTCACGCTGGCTCCGCGACAAAGCAGTTATTGTCGTCAGTAGGGGGCTTGGTAGGTGTCCTGCGTGTGTTGGATCAGAACAAGCACTGCTGAACAGCACAGGAGTGTGTCGACGGTAGTGTTTTGTCTCGTCTGCGAGGTTGCCTTATGAAGACTTGATACTGAGTGCTCCCTGTGTACTGTCGGTGCCGTGGCTGTGGCTGTGGCTGTAAGCATGGAGCAGGAAGGAGCGGGGTGGGTGCATTGCCACTGAGCTGCCACAGAGGATGAGACAGAACAACAATGTCGGGGGAAAAGGACAACCTCCATCTTCCAAATATCATTCTGTGATAAAGCGCCAGAGGCTAATTTTTTTTCCTCCAACCTCATTTTTTTTTTTTACTTTTTTTTCCCAAGTTCTTTCATTCTTTTTTGTGGGTCTTCCATCCTCCCATTTTTTCCCAGTATATTTTTTGTTTGTTTGCTTTTTTTTTTTTTTTTGCTCTATCAGCTCTCATTTACCTGCAAATTTGTAAGTTGCTTTACCAATGGACATTCTCATGTGAACTTAAGTATTTCAACTTTGATACTGAGCGTCTGGGTTTATTAATGTGCTCATGTCTGGTGCACTAACACATTTCTCTCTGAGAGAGTGATAACAGTGTGGACCTAAAAAGGTAATTCTGTGTAAATCGGTAAGTCTCTCTCATAGATGAATAACAGTGTGGACTAAGAGAGGTAACTCTGTGTAAATCGGTAGATCTCTCTGAGAGATGGATAACAGTTTGGACTAAGAGAGGTAACTCTGTGTAAATCAGTTGGTCTCTCTGAGAGATGGATAACAGTGTGGACTAAGAGAGGTAACTCTGTGTAGATCAGGGTAAGTCTCTCTGAGAGAGTGATAACGGTGTGGACTAAGAGAGGTAACTCTGTGTGTCCCAGGCTGATGACGTGATGAACAGAGCCCGGGCGTCGTCCCGCCGCACGCAGCCTGAGGATGTGGGGACCGGTCTCCAGCCACGCAGCACCACTGCCATGCCGAGGCCTGCAGGCCTCCCCAGCGGCCACACCCTAGTCCAGCACGCCTCCACCGAGAGCCACAGCCAACTCTTCAACGTGACCAGCTCGGCCACTGACAGCGAGGGCATCTACAACAACACCACCAGCGGCCGAGGCACCGAGCCTTCAGCGACGTCCTACCTAGAGGCGTCCCCGAGTGTGACGACAGCCGGAAAGACCACCGAGGACTACGCCAGGTTGAAGGAGCAGTTCTACCAGTCGTACAACCCCGAGGTGGGCATCCACACCGCCGCCGTCCTGGGAGGCATCTTGGGCTGGCTCATCGTCTACCTCCTCTACAAGACCAAGGTGAAAAAGTGGGTGATCGGCTTGGTCAAGAGGAAGTACAACCAACGTCAGCAGAGGCAGAAGGAGAAAGACCTGGGCGAGGTGTTTAGCGAGCTCGAGGATCATGACCTGAACCCGGACTCGTACCTGTTCCAGTGCCCGCACCTCAAGGACCTGTACATGCCGCAGCTGATGCAGCAGAGTCTCTGGCAGGCGGGCTCCGTCCAGCACCACCACGCCGGCTACCACCCTCAGCTCCAGGACTACTGCGACCAAGGCTTCCTGGAGAGGCGCGCCAGCGACCTCACCTCATCACCCAAGCCGTGCCAGGCTTGCGGCACCTTCCACGAGGACCCCGCCAGCAAGCATCAGTGTCCCATGCCCAGCATCGTGGTGGACTCCTACTCCTCCATCCCTCCCACAGAAGCCCCTGGGAAGCCACAAACTCTGGTCGCTTCGGACCCGGGCTGTGTCGCGGGCGGCAGCAGCAGCGGCGCCAAAAGGACCCGGAAGACGCTGGTCGGCGGGACCCAGGCAGAGAAGGGGACGGAGAGGAAGAAGCGGTACAGACGGAGGAGGGGTCAGGCGCGCGGGCGGCAGGTGCCCGGGGTGAGAGTTGTGGACGTGGAGGAGCCGGACACCAAGTCCTTGCTGCCTCCGCCCTGTTCCCACACCGACTCGGCTCGCGCCACGGCCAGGTGCGAGGGTCAGCGTCGTAGTGTGGTGGGGGTGTGGGTTAGGGCGTGTTGGGGCTGCGACTTGCTGTGCTCTGTTGTCATGCTGGATATTTTAAGGTATATTATTTGAAACACGTTTACATACACTGTCCGTGTCATCCAACACAAGACCTGAACAAGTGCGTGGGATCAGAAGAAAATACCTCTCTCTCTCTCTCTCTCTCTCTCTCTCTCTCTCTCTCTCTCTCTCTCTCTCTCTCTCTCCCACACACACACACACACACACACACACACACACACACACACACACACACACAAACACACACACACACATATATATGTAATGTAATGTGTGTGTGTGTGTGTGTGTGTGTGTGTGTGTGTGTGTGTGTGTGTGTGTGTGTGTGTGTACACATAATCGTGAAAATGACAATGACGTCATTTATAAATGACATAGTAAAACTAATGGATTGTACCAACACACACTAAGTATCTCACCGAACTAAAACAGCAGTAGAGTCAATACAGTTGATGATTTGATACGTATCAACATTACATAACACTCTACTACTGCTGTTCGGGGCTGCTATTGCTGCTGCTGCCGTTACAACGACCTTTGCTACTACTACTACTACAACTACTACCATTACTACTACTACTACTATACTACTGCTGCTGCTGCTGCTGCTGCTGCTGCTGCTGCTGCTGCTGATGCTGCCACCGCTGTTACTATTTGCAGCCATTACCACTGCTAATGCTGCCGCTGCTGATCTTGTTATAACAACAACTACCACTACGTCTATCATTACTGCTGCTAGCACTTCACTATTATACCGCTAACTACTTTTGCTACTTATACACTATTGATAAAACGACAATACATCAACAGCAACAACAAGTCAGCAAGATCATCAACATCCACATCAACAACGACAACAACAACTACTACTACTACTACTACTACTACTACTACTACTACTACTACTACTACAGCTGCTGCTGCTGGTGCTGCTGCTGCTCCTGCTGCTGCTACTACTACTACTACAACTTTTACTACCACTACTTTATGGATGAAACATCTTTTTAGCAACAGTAACAACAACAAGACTACTACTTCTACAATTGCTACTAGTGTTACTGCTGCTGCTTTTACTACTTCCACTACTGCTACTGCTACCGCTACTACCGCTACTGCTGCTGTTGCTACTTCTACTAATGCTAATGTTGCCGCTCCTTCTGCTCCTACTTCTACTAATACTGACGTTGCCATTGCTGCTGTAGCTGCTACGTCTACTAATACTGACGCCTCTGCTGCTACTACTACTTCTACTAATACTGATGTTGCGGCCCTGCTGCTACTTCTACTAATACTGATGTTGCGCCCTGTGCTGCTACTACTACTAATACTGATGTTGCGGCCCTGCTGCTACTACTATAATACTGATGTTGCCGCCTGTGCTACTTACTAATACTGATGTTGCGGCCCTGCTGTGCTACTACTACTAATACTGATGTTGCGGCCCTGCTGCTCCTACTCTACTAATACTGATGTTGCCGTCCCTGCTGCTGCTACTACTACTAATACTGATGTTGCGGCCCTGCTGCTACTTCTACTATACTGATGTTGCGCCCTGCTGCTACTACTACTAATACTGATGTTGCGGCCCTGCTGCTCCTACTTTAATACTGATGTTGCCGCCCTGCTGCTACTACTACTAATACTGATGTTGGGCCTGCTGCTACTTCTACTAATACTGATGTTGCGGCCCTGCTGCTGCTACTACTACTACATACTGATGTTGGCCGCCTCTGCTGCTACTACTAATACTGATGTTGCGGCCCTGCTGCTACTCTACTAATACTGATGTTGCGGCCTGCTGCTGCTACTACTACTAATACTGATGTTGCGGCCCTGCTGCTCCTACTTCTACTAATACTGATGTTGCCGCCTCTGCTGCTAACTACTAATACTGATGTTGCGGCCCTGCTGCTACTTCTACTAATACTGATGTTGCCGCCCTGCTGCTGCTATACTCTAATACTGATGTTGTGGCCCTGCTGCTCCTACTTCTACTAATACTGATGTTGCGGCCTTGCTGTCTACTCTACTAATACTGATGTTGCCGCCTCTGCTCTACTCTACTAATACTGATGTTGCGGCCTTGCTGCTACTTTACTAATACTGATGTTGCGGCCTCTGCTGCTACTTCTACTAATACTGATGTTGCCGCCCCTCTGCTGCTACTCACTAATACTGATGTTGCCGCCTCTGCTGCTACTTCTACTAATACTGATGTTGCGCCTTGCTGCTTACTTCTACTAATACTGATGTTGCCGCCTCTGCTGCTACTTCTACTAATACTGATGTTGCCGCCTCTGCTGCTACTTCTACTAATACTGATGTTGCCGCCTCTGCTGCTACTTCTACTAATACTGATGTTGCCGCCCCTGCTGCTGCTACTACTAATACTGATGTTGCGGCCCTGCTGCTCCTACTTCTACTAATACTGATGTTGCGGCCCTGCTGCTGCTGCTACTACTAATACTGATGTTGCGGCCCTGCTGCTGCTACTACTAATACTGATGTTGCGGCCCTGCTGCTGCTACAACTAATACTGATGTTGCGGCCCTGCTGCTGCTACTTCTTTTTCTATTTTTTTTATTTTATTTTATTTTTTCAGTTGTTGGACCAATGCAGCACCTAAGGCGGCGACTTTTTTTTTTTTTCTTTTTCCCCTTAAGGCCAAAATACGCCTCTTCATTTTTTTGGTGCTTCACGCTGTCCTCTCATCTGCCAAAAAAAAAAAAAAAAACGGAAAAAAAATTCAATTTCCACGACTAGCTTTCTTTTTTTTTTCTTTTCTTTTTTTTTACCAGTCTCTTACACACCATGCATAGTCTGTATGTTCTCTCTCAAAATGGACAAACTTTTGCTGATTTTCGTGCTTTGGCATTTGATACAATGTGTCTGGGTTTGTTAATGTTCTAATGTGTGTGTACTGGCACACTCACTCTGATAATGTCTGCTTAACAACACACACACACACACACACACACACACACACACACACACACACAAAACCCAGACAGACAGAGAAAAAGAAGGAAAGAAACGAAGAAGAAAGGAAGAAGAGGAAGAAGGAAGAAGACAAAAACGAAAAAGAATTCGTTGCTGTGTAAAAAACAAACGAAATATCAAAATAAATATACAGCTGTAAACAAATGTGAAACACGATAATCTTCTGGCCTAATTGTGACCGGGTTGAAGAGACTGAATACAACAAAGATTTCCTTTCGCCTCCTCCGTTCTCTCCCGTGCGTCCAAACGTTCCCGGAAGCCCTGTTTTGGAACAAAAAAACATCCAAGAATGACCGAAGGAACGAGCGAACATAGAACAAAAGGATTAATAAATTTTGTGTACTACAATTATAAGTAGTCTCGCACCTGCCAGTTCCCCAGAAACGCCATCCTCACGATGAGGAAGAAATGATAAAATATTTGGGGGGGGGGGGGATGGAGCTGCAGGAGGACGTGAGGAAGGACCGTCAGCGAGACAACAAGTATCCGTGAGTGCGTGGTGTGTGTGTGTGTGTGTGGTGTGTGTGTGTGTGTGGTGTGTGTGTGTTTGTCTGGTGTCTGTGGTGCGATTGTGTGTAGTGTGCTGTGTGGTGTTGGCGTGCGCGCGCGCTCGGTACCAATCTGCGGGCCCACGAAATCATTCGTCAATAGTCAAAAGCATATACAAGTTAATAAATCCTATCCGCAAATATACATAGTTCTAGAAAGAATAGGCACAGATACAGTGAATCACGATCTTCCGCACGGCCCCACCCCATCCCACGAAAGGAAATGAAATACGTTAATACATGAAAGAATGAATAAAATGATTACTTCAAACTTGGAAACATGACCTAAAAGTGATTATAAATAACTGTGTAAGAGAGAGAGCCAGCTACTAATGACCGACACAGGCCAAAAGAGAAAAGGAAGGCAGAGAAAAAGGACAGCGAGCGCCGGAGAAGGCGGAGGGGGGAGGGGACCCGTGGACGTGGTCGGAAAAAGCTGGAAGATGAAGTGAGGAATATACTAGCTCCTTACTTTGAATTCTTTTTCAAAGATTGATTGCAATGAGAATGCAGACTGTCTTTTTAAAAATGCTTATGGACATTTTCCCAACCAATACAATGAGTTTTATGTATACATATTTTCCACGTGGGCCAGAATGAACTGTTCACACCAATCAGAACATCAGTGACTGACAACGTTAGCTTGATATTTGTGTCTACATAAATTTTTTGCTCAATGAAATTCCAAAAATTCTTTACAACTGGACAATTACAGAAAAAATGTTCAATAAAATCCACCTTATCAACACCATTATGAACATGGATTATTTTCCTCGTATTTTTTGTTCCACATTATATTTGTAGGGTAAATATTATGTAAAACACTTTCCAGTGAAGGACTCTAAGTCGCACTTCTTTGGTGGTTTCTTTAGCCCTAGACCAGGCCTGTTTGTCTAGGGTGTAACAAAAGTTTCCTTTCCCAGAAATAATGAGCCGTTGGTAAATTTGTTACGTTGTCTTTGGATGACATTTTCCTGATGTTCTTTGGCTTTGTATTGAAAAGTTTTGCATCACAATCCTGTCGGGTTGTGCAAGGATCTCCTCTCTCTATCCATTGAATCCACTCTTTGGAATAGAGTTAATAAGGGCATTATATTCAAAAATAATGTTAGCCTTGCTTCGCCCAACCATATTCTGTACTTCCTCAAGAGACAGAAATCTGTGTTCGTTCTGATAGATTATATCTTTCATCTGTTCAAGTCCTGTATTGTGCCAGTTTGAAAAGAATATTACTTTATTTTTCTATTTAATGAGAGAGTTGTTGAAGAGAAGCTGTGACTGGAAATTACCACGGTTTATTTCACTTTGTTTACTTATAGTTTCTGTTGTCTAGATAACATGCAAATATGTCTTTCCAGAAATCATTTTCAATTCTATCAATACCTGCATATCCTTTGTCTTGTGTTTACATTGAAGAAAATTATCCCCCGCTTGCCAGTTTGTTCAAATGCCACAATGGATCAACCTCCAGTTTTCATTTTCTTTGGCGTTATATAAATTTTACCCATCCATTGTAAGTTTAGAGCTTCTGGAACTGAAACATGTTGATCATGTTCAGACCACCTTCGTCTACGTTTGATTCCATTACTTTCCTCTTCACTTTCTGAATGCTTTCCTGTTACTGAATTTTTTCTGCCATACAGATCGGTATAACGCTGTATTAATTTTACGCAGCAAAATAGATACCCACTTTCTAAATCTGGAAGACCAATAGACCGCATTACATAAACAAATTGACTTATCAGAAACGTTTTTATAAAATCACTTTACCTTGAATGGAGAGATCTCTCCTTTTCCAATTATTTATTATACTATTCATTTTATCGATTCTTTCATTCCAGTTTTCATCAATGTTTCTTCGCCATCTCGTTGGTATCAAAATAAATTCCCAGAACTTTCATTCTGTTCACTGTTGTGAATGGGAGATCTGGGTCTTTTTTCATAGTTCCCATTGTAGAGCTTTTGTTTTCTGAACATTCAATATTAATCCAGAAACTTTTCAAACGATGACAAGATTTCTAATGATTTAGACATATCATATCGGTCTTTGAGAAACAATGTTGTGTCATCTGCATTTGTTTTATCTTTATATCTAGAATTTCCATTCCCAGAAGGTAAGGAGCTTTGATGCCTGCAATCGAACTATTCCGAATCTTAATGGCTAGTAACTCGACAACTAGCACAAAGGCTAATGGTGAGAAAGGGCAACCTTGTCTTATTCCGCAGTTCACATCAAAAGGCTCGGAAATCCAACCTCCGTGATTTACAGAGGTGATGTTTCCGTTTATCAAAATAGATACCCACTTTTTAAAATCTGGTCCAAAACCAAAAATGTCAAACACTTTCAGCAGAAAACTCTTTGATATCGAATCAAATGTTTTTGCATAATCAATAGCGAGCAAAAAGCCGGCTCTATTAGTTATATTTAGGTAATTGATTACGTCATCAATCGATCTTATGACTGTTGCGATGTTTCTACCTTTGATGTAACCTACCTGATCTTCATTTACCAAACTAGTGATGACTCGTCCAAGTCTTAACGCTAAGACTTTGGCTAATAATTTGTAATCATGTTAGTTAACGTGATTGGTCTCCAGTTGTTTAATTTGTCTCTATCTAAATCTTTTCCCTTATTGTAGCAGAGTTATTACACCATATCTTTGAGAATATGACAGTTTACCACATGGAAAGCTTCCATGAACGACTGAGTAAGTGTTTTACATATTTTATTCCAAAAATTTTTTTATAAACTCATTGTCAGTCCGTCATTGTCGGGGGCAGATCCATTTCTCATATTCTTCAGAGCGCTTGTCATTTCCTCCACGTCACCATGCCCTCGCATGAAACAGGCTTCATTAGCGTCTAGTCTTGGAAAGTTTTCATTTTCCAAAATGTATTTATTGCTCCCCTAACATCTTTTTCTACAGTTTCTTGATTATAAAGTTTCCTATAAAATGCGACTTGTTCTTGCAAAATTTCTGTCTGATCTGTAACATCTCTCCTGAATCTTTAGTTAATCTCGTTATTACTTTCTTCTTTCCTCTAGCCTTTTCCAGATTGCAAAAATATTTTGTATTCCTTTCACCTTCTTCAATCCATGTAACTCTTGCTCTAATTTGCGCTCCTCTCGTTCTCTCAACCTGCAACAATTCTATTTCTTGTTTTAGACTAAGATACTGTTTCTGCACCCCTATATCAGAGGGATTACTGGATGATGCCTTTTCTTTTTCCACAAGCTGTGTGTTCAGACGACATTCACGATTTCTTCTTTTGCATGCAAGTGATTTTCCATACTCAGTACAAAAAGTACGAATTTCAACTTTACATAGATCCCACCTTCGTATATAAAACACATCATCGGAGAGTCATTGAGATGCTTATCTAATAAATCGTTCATCTTTGCCACAAACTTAGTATCTTTAAAAAAAACTATTGTTTAAATCTCCAGTATCCTGGACCTCTTTCAAAATTACCGTGATTTAGTTCCGTTATGAGAGCTTTGTGATCTGAATGCGCAACCGTCGTCAGTTCACACGAAACACACAAGGGTAACATCTCCACTGACGCAAAACAGTAATCCAAACGCCGTGCAATGAAAGGGTTATTCTTGCTCCAGGAGAAAATCTTTTTCTTCATTATGAAAAACTCTCCAGATGTCTGTCAGATTCAAATTTCTTACTGCCTTATTTAACTCTTTTACTTCTGACTCGTGATGACATTGACCCGTAATATATCAAGATGTTCTTCATAACACAATTAAAATCACCAAGCAACAACAGATTTGCTCACTATATTCAGCACACGTTTCCTGTAACTTTGTCATGAAAACTGATTTATCTTTCATTTTATTTGGAGCATATATATTTGTCAATTTAAAGTCATACAGTTCACTTTTGACTGACACAACTAAGATTCTTTCTAGAGCCATTCAACATCTACGTTACCATCAAAATCTTTTGATATTAGAATAATCTCTCCTTGACTCCTTTTTGTACCCTCATTGTAAAATATTTTCCTCCCACTGTTTTTCCCATAGCAACGCATCATTCTCGGTTACATGGGCTTCCTGTAAAACAGACAATATCAATTTGATTACTTTTTAAATAACGAAAAATAGCGGCTCTTTTAAATTTATTCCTGAGACCTCTTACATTCAAAGAACATATCCGTATTTTGTCCATTGGAAGCATTATACGGATATTACACTCTACACATTTTCCGAATTCCTTACTCAATGTCCGTAATTCAAGCGAGGCCGAAACCATGAGGTCTGTCCTAGGAAGCCGGGCGTCTACCCACACTGGTCGCTTACCTCAGTGTTGGTACTGCGGGGAGCCTGACGGGTGGATTTACCACTGTCCTTTTTCGGGTGCTTACCCTCCCCGCTACCTCTTTAGGGCTGGACCCTACTGCTCCTACTTCTACTAATACTGATGTTGCCGCTCCTGCAGCTGCAACTACTGTAGTTGTGCGCGGCTGGTGCTGCAGCTGCTAATACTGCTATTATCACTGCACTACAACTACTGCTGCTACTATAATTGTTGCTGCTACTACCACAATTGTAGCTACTACTGCTGCTGCTACTGCTGCTGGTACTACTACTACTGTTGCTATTACTACCATTATTACTGTTGCCATTGCTACCATTATTACGACCATTCATGCTGCTGTTGCTGCTGCTCATGATGATGATGATGATTCTACTACGGCTGCTACTACTGCTGTTGATACAGGGTCGAACTTTAATAAAGGACCACTTATACACAGTCTCACAAAACATAGAAAGGAAAACCAACAAACGACAGAAACTTTATAAATGTTTAATTTCATAATCAGTGAACAACATTTGTCACTTTCATAGAAAAAATCATTCTTTCTGATTAGACAGGGGAGCCTGAATGAGACTACCCCCCAAAATGACATTCACAAAAAGAGTGTTTCTTTACAGTCTGATCAAAACCGAGTGTGCCCCCCTCGTGCTGCCACACAATCCACACAGCGCTGCCTCATGGTATTGACTGTTCTTGTAATGAGTGCCTGGGGAGGTTTGCCCACTCCTGCTGCAGTTAGTGCAGCAGCTCCTGTCGATTTGCCGGAACAGGGTGATTTTCTTGAACTCTCCTCCCAAGCTCGCCCCAGATGTTCTCAATAGGGTTCATGTCCGAGCTGTTTGTGGGCCATGGCATCCTGGTGATGCCAGCTTGCACCACAAAAGTGTTCACGGCTCGACAACGATGTGGGGTGGCATTATCGTCCATGAACACAGCCTGAGCCCCAATCTGCTGGAGTGCTGGGACAACCAAAGGCTGTAAAATCTCCTGCAGGTAGCGTTGGCCGTTCAGGTTGCCACCCACATGGTACAGGGGAGTCTTGTGGTGACTGCTGATGCCCCCCCCCCCCCCCCCCCCCAAACCATGACGGAGCCACCACCAAAAGCGACGACCTCCTGGATGACGTCAACTGCCAGCTGCTCCCTGGGACGCCGCCACACCCGAATGCGTCCATCTCGTGGCTTCAACTGGAACTTGGACTCATCGGTGAAAAGCACCATCCGCCACTGAGCCCGAGTCCATGTTCGATGAGCTGTGCACCAGGCCAGGCGACGTGCCCGGTGGGCCGCAGTCAGTTTTGGTTTCCGGACTGGGCGCCTTGCTCGAAGGTTGGCAGCATTGAGGCGCCGCCGTATGGTCATCTCACACACTGCTGTGTTAGTGGCAGCTTGGAGCCGACGCCTGATGGTGTCGGAGGTGGGGTCCTGGTCCGAAGAGCATGTCTGCGGATGAACCTGTCATCTCTTGCAGTGGTCTTCTTTGGCTGGCCTGGACGGGGTCTCTCTTTGACAGTTCCAGTGGCTTGAAAACGTTCTCTCAGCCGAATGATGACGGAGTGGGACACTTGTAGTCTTCTGGCCACTTCTCGAACGCCAACTCGATCCTGCAGCCATGCAATCGCCCGGGTCCGGTCAAAAATCAGACAGCTTGCGTCTTGGAGGCATTTTTGTGTTATGAAGAATTATGCACGTTGGCTGCTTTTAGGGGCATTCCAGTCAGTAAAATGCTCTGCAATGCATTGGTTTTTGCACGTGCATTTGGAATTTCAGTGCAAAACCGTTTGAAGCAGTGATCACTCTTGCTTAAAAAACAAGCAATTTTGACAACAATCTGCAACTTTCACCCCCCCCCCCCCCCCCCCCTATGCATGCCACACGTGACAATAAGACAGCTTTCGCAAGCTTTGCGGAATACTCTGTTAACCCCTTTAACCTTTCCCAGTCGAATTCTTCGAAAAAATGCATTGCTTCTATTTTTGGCCAATTTAAAAAGAAAGAGCCTTATTTCGGGGTGGTCCTTAATTAAAGTTCGACCCTGTACTACTGTTATCACCACAGTTCTGTTGCAAGTGTTGCTTCTGTTGCTACCACTACTACTGCTGCCGCTGCCGCTGCTGTAACTACTATTACTACTATTACTACTACTACTACTACTACTACTACTGCTGCTGCTGCTGCTGCTGCTGCTGCTGCTGCTGCTGCTGCTAATGATGATGATGATGAGGGATGATGATGATGATGATGATGATGATGATGATGATGATGATGATGATGCAAATTATGATGATGTATTTATCCTGTATTTACCATCATTTTCTATTACCACTGCCATTATTGCTGTCATTACTGCTTCCCAGTAATGCTGTGAGTTCAGTTGCCGTTATTGGAGACATGGTTCTAGTTCTGACACTGCTCCCACTGCTACTACTGGTGTTAAGTTTCGAGTCATCTGAGAAAAGCACCCCCACTATGTGCACATCATGGCCTCACTGTTTATGATGCCCAAGCCTGCGACAAAACAAGTTAATTATTCTTAATTTTAACTTTGAACTGTTGCCTTTTGGCGACATGTTAATTGATGTTTAATGTTTCTTTCGGATTGCCGTGTTGAAATGTTTTTCCAGAAGTGCACGCATGACTTTCAAATGGTCAATAGTAACAACAAACTAGATTATCGGATGATGTGTCTACGAGCAGGTTACAACAAAGTGTACCGGAAAACTTGAATTTTACATTCAATGATGACGGTCTGTGCAAACCATGTAATTGAGCATCTTCTGTTTTACACTACACATCGTATCAGACATAGCTTTCCAAAATTGTTACAGATATGGTAATGAAAATCTCCCGAAATGTTAATTTTGTCTTCTTTTCGTTTCTGGTGATAATTTTAAATGACAACATTTCTGTAAAATTTCTATCGATTTGTAATTTGCCGCTCCAAAATGTAACTTTTTTTAAAAGTAGACTTTGATAGATACAGGATAGTAATATTTCTCTGATTTAGCTTAGTGAACGAAAGCAAATGTGATGGAAACGTATGTCAATTCAGGAGCATTGGTAAGTCTACTACAAGAATGAATTGATTCGATGCAAAATGATTAACTTAACAGTACTGCTGTCAAACACTCTTTTTTTTTTTTTTTTTTTTTTTGCTGTCCCAACCTCTGCGCTACCTCAGAGGCAGTGCACCCACGCCGCTCACTCCGATACCCCGTCCACAGCCATAGCCCGGCTGGCCCCGCCGCAGCCCCGGCACCAGCAATCTACAGGGAGCAGTCAATGTCAAGTCGTCAAGAGGCACTGCTGCCGAGTCACTTCGGTGGTGTCAGTGGCGCCTGTTCTGATCTAACACACGCAGGACACCACCTACTAAGCCCCCTACTGACGACAATAATTGCTTAGTCGCGGAGCCGGCGTGAGTGAGCTCTCCCTCCGGAGGGCGCCACCACGTCCGTTCAACGACAGCCCCCATGGACTCGCCGATACCAGTGACCCCGACGGAAGCAAACCAAGGCCACAGACGCAGAGAGGACATCGAAATTGAGGTCACCATGAGAGCATGGCATGAAGGGCCACAGAATTTGAGACTTTTTTTTTTAATGCTGATCAATGGGAATGAGGATGATTAAGATGATGCTACGGATTTCCATTTCGGTCTGAGACTACATGACAGGGCTGTACTCTACGCTTCCTTTCATAATATATCCTGGCGTCAACCAGGCCCGAGAGATGCAGGCACCTGCAGTGTTGGTCATGAAATTTGAGCAACAATCTCAGAAACGCATCCATTAAGTGGATGAAACTCGACTGTGTGGTCCCAGTCTTCCCAACTGAGTCCGCAGCAAACTCAACTCTGGGTAGGAGCCGGTCGGGGCAGAAAAAACCCCACATGACTCTGATGGGATTCGAACCCACGACCTCCCAGCTTGGAGTCCGCGACGCTAACCACTTCGCCACGGCGGCTGGTATATCTCTTTATTCTTGTATGTTGGAGTTGTCGTTGTAGTCAATCTCACTCGTATTTCTTTGAAATCATGTTCATCACTTGGAAAGCGTTATCATTTGCGTTTCTTTTCTCATGCGGCTTGATAAATCTGTGCCCTTTCCTTAATCCACTCTCTCTCTCTCCCTCTCTCTCTCTCGCTCTCTCTCTCTCTCTCTCGCTCTCTCTCTCTCTCTCTCTCTCTCTCTCTCTCTCTCTCTGTCTCTGTCTCTCTCTCTCTGCCTCTGTCTCTTTGTCTCTCTCTCTCTCTCTCTCTCTCTCTCTCTCTCTCTCTCTCTCTCTCTCTCTCTCTCTCTCTCTCTCTCTCTCTCTGTCTCTCTCTCTCTCAGTATAATTATTTAATTTCCCTTTGTAAACCCCACCCATGTTCAGAAAATCTCGCTAAATATACATTTTATTCCCCCCTCTCTCTCTCTCTGTCCTCTCTCTGTCTCTCTCTCTCTCCTCTCTCTCCTCTCTCTCTCTCTCTCTCCTCTCTCTCTCTCTCTACCTCTCTCTCCTCTCTCTGTCTCTCTCTCTCTCTCTGTCTCTGTCTCTCTCTCTCTCTCCTCTCTCTCTCTCTCCTCTCTCTCTCTCCTCTCTCTCTCCTCTCTCTCTCAGTGTACATCATTACCATCATCACCATCATGAGCATATCAAGATCATGACTCGCCGACTCCACAAACTGCCCCATTTCTATCAAACGATTGAACACAAATCCACCTGTTCACCTCTTTCTCTCTGCATGACGCAGGTGGGTGCAGACCATGCCCTGCTGATGCGAAGCCAGCAGGACGTCAACGGCCTGATCCTGCAGGTGCAGCCCGACATGCTGGGCTCCCAGAAGCGGTCCAGCTGCCCGCACATCTCCAACGCCCTCCACTTCGCCGCCCTGCCTCTGTTGGGGCTGCCCGGCATGGGCTGGAACAACAGCATGCCCGCCCTCGCCGACAGACCCTTCGCAATCTGAAAGACAGCGCGGAGACCCCGTCCGAGGACGGAACGGAGGTCTGGACGACGAGGACGTGAAGCTTCTGCAACCCGTGCCGTGCTGCGCCGCCTGCAGCAGATCCGCCTTGTCTCACCCGGGTAGTTCTTCACTAAAGGGTCCCGGGCTTCCTGTTTCCCCGCCGTTGTCGCTCAGGTCGCCGTCGCCCAGACTGAGTGGTCTGCTTCCGAGGCAGGGGCCGGTGTCTTCGTCCGCCACCAACCTGGCCGTGCCGGAGTCAGGAACGTGGATGACGACCTCCTGTTACTCCGCCCCGGTCTCTCCCGTGCCCATCCCCATGACGCCCACCGTGACTATCCTGCACACGTCCAGCTCTCGTGGGAGCCGCGGGGTCTGCCTCGACCCCTGCACCACCCGGACAGTGAGGCCTCCGTCAGTTCCAGCCTGTCCTCCTTCGATCCTCTGACTCAGCTGCAGCCCGACTGCCACTGTGATCACCCGCTAGATCGTCCACAACTACAACAACAACAACAACAACATCAGCAACAGCAGTCAGAACCGCCAGAGGCTGACCCCTCTGCGGCCTTGACCTCCTCCAGGGCTTCCTGGACTGTGTTCGATCACGACGACGAGGACAAGGTGGACTCCTGCAGTGGGGTGGGGGAGGGGAGCTGTGGTGGGAGGAAGGAGGAAGGGGGCTCCAGACAGAATTCGTGCCACTCCAACATGTCCTCCTGCTCCTCCCTGATACCGTGCGGGAATGCCAGGAGGTCAGACCGCACCAGACAGCCTGGACCCTAGAGACCAAGTTATAGCAGGGGCTGGTGTAGCGTCCCTCGCCATTCTGATCACGAGTAGTCTCCCTCCATTAAGAAAAAAATTTGTTGAGAAGTGGAATCAGAGCTTTGAGTTATCCTTTTTTTTTTCTTTTTTTTCTTTCGACTCAAGGTTCCTCCGCTGGTGCCAGCCAGAATTCTGGCGTTTGTTCCTGTTAGGGTTGAGCTTGGGCACAACACATGTGTTCTCGTGCTTCGCTTTAACCGTGTTATGTGAGGTGGTTTTCTTTAAGCAATATACGTGCTCTGCGCCCTGTTTGTTAAGTGAGACGACGGATGTTGGTTCCAGATCTGGACAGACCAAAGATTGGTGAAATGCC
>CM031601.1:84346831-84356831 GCA_018398815.1 Conus ventricosus | reverse complement strand
AACCGGTCACTTCGGAAGGGAAATAACACCCTGTGTCTGGTTGCCATCTCGGGAATAATATGTGAGTTGCTTCCCTTTGACCACAAATGTCATTGACATGTCACACTCCCTCGACTGTGAAATGTCCGCTCCTGAGGACACTCAATCCTACGCCAACCGAACAACAAACATAATTGACCCGCCACCACGAAACCAGTCTTAACTCGCGCGGCCTACTTCACGGCTACAGCTGAAATAGCTGGTGAGGGTCTCTGGGGCTTTTGACTTTTTTGCAGAAATGTGTTCCTTACACCCTAACCCTTTACGTGGCACTATCCATTTGCTCCAAAACAACCAATACATTATTAAAATTGAGATTTAAAAGCCTAACCTCGAATCAAAATGAACTTCTTTTAACGCAAAATGACCCATTTTCACTCACCTAAGATTTAACGCAACCCTTACAAATCCCATCGTGTTATATACCGTTCGAAAGCGTGTGTGACGCTCTCCGGTTTCTTGTGTGTCATCTAAAAATAAGTATGGTAAAAAGTAAGATGCCGTTGCTAAGGAAAATATGCTGGAGGTGATAGCAAAAACTTTAGAAGCCTTTTCTCAAATGGCCGTTGGCACAGCAAGTAACCCACTTCAAATGACCATAACTTTCTTATTGTTTGCCCTTTAGCGTTCATTTTTATATCAAATTAATCAGAACAATCTGTAATTTTAAATATATGTATATCATAGAACTTTCAAAAATCGGTGTAAGACTGGTTTTGTGGTGGAAGGTCACATATAAATCCAACTGTCAGTACCACCCTGAACACCAAGCCAACAAATCTGGTGATTACAGCAGACACCCCAATACCAATGCACACGCATGAACAGATCCCACTCACCAGGGACTGCACTCACCTACCACCCAAACCGCACTCAGAGAACGCAAAACATAGGTCCTCATTACCAAAACACAAGTTATAGTTCCACCAAAAATCCCTGAAAATGCAACTTCACCTCTTTCGAGAGTTGGTATTAGAGTGCGACATGTCAAATGACATTTGTGGTCAAAGGGAAGCAACCTCACATGATTAGTTCCCAGAGTTGGCAACCAGACACAGGGGATGTTATTTCCTTCCGGAAGTGACCCGGTTTGTTTTTCAACTTTCGGATTGGGTCTAGTTTGGGCTCTTCGTTCTGGCCTGTAGTAGTTTATTATTGGTTTATTAGAGATATTGATAGTGATAACAAATAACAGAGTAGTGTAGGGCTGTAGAGTAAAGAGTAAGTACAAATATTTCAAACCTAAAAGAAGCTACCGTTCTGGATGAGAGTTGCTAGCGACTGGCTCCTTCAAGAGAATTACATACCGATGCCAGACGCGTCTCCTGCAGTTTGGCGCGATTCAGAAGGCTCCTGATCCCCCTCAGATCAAGACGCACATCATATCCTAGTCTGTCTGCTGCCTCCAAGTGCCAATAGTAAGACTGTGTGCTCACTTTCTTGTGTCTCTTTATGTGTTCGTGATGAAACTGGAAAATGTAATCCCCAGTTTCCCATGGTGATAGACTGCCCACCATTGAATAAATAGGATGTCACCTTTCGTTTGTCATGTTCAGATTTAACCCTGCTTAAAAGTTCTTTTTGGTTCCTTTTCACCAATGAAAACTGCCTCCGTATCCGACGCCAGTGCTGGAGAGACATGTCAGGTATTCTCTTTCTCAGGAAAATGTTTAAAAAGCCATTTCCCGTTAAATCATAAGACTGTGTTTCTTGTTATATCACAAAGAAGAGTGACTGTGCTGTTGGAAAAAAAAACACCCAGGCTTTAAATAACAGAAACGGCATCATCTGAGCGTGTCGATCGCCATACACAGAAAGTAACTGAATATGACTTCTGATGCTTTCCGCTGTGCACAATCACGCCTTCAGTCACCGATTCCAACATCATCCATTATTCGAAATTGTAACTAACTGAGATATGTCTGTTCGTTTCCGTCTTTGTTGTTGTTGTTATTGGGTTGTTTTTTCTTCTGCCTGCCTTCTCTTCTCTTCTCCTGCGATTTTCCTAAAAGATGGTCTTGAAGAGTCCGCTGGGTCTTGCTCTATGTCTATACCATTCCGGCTTTCTTTTCCTTACTTCGGTCAGTCGATCTGTATAATGACTCACTTGCTATCTTGACGTTCTGCAAACTTCGTTGTATTGTTGTTGCTGTTGTTGTTGTTGTTGCTGTCGTTGTGTGTTGTTGTTGTTGTTGTTACCGGATGGGATACAAATGTATCGTTGTCCTCATCGTTCGTTTATCGATCTGGTGATTTCTCATTGTTGTGAAGTGTTGGTTGATGGGTTCGGCAGTGACTGAACGTTCCTACAATGAAGACAAATCCATGGACAGTGGCGTCAATGAAAGGGTGCTGAAGGGGGTGCGCACGTTGAGGCCTCCTTGCTTTCTCGGGCACATGGGTCCCGCTTTCCCCGAATGCTCCCAAAGGAGATAAAGGCCTTCCTGGTCAGGCCTTCCTGGTCAGACCTTCCTGGTCAGGCCTTCCTGGTCAGGCCTTCCTGGTCAGGCCTTCCTGGTCAAGGCTCGCCAGTCGTTTCTGTCCACGGTCAGGGACTCTAGATGTCGTGGGAGAATACTTCGTGCCGTACGTCATGCTCTCCTTGATACAGTCCTTGTATCGCTTATTTGGACATCCCGTTTTCCTGTGGTCCTGAACAAGCATCCAATACAGGATCCGTCGTGACATGCGGGAGCGGTCCCAGCGAATCAACTGGCCCGTCCATCTCAGCTGAGCTTTCAGAATATTTCTGCAGTAGTAATGGCCGGTTCTGTTCAGAACTTCCAAGTTTGTCAGCTCCGCCTGGGAACTCGACGTAGAAATCTTCTACTTTGTCTCTTTCACCCACCTCTGGGTTTCGAACTCAGTCTTTCTTTCTCAGCTTGTCTTTTACACTTAAGACCTTGCTGTCACATCTGTCGCCCAGACCACGTTTCTTTCGACCCCATCTATCCTGTTGACTCTTCCCTCTCTCTCTCTCTCTCTTCTCTCTCTCCTCTCTCTCTCTCTCTCTCTCTCCCTCTCTCTCTTTCCCGTGGTGTTCTTCTCCTCTCTTTGTGAGATTGTTCTCCCTCAGTTTATATAGGGATGGACACAAAGAATTTCCCTTTGGGCTATGCCTTTGTCCATGTTACTTCTCTACCACCTTGTTCTTGCGACATTCTTCAACACATCAGCAATTACACACATCCTTACCAAATTGCTTAGCAAACAACCACTTTGCACCAAATGGACATCGAAAATTCCCGCCGACTCCGGGAGCCACTTTCACACAGTAATTATCCTATAGAAGCTACGACAATGACGTCCATACGCATTCAACCAGCCTGACAAAAGCATCAACACAGTAGCCCCACAGCATTACGAGCTAAACAAGCCCAAGACTTCTGTTCAAGGTCTGTTTACAAAGCAACTTCAGCTGACTGCGTCTTTAGCACTCAATTGATACTCCGAGGTCCTAGTCGATACATTTTCTTCCCTATCGCTATGGGGAAGTTCGAACTAGCTACCTTAGGTGCCATCTATCACCTGACCACTTCAGTCTCCTTGACACATTTCGACCATGTGCGCTAGGTGAGGGCGGTCGATCACCTATCTCTCCACTATGCGCGGCATTCTTGTTGTCTGAAGCGCTTAAGGCCCTTTGTGAGAGGTTTCGCTCCCTTGACATGCTGCCATCAGAAGTTCAAGGACGATGGTTGGGCTGTCATTTGCACCTGCTCAAGCTGCTTATTTACATATTTCCGGTACAACGCACCGCGCTCACAGCGACAAAGGAGGATTGCGTTGTACACTTTGATCTTGATTGACAGCTTGAAGTCCCCGAGGCGAGAATAAATGCAGTTTACAGTGATACCAATCCCATCAATGCAATGCAAAAACTGACCAAGACGTACTGTTTTTGAGGTTAGTGTCTGGTGTAGTGACCATTTTGAGTCCAAAGCGGATTAAAGATTTTTGGCCCACCGGGAAATGTTTTCTATAGAAACAGACCGTCAGTTCTTACCACTGTTTTCCAAACATTGCACAACGCACAGCTGATCTCAGTGATCCGTCTGAACAGGTGAAATGTATTATCCCATTCACTATGCATCTAGTGACATTAACATGATTGAAACATATTACTCAAGTCAGAAAATTCAACAATAAAACAAACACGGTTTACTGCCATTTCTGACTCGGTCTGGGATCAATCCAGCCGTGTATTTAGGCGAGTAGTTTATCTACTTCTTCATTTATTTTTTGTTCAGAACTCAAAATCGTCAAACATAACGAACAAACCCCTTCACGACCACATTATTCAGCTCATCCTTTGGCGACTTATGAGTCATCTGGGGTGAAACATGTCATATTTTCACCTGTAAATATACATCGAGCTAGAAGCCGGCTACGGATATATTATATATATATATATATATATATAATATATATATATATATATATATATATATATATTATATATAATAAGATAATGAGAAGAGAGAGAAGAGAGAGAGAGAGAGAGAGAGAGAGACAGATAGACAGACAGACAGGTGAGATGATGAAACCATTGCTAGGGTTTGAACTGGTGACTTCTCAGTTGTCACTCCCTGAGTTGAACCATAACACCATGTGACCTCCTCTTCTCTCTCTCTCTCCTCTCTCTCTCTGTCTCTCTCTCTCTCTCTCTCTCTCTCTACTCCTCTCTCTCTCTCTCTCATCTTCTCTCTGCGCTGTGGAGAGGGTGTGTATTCGTTCTAGTTTGTTTTGTTGTTTTGTGGTGGATGGGACGAAGGAGGGAGATAACTCAGCAATTGACATTTGGAGCCCACATCTCGTGTTCAGTAGAAACATCAGGAGAAAAAAAATAGCAAAAAGGAAGAAATACATTGTCTAAGGTCAAAGCCCAAAATAGTATTTATTTCAGGAGATGTGAACATTCCATGCCATTTGTCCTCTTCTAAACTGATATTTAGATGCAGACGTGTGTTAAACAACGGTTTAATCATTGCTGTACTCAATAACATATTTTGAACGTACGTTTCTAAAGGAACTGCTACACTCCGATAAAACCGCTGCATACAAGAGCCTTCTTTTTTCTTTTTTGTTTGTTTGTTTGTTTGTTTGTTGTTTGTTTTGTTTTGTTTTGTTTTTGTTTCTTTTTTTTCTTTTTTCTTTTTTTTTCTTTTTTTTTTTTTTTTTTTTTTTTGGGGGGGGGGGTTGCGATAAGACGTGTACACAAGCTTCTAAACTTGAAATAAACACAGGAAAATGCAAGCAACTATAATGGTGCCCTCCCCCTTCCCCCCCAAATTTTTTTTTTTTAAACTCAGTGAAAAAAAGCACCGAACGTAGTGTGACAATGAGATAAATATGGTAACCAAAAGCAAGTAGGAAAAGCGGTGCACGAAATACTGTTCATTAAGTAAAATCTTTAGCATCAGATAGTTAAAAAAAAAATAAATGAATAAAAAAATAAATAAAGGGAAAGTAATGTGGGCTAAAACACACTAGTAGTTATCCCCCGTCGTGACCTAATAGTTAAGGTTCAGCTTGTCGCTGAAAACAAGGAGATCGGAGATGTGCGGCTGGCCACAACACCGGAGAGCATTCGCTTGTCAAAACCGACATTAAGAATCATCGTGGTCATGACTGAATGAATTTTCCTTGACAGAACATATTAGCTGAGTTGAGACACAGAGATAATGGTCATAATGGAAATAAACTGACACTGTGGACCTACAAGAGGTTGAGGTGAATTTCTTGTTTCCCTTCATTTTGTCTGTATTCATGTATACCAATACTAGTTGTTATTATTATCATTGTGATTTGAATTGTGGTCATGACTGTCACCATGGTCATGACAAAGTTGTGCTGAATAACTACCTTTGGCGAACAAAGTACTGCCAGCTTGCAGACTCATCTGTCATGATGTAATGGTGTTTGTGGCCATCTTTGGTCGTGTGACTTTCATATCCTCGATATTTGGAATGCAAATCTGTTTTACGCACATTTCTTTTTTTTTCAATCAGAATATGTGTGTTGATTGCGAAAATGTACAGGGGTTAAACTGAAATGTTTGTTTTGTATGTGATTCTCATTTCTCTCTCTCTCTCTCTCTCTCTCTCTCTCTCTCTCTCTCTCTCTCTCTCTCTCTAACGAGTGTGTGGTGTGTGTGTGTGTGTGTGTGTGTGTGTGTGTGTGTGTGTGTGTGTGTGTGCATGAGTGTTTAAGCGTGTGCGTGCTTGCGTGTGTGTGTGTGTGTGTGTGTGTGTGTGTGTGTGTGTGTGTGTGGAGAGAGAGAGAGAGAGAGAGAGAGAGAGAGAGAGAGAGAGCAAGTGGGCGCACGTTTGTGTGTCTGTATATATAACGCATTTAAGAAAGAGACACAGATCAGAGACGCGGGAACGAGAGATAATCGAATTTCTAAAGTTGTACACAAAAAAAGCGGAAACGCAAATAAAAGGACCAAGACCAACAGATAGGCAGGCAGACTAATCGACTGGGTATGACATCATCAAACAAGCGTAACAGAGGAAAATTCCGAAGTCATGAAACAGACGCCAAGGCAAAGAGACAGACAGACAGACAGACAGACAACAGACAAATCGACTGGACATGACATCATCAAACAAGCGTAATGGAGGAATATTCCGGCGTCATGAAACAGACAAGGCGGAAGACGACTTGTCGAGAACGCTGCTTTCCACGTAATGGGCCCGCTATTTAGGAACATTAGTCGTCGAAGTTCTCTCCCTCGGCGAGTTCAGGCGGAGGTGCATTTTCCTGCTTCTTCCGGCTACGTTTCCTCAAGACACAACAGAAAATGACCTGACCAGCCCCCCCCCCCCCCCCCCCCCCCCCCCTTTTTTTTTTTTTTTTTTTTATTTCCGAAAATAGTGGCGCCATTTCGAACATGGTGGCTTTGGGAAGACTTGGAGTTAGTCTTTGACAGTCATAAGCATATCTTGATTTTGCCCTGTCAGATAGACATACGTACAGACAGATAAACATGCTGATAAACAGATAGATAGATAGGTAGAAAGATAGCTAGATAGATTGATAGGTAATTATCTCCCAGAAAGCTACTAACCACGTCGTCCACACGCATTCAAACCAGCCCGACAGTCACATCAGCACGGTCACTTACAGCAACACCAGCTGAACAAGCGAGAGACCCTACTCTTTAACTGATAGTAGACTCGGTCTGTTTACCTTCACCGAGCCAACTTCAACTGACTTAGCTCCGTGCACCACACAGGTCCGGGTGGATCATTTGTCCCCCCTTGACTATGAAAGAAAGATTCACCCTCAGGAGTCCTCACCGCCGTCGATGATTGCTGTCACCTGAGGATAATTACCCGTCCACTTCGACCTCCTTCAGACAGCTCGATGATCGGTGTGAGTTGAGGGCCTTTGTGTCAAGTGTCACGTCATCCTCATCACTACCGCGCTCTGAGAACTTGTCGTTTCGTGCGCTTCAAGCCATGTATGAGAGAGTTCGCTCCCTTGACACTGTTGTGTCATTAACTGAGATTATGTTTAAGACGTGCGTTTCTGGCGCTGGGAATCTGTCTTGCGAAACTTATCCATCGAAATTCATCCATTCATTTGGTGCTCAGCAGACGACAAGCGCTCGCTTGTCTCCCTTCGAGGATTGCCTGGCCCATGTTAATGCTCATGGGAGTGCCAGACCATACGAGGTCTTACCTCCACAGCAGAGGGCAAGGATTTTTGACTGGCAGGAATTCAGTTCCACAAATTTATCGTCACGCTTAGGTGGTTGTAGTCGTTAAAATACATGGGTGGTTTAGCCGTTAAAATGCAAGTATGATTGCAACCGTTAAAATGCATAGGTGGTTCTAACCATTCAAGTACATTTGTGGTTGTAGTCATTAAAATACATTTGTGGTTGTAGTCGTTAAAAGACATAGGTGGTTGTAATCGTAAAAATACTTTGGTGGTTGCAACCATTAAAATTCATAAGTGGCTGTATCTGTTAAAATAACAGCTGGTTGTAGCCATTAAAACACAAAGGTGGTTGTAGCCGTGGAAATAAAATCACATCACCATGTACATGTAATCACTGACTTATAAATGAAGACAGAGAGAAACCAATACAACACAGAGGGGGTGGGTGTGGAGAGTGGGGTTGGATGGAGAGGGGGGGGGGAAGGAAGGGGGTTCAGTAAGACAGACAGACAGACTTACGGAACAGTTTAGTGATGAATGAAGCTTACCAAATATATGCCTTGACAGGCAATTGCAGAAGCCTGATTGTTAATTTATATCAAAGAGAATTCTGAAAGCAGAGGTCGGCAGTCACGATGGTCTACACACTACCTCATCACATCGCATTCCAATAAAAGATGCAGAATGGAGAAACCAAAAATACATTTGACATCAGAACAACACTTCGTGTATGGTAAGCTGTATCAAAATCTACGTGTTAAATAAAAAAAAATTTGTGTAGAGATTTCAGTAAATTGGCTCATTAAGAGGTGGCCAAGAAGGGTAATGGAGGAAGGGGAAAGACGGAAGAGGGGGGGGGGAAGGGGTTGGGGAGAGAAGGGAGCATAGCAATGTTCACTGTTGTATCTAATTCATGTGAGCTAAAAACACTCGCTAAAAAGTTGTTCAGTGGGAAATGCTTTCTCAGGACCTTGATCGTAACACTACATTGAATTTTGAACGGTGAAGGAATAACAAAAAGATGGTAATTTTCCCTTTACACAGAAATACAATCAAAGGCAAGCGTCTCATCAATAGTTTCGGTTATGGTACCTATTCAGCTAGTACCAATGTTGCTGTATACATGTAGAAGGTCGGGATACATGGGCATGGTTTGATCACATACAAGGGAGCGGGTCGGGGCAGAGGAAGGGAGGAGAGGAGGGGAGGGAGACAGAGGAATCAAGACGAGGTGGGGGTGGGTGGGATGGTGGGGGAGATGGGAAAGGCCAAAGGAGAGGTTCCTCTTTTCTGGTGTGTGATCCATGTGTGCACGTATGTTAAATGAAGTGACACCCCATGCATCTTAAACTGTTTCGTGAAAGCTAAAAGGTACCTGTTTTGGTTATTGACTTATTCCACACGCGATGTACCGCCAAACGACATGTGAAAGGTCTATGACTATAAAACGAACAAACGATGTACCGCCAAAAGACAGGTGAAAGGTCCAGGACTATAACACAAACAAACGAACAAACAAACGTACTGACACCTCTTTGCTTGGCTCTGCACAACGACACGCGTTAGTAACAAACAGTGAAAAGCTATGGCGAATTGAACGACACGTGTAGTAAACGCAGGGAAACGTCGTGTTGGTTGAACAGTACCCATATAGAAGAAAAGGCAGGGAAATAATGTTAGTTGAACAACACATGTGGCAAACGCAGTCAAAGGTAATGACCGTTGAACAATACATGTAGCAAACGCAGGCACAAGTAATGACGGTTGAGCGACACATTTGGCAAACGCAGATAACGTAACGTAATGACGGTTGAGCGACACATGTGGCAAACGCAGATAACGTAACGTAATGACGGTTGAGCGACACATGTGGCAAACGCAGATAACGTAACGTAATGACGGTTGAGCGACACATGTGGCAAACGCAGATAACGTAACGTAATGACGGTTGAACGACACATGTGGCAAACGCAGACAAAGGTAATGACCGTTTAACAATTCCTGTAGCCAACGCAGACAAAGGTAATGACGGTAGAGCAATACATGTAGCAAACGCAGGCAAAGATGGTGATGGTTTTTACGACACAAGCAGCTAACGCAGTCAGAGGAAATGACGGTTCAACGTTACACGCAGTATGGCAGGGAGAGAGATGCTGTTTGAACAACACACTTAGTCAACAGTCAGGACAGTAAAGTCAGCTGAACGACAATTGTAGTAAACCCAGGGAAAAGAGACGTTGGTTGAACAGCACACTTAATAGACGCAAAAAAAAGTAATGTTGGTTGAACT
>CM031601.1:84336831-84341831 GCA_018398815.1 Conus ventricosus | reverse complement strand
TGTTGTTTTTGTTTGTTTGTTTGTTTGTTTGTTTGTTTGTTTGTTTGTGTGGGTTTTTTTTGTGTTTATTTGTCTGTTTGTTTCTTCGCTTCAGATTTTCTTCTTACTCATGAAGGGGAAATTTTCAGCGACATTTTTGCCAGGGAAAGCTCTTGTTGCCGTGCCTTCTTTTACGCATCTCAGCGCACAGACTTCGATTAATGAAATCGTCTCCTCTCAAAGTGTGCGAGCTATTTAAGTATGCGTTAATTTCTTCCTTTCTAGAAAGTGGCATGAATGTTTCAGATTTCCATCGCTGGATATTTCTTTTTCCTTCCTTCATTGTAAGTTCTAGTACGTTTGTTCTTTCGGAGTTTTGGTTTCCTTTTACATGTATTTTGGTTTTTCGTGAATATTGTTATTTTGTGCTCATTGATTATTTTGTTTTGAGAATGTGGCATGGTTGTTAATATAGAATGGCTTGATTGTTTCAGAACCATTCGCTGTGAATGTGGTCATTTTTATTGTTTCAGTTTTTGTGTGTGTGTTTTTTTTTATTATGTCCTGTTCTTTCATTTGATAATTGTTTGGCCACTAGGAACTCATTTTGATTAATTACACAGATTCGTAATACCCGCGTGTGCATGGGTGTATGATTAATGTGTGTGGTGGTGTGTGCGTCTGCACTGGTTTTATTGAATTAAACTGTACCACATATCATGCAGTGAAACCTTTTCTGTTATGCTCTGCGTGAGTGCGTGTGTGCGTGCGTGTGTGTGTGTGTGTGTGTGTGTGTGTGTGTGTGTGTGTGTGTGTGTGTGTGTGTGTGTGTGTGTGTGTGTGAACGCGCGCGTGCATAAGTGCGTGAAGGCGCGCACGTGTGTGTGTGTGTGTGTGTGTGTGTGTGTGTGTGTGTGTGTGTGTGTGTGTGTGTAAGAATGGAGACAAAATTTAACCATTGAAACAACGTGGAGCCCATACGAGTTTTTCTTTTTCTTCGAATAAAATCCACTTATGCGTCAATATGAGCCCCATAAATGCTGTTTCAAATGGCCAGAGGTAACACGGAAACGTTTGGAATGGTGTTTACACATTATCTTGGTACCCCTGTGTCAAAAATAGTAGCGTTCTCTGGGGAGAAACGTCGGAATAGTCATTCACATCAACACTGACAATAACCAAGAACTCTGCAGAATAACCTTCACTTGAATCATCTGTCATATGCAACCGTTCGTTGATTGACAACACAATAACATGTCGAACAACAAACCAGCCGCCGTGGCGAAGTGGTTAGCGTCGCGGATTCCCGGCTAGGAGGTCGCTGGTTTGATTCCCCTCGGAGTCATGTGGGATTGTTCTGCCCCGACCGGCTCCTACCCAGAGTTGAGTTTGCTACGGGCTCAGTTGGGAAAACTGGGACCACACAGTCGAGTTTCATCCACTTAACGGATGCGTTTCTGAGAGTGTTGCTCAAATTTCCTGACCAACACTGCAGGTGGCTGTATCTCTCGGGCCTGGTTGACACCGGGATATATGAAAGGAAGCGTAGAGTACTGCCCTGTCATGCACTCTCAGACCGAAATGGAAATCCTTAGCATCATCTTCAACATCCTCATTCTCATCGATCAGCATACAAAAAAAAAAAAATAATAATAATAAAAAAGATAAATAAAAATAAGAAAATAACATGACGAACAAACTAGTGGGCGTAGTACAAGAACACAAACCCTGGCGAACAATGGTACGGGTGGCACGTCAACACACTGCGTGCATGCGTCGAAAGACTGAAAATCTGAGTGAACATCTGAGTGAACATCTGAGTGACTACCAGACTGAATGCCGCGGGGAAACGACTGAATGCATTGCCAGCAAGGCAGGCAGCTCTTCAGTCGGCTCTACCCAGGTAGACAGCCTGTTGTGTCAAGGACAGCGTGGACTGTACAGCGCTTAGAGCTTGGTCTCTAACCGTGGATAGGCGCTATACAGTGCTCTTAATAGTAGTAGTAGTAATAATGATTATATTTATAATAATAATAATGATAGTGATAATAACAATAATAATGACAGTAATGATAGCAATAATGGTCATTTATATAATAATGATGATAACAATAATAATAATGATAGTCATAATGATAACAATAGTAATGATTTTTATATTAAGATTCATTCGTCATCAGACCTTTACAAGAGGGGGCAAAGGGAGGGAGGGGGAGGGAGATAAAAGCGGGAAGGAAATGACGGAGGTGAAAAAGGATTGAAAGAAGAAGAAGGATTTTGTATATGACAGAGTGATTAAAAAAAAAGCAAAATGGCTGCGGGATCCTCAAATAAGCTGGTCTCTGATTCAGCCTTTTTGTTTGGACCCATCTTAACCTTGGATGCAGGAAAAAGCCAAGTTGTATAGACACGATGTTGTAAAGGGAACCATTTTCTTATTGTAGACTCCTGTTCAATTCCTTGATTTTTTCCTCACTGCTGGTATATAGAAACGTGCCACGATTTGTACACATTCCACGCTTTATTATTCTTACTACACGGTGTAGCGGGCATGAAGGCAATAGTCCCTTATCCAAGGGAGGCAAGAGCAGAGGGAAAGAGCAGACACCAGGGAATGCCATGGATTATCTCCCTTTGTCACCGCGTGAATTACGGTACAAGAGCGGCACAACATACCTGTTAGTTATTACTCAAATGTTGTTGTTGTTATTATTGTTTACGTTTTAGTATGTCTACACCTGGAGAAGAGAATATGATTTTGTGTGGGGAACGAAAAAAAAAACCCAGACATGAACATCCTTAACTTCGTCATCGTAATAGCGTCTGCAATAGTGGTAATAGTAGTAGTTGTCATGGTCGGGTCATGTGCTTAACATAGTAGTAGTAGCAGCAGTAACAGTCATAGCAGCATATAAAAGGACCAGTAGAGAAATTTTGTCACAAAGGAAGAATTTTCGTACGCGTGTGTGCGCTCCAAACAAACAAACAAACAAACTGTGTGTGTGTGTGTGTGTGTGTGTGTGTGTGTGTGTGTGTGTGTGGGTGTGTGTGTGTGATTATCCTTGTGTCGCGCACACGCAAACGCTTGACGGCGCGTGAAAGCACACGCGCGCGCACTCTCTCTCTCTCTCTCTCTCTCCCCTCTCTCTCTCATCTCTCTCTCTCTCTCTCTCTCTCTCTCTCTCTCTCTCTCTCTCTCTCTTTCTCTCTCTCTCTCTCTCGTTTCGAAGATTACGTACGATTGATCCCTTTCTATTCTGGAAACTGTTTGATGCCCAAATTGAACCCATCTTAACTTATGCAGCAGAAATCTGGGGGCTGGAAGATGTAACAGAAATAGAAAAAGTTCATACTTTTGCTATCAAGAGATTTTTGGGACTTCCATTGCACTCTTCCAACAAATGGTTTATGGAGAAACAGGAATATCCGCTATCTGTCAGAACAGCAATAAAATGCGTTAAGTACTGGTCCGATTGGTTAGACTGCCGATGAATAGAATATGTAGACAAGCTTGTGAGATTATGCTAATGCGGCTAGAAACAGATAGTTGTAACTGGGCTTCGAGAGTAAAGAATATTTTAATAGAAAATGGCTTTGGAATAGTATGGCTATGCCAAGATGTCGGAATTGAAGAGGGTTTATATCAGAATTCAAGGACAGGCTTATAGCATGCTAAAAGCAAAAATGGCACTCAGAGATTGAAACTAGTGATAAATACTCATGGTATTATTCATTTAAATCTGTGTTTGAACCAGAGAAGTATTTAACTTTAATTACAAACAAAAGAATGAGAGAAGCACTGACAAGGTTTAGATTAAGAGTACACGGCTTAGGTATTGCAAAACACTGGTGTATGGATAGGGAAGTCACAAACTGTGTATTGTGTGGTCAGAATGTTGAAGATGAAGTACACTTTATTTTCCAATGTCAACAGTTCTCAGACATTCGTCGTAAATACTCCTTCTTTAATATGATTCATATCCAGCCATCAATAAATGGTATAAGGGATCTTTTAACAAATGATAATTCAACCATTGTTGCCTTTGCTAAATATATAGTGGAAGCTATGAAAATAAGAAATAAGAAACTAGAACCTAATAATTAAATAACTAAGTCTATAGTCATTGGATGGTCCGAATGTTGTAGGCCAAGTGTGCGTGCGTTTGAGAGGGTTGGTGGGCGTGGGGGAAGGGGGAGGGCGGGTGGGAGGGGGAGGGGGGCGTGCGGAGATGGAGGGGGGGGGGGGGGTGAGGGAGCGGCGCGAGGAGTGAGAGAACAGTTATATTATGAAGGGGGGGTGGGGGTAGGCAAGGGGGGGGGGGGGGGACAAGTTAGGAGAGCGGTGTTTGTGCGACGTATGCGTGTGAGTGAGCGTGTGTCTCTTTTGGTTCCCTTGTATGCGTGGAGTGTTGTCAGTTAGGACTGAGGGGTGGGTAAGAGAGTGAGGGTCAAAGGAAGGAGATTGGTGGGTCAGGATAGGAAAAGGCAAGTGTGGAGGGGGTAGGGTAGGGGGGGGGGGTCGGCGAGGAGGGGGACGGGGTGGGGGTGGAGGGTGCAGGGTGCGATAGGGAAGGGAAGATAGTATATTTTACGTGTGTGTTTAATTTTATGTCACTCCTTATGAACGTGTATAAGATGCCCGGCAACATTAATACGCAAAAAAAACTTTGTAATTTTTGTTTTGACTGTATTGTTTTCTATCATGATTATTATTTGTTATGATTTATGAATGATGCGATTTCTAAAAAAGAACAACTATGTGTGGAACCCCCTTGCCTTTATGGCTAACTTCGCTGAAGGCAATAAAACATCAAAGCGTCAAAGCGTCAAGCGTCTCTCTCTCTCTCTCTCTCTCTCTCTCTCTCTCTCTTCTCAGAGTTCAGAGTTCCGTTCAGTTCCTCTCTCTCTCTCTCTCTCTCTCTCTCTCTCTCTCTCTCTCTCTCTCTCTCTCTCTCTCTCTCTCTCTCTCTCTCTCACACACACACACACACACAACACACACACACACACACCGCGCGATG
>CM031601.1:84329331-84331831 GCA_018398815.1 Conus ventricosus | reverse complement strand
TGACATGTTTGCAATCAACAATGGAAAATTATACTGTGCTTTTTATTGATTACAGAAAGGCATTTGATTCTATTTGGAGACATGCTTTATGGCACAAACTGTTGAGTCAAGGCATATCTGGGAAAATTCTGCACGTTGTAATCAATATGTATGATCAAATAAAATCGTGCATTTTTCTAAATGGTCAAAAATCAGAGTTCTTTGGCAGTTTTAGGGGAGTTCGTCAAGGAGAAAACCTTTCACCCTTATTGTTTTCATTATTTTTAAATGATCTACAACAGTTCCTTATTGACAATAACTGTTCTACTCTAGAATATGATTTAACGCAAGAGTTAAAACTTGAACAGTTTATTAAATTGCTTGTATTGTTATATGCTGATGATACAATTTTACTGGCAAATTCTAAATCAGCTTTGCAAAAAGAACTTAATGCCTTACATATATATTGCATGCAATGGCAATTAGAAGTAAATCCAAAGAAAACAAAAATAGTTGTCTTTCATGGTCGAAATAGTATGCGTGAAATTTTTTTCTTTGGGAATGAAAAAATAGAGGTTCTTAATTCAATTAAATACTTAGGCATCGAGTTCAGCAGAACAGGTTCGTTTTACAAAGCAAAAAAATGTGCTTATAATCAGGCTGTCAAGGCAATGTTTTCATTATTACAAATTGCAAGGAAGCAGAAATTGCCAATTGATGTTTGCATACAATTATTTTATTCCATAGTTGTACCTGTGTTGTTGTATGGTTGTGAAATTTGGGGTTATGAAAATGTTGATATATTAGAAAAGTTACAGTTACGTTTTTTAAAGTATTTATTTAGATTAAATAAAAGTACAATGACTTCAATGATTTATGGTGAAACCGGAATCTATCCTTTATCTGTACTGATTAAAGTAAGAATGATAAGGTTCTGGGCTAACTTAGTTGTTCCTGATTCTAAGAAGTATTCAAACAAAGTATATAATATCTTACATGAACTATATACAAAAGGAATTTTCGTTTCACCATGGCTTAGTTATGTTAAAAGCATTTTATTTGAAACTGGTTTTGATTGTGTTTGGGAATCTCATTCATTCACAAACAGAAATAACTTATGTAAGTGTGTTAAAAAGGAGTTGCAAACTAATTATGCTCGTGATTGGCGCAGTTCTCTTGAAAACAGCAACAAGTGTGTATTCTATAAAAGTATAAAGACTGTCTTTGGAAAAGAACATTATATTTCTACCTTACCAGATATTTATGTTATACCTTTATTCAAATTTAGATGTAGTAACCATAAATTGCAAATTGAAATTGGAAGACACCACAATGTTCCAAGAGAATTGCGTATTTGTCGTAACTGTGAAATGGGTGAAATTGGAGATGAATTCCATTGCATCATGGAATGTCCAAAATATAATGAACTTCGTGAAAAATTCATCCCTAAAAAATATCTAAAACCAAAGTCTGTTTTCAACTTTTGTAATTTATTTCAAAAAGGAAGACGCATTTGTTTGAATATTAGTAAGTTTCTAAAAAATGGGAAGATTGTTTAATGAGATCGTTACAGTTCACCAGAATTCAGCATTTCGCAACTATGTTCACACATTGTTCTGAGTGAGTTTCGTATTTCTCTTTGTTACATTTGTATCCTCCATGCCCCAGCAGGGGTCAAAGGATTAAATTTGAATTGAATTGAATTGAATTGTGTGTGTGTGTGTGTGTGTGTGTGTGTGTGTGTGTGTGTGTGTGTGTGTGTGTGTGTGTGTGTGTGTGTGTGTGTGTGTGCATGCCTGCGTGTGGGTGTTTGTGTTTGTTTGTGTATGTGTGTGTGCATGCACGCGCACGCGTATGCGTATTTGCATGTCTGTGTCTCTGTTTGTTTCTTCAGGAAAGATCAGGTAGGAAACAACCGCTGACGCAAACCCTAATTCGGTCACATCACACATGTTGTCACACGGAAGATAATAATAATAACAATGAGGACAATTTCTATAGCGCCCATCCTAACAACGTAGGCTACAGGGCGCTTTACAAGTTTTGATAATTCAACATCTAAAAAATATAAGTAGAACACACACACACACACACACACACACACACACACACACACACACAATTCTGCGTTCACGAGTCATAAACACACACACACACACACACACACACACACACACACACACACACACACACACACACACACACACACACACACACACACACACACGCGCGCGCGCGCGCGCACGCACACACACAGGCACGCATGTACGAACACAGCACACTCGCAGGCGCACACACACATACGCACACACACACACACACACACACACACACACACACATACACACACACACACACACACACACACACACACACACACACACACATACACACACACACACACACACACACACACACACACACACACACACACACACACACGCACGCACGCACGCACGCACGCACGCACGCACGCACGCAAGGCACGCACGCACGCACACACACACGCACACACACACGC
>CM031601.1:84319331-84321831 GCA_018398815.1 Conus ventricosus | reverse complement strand
TCTCTCTCTCTCTCTCCTATCTCTCTCTCTCTCTCTCTCTCTCTCTCTCTCTCTCCTATCTCTCTCTCTCTCTGTCTCTCTCTCTCATTCATTCATTTTCTCTCTCTCTCTCTCTCTCTCCTCTCTCTCTCTCTCTCTCTCTAACCACTTATTTCTTCTCTTTTTATCGCCCGTCTTCCTTCTTTCTCCCTTGCCATTTTTCTCTCTGTCCCCTTTTCCTTTTTTTTTCTTTCTTCCTTTTGCCGATCAGCATTCTTTCTTTCTTTCTTCTTTCCTTCACTTCTTTCTTCATCTCTTCCTGATTTTGAACGAGCCCTTATTCATTGTCATTTGCCTATCTTGTCCATCTAGATTTTTTTTCTTCAACGTCCAAGCCAAACGAAAGTAAGATAAACGATGTCTTTGGTCATAGTCAGTTTCTTTATATGATGAAGAAGAGTGATACATGCACGGCAACGGACACATCAAGGGGGGGGGGGGGGGGGGGGGGGGGGGGGGGGGGCACGAACACACGCACACACTTGCTTCACCTCAGGGCTTTTTTTAGCTGAGGACAAAGAAGTGTCAGTTCTCTCTCTCCCCAAAACATACTCTTTTTAGCATGCTACGTGTGAAAATCGGCCGTGAGAATAAATTGTAATTTTTTTATATGTATAAAATCAATTATCCCATTCATGCGTGTCATCCTGTTAAAATCAACACACACACAAGCTGTGTCGCAGACCATTTTTTTTTTATTAAGGGAGATAAACCATAAACTGTTACCAACAGGCTGATCGAACTTAACTTGTAAAACGGCGCCAGCTTATAAACCACACAGTAAACAGTGGTACCAAATCATCTGGTTCGCAGATCAGATAAAAGTTTGTTTCCAGAAAGCATTTTGTAAGAGATAGACCTAGGACTTTTCACAGAATTATTTATGATAGTCTGATCAAAATTGTCATTGATACACTGACTTCGGATTCAGTACATTGAATCATGAAAGCTTTGGGGTGTGTTAGGGGATCCTTTCATGGAGACGCCCTGATTTCGTTGAGAATTATACTCATATGATATTTAGTGGGAATACATCCAGATTTCTTATCAAAAGGGGGTGCGCACATAAGGCGATCGAGCATCACGTTCACTGTTTTGTTTGAGAATATATAAACACGCGCAAGAAAAGAGCACATCAAAGTGAAAAAGATTTAAAGGTGCTTATATAGAATTTGGCCCATTCGAGTACGATTTCTTTTTTTATCTGATGGGACAGAGAATCTTATGCGGAGTTGTTTGAAACGTTGCATTCGGCAGTGTCGAATATACTCTAGGACTGAAACTCAATTACGGATAAAAAGCCCTTGAATACAAAGGAAAACACATGTTTTATATTCACCCCAGGTAAGACCTAGTGTGAAACTGGTAAGTACGGCAAAACAACGCAAATCTCTGTAATTCAACATTAAGCCTTTGTAAAGATTTTTTAAATGAAATACAAAAAAAAAAAAAAAAAGAAATCAGCAACAACAGGAGAATGAGGCGGTAGTAGGGAATAAAAATATTCCGAATTTTGAAGTTTGAAATACTACAGGTTTAGTAATGAACATTGACTAGTTTGTTTGTTTTTTAATGGAAAGTATTCCTCACGTTGTGGTGAATTGTAACTCAATAAGGCTTGTACAACAAAATCATAGATTTTTCCAAAACCTATTTTGTATTGTCCAAGCCATTACATGAATATGAACATCTGTGTGGTGAGTAACAAACATGAAAGTGGTATAGTATTCAGAAGGGGGGATTCGATTTTCTTCTAAAGTATACGTCGCCGACGAACAAAAGAAATTCCAGGCGTATGAACATTTGAAAATGAAAATGAACAAATAAACAATCATTTGGCTCTCTATGCCACAAAGTAAACATCACAAATTCATACTGTTTCCACTGCTAATGCGACGAGAACTGCTGCCGCTGCTTCTGTTACTACAGTTACTGTTGTTCCTCCAACTCCTACGATGAAGGATACATACGACAAAACTGAAAATCCATTATACTAAAGGACGACAACAGTAAGTTCAAGAACACCCCATCTCACCTTTCCAGGAGACTCGCTGTTGAAGGCTGTATAACTGAAGCGGGCGGCAGCCTTTATATAATACAGGAACAATGGGAGAAAATCGAAACTTTTGCATCATGTACCCGGACATACTGAAATAAACAAAAACAAATTTCCAGCGTTCGGTCCAGTCACCTTGCACATCACACGAGCCGACGGAAAGCGGAGAGGGGCGGAAAAGAAGGGAGGAGGGAAGAAAAGGGTAAAAAAAAAGGGGGGGGGGGGGTAGCATGCACATGTGTCTTTGGCAATTAGAGAAGTCGTTGCATTCTGATATGCGTTATTAATCATGGTGACGTTACGGATGCTTCCTTTTGGGGTGTGGCTTACTGCCGCCCCCCCCCCCCCCCCCCCCCCCCCCCCCCCCAACCCTCTTCACAGGTCTGAAACAAGAATCTTGTGTCC
>CM031601.1:84301831-84316831 GCA_018398815.1 Conus ventricosus | reverse complement strand
ACTATGTTAAAAACGTTAAATTTCTAGGAGTCATATTAAGTAGCAAACTTACGTGGAATGTACACATTGATTACATTCTAAACAAAGCAAGGAAAAGTTTAAACTTCCTTAAAATATAAATAAACATCCTGGGCTCAAGATTCTAAACATTAACCATCTTAGCAAATGCTTTAGTTCGTTCAAGACTTTGCTATGCTCAAGAAGTTTTCTTTAATGGACCTCAATATCTTTTAAATAAACTTCAAAGTGTTGATTGCAAGCTTATAAAATTGCCCTTGGAGTCCCCACACATACATCAAATTTAGGGACATACAATGAGGTAGGTGTTTTATCACTCACAGACTTCCGAAAAGCTTCTGCTTCAATGTTTATTTTGAAAAGTTTCTCACAGAAAAATTTTTGTTCTCAAGAGGTATGCTTAGATTCAGAAAAGGACTTTGGAAAGGGTGCTCAAAACATACTCTCAACAAAATCTATCTGTTCTTATTCTTGCGATCTTCTGAGAAAAACTAATATAGATCAAAATAACATTGCTAAAAATCCAACGTTTTCTCCAATGCCAAAATGGGAACAATCAACAGCAATCTCTGATATAGAATACACAGATTTATCAAAAAATGCTCACCTAATCTTTTAAAAACTCACGTATGCTTTCATTTAGAAAATAATTACAATAATCATTTTAAAATATATACGGATGGTTCAGTGCTTGATAATTCAAATTCAGGAGCAGCTTTCGTAATCCCTAGTTTACAAATTCAAAAGTTATTTTATCTTGGTAACAACTTATCTATATACAGTGCAGAAACTATTTGCTATATTGAAGTCCTTGGATTTCATACTAACTTTTCCCATAAACAACAGTCAACTTTTAATATGTGCTGATTCAAAAGCAGCGCTTCTTTCGATAAAGTCTCCCAATTCACGCAAACGCCAAGATATGATAATTGAAATAAATCATTTAATACACCTTCTTTCAATCAAAGGAATTACTGTGACTTTTTGCTGGGTGCCTTCTCACTGCGGCATATATGGAAACGAAAGAGTAGATCGAGCTACAAAACAAGCAGCCCAAAATAGTAATGATGCTGTGTCCGTAAATGTTCCATTAGATTTAACAGAATGCTATTCAATTATTAATAGAAAATCTCACGAAAATGCTAAAATCTTATTGTTAAATACAGACATACAGTATAGTCGTAATTGTTTTAATCAACATGACAGAGCAACAACAAAAACAGACCATCCAAGCGTTTTATTTGCTCATCTAGGGAGATTGAGAGTCTTATTCATAGACTTCGTTTAAATTCAATCAAAACAAAATACTGTAACAATGTCAGATGTATGTGCGGAGAATCCTTAAGTGTCAATCATATATTGACACGTTGTTCAAAAACAAAAGACATTTTTAAGAAATTGGGTATTGATGGTTTCACTGATGGATCGACTCCTTTGTCTTTATCTAGCATACTTAACAATTATTCTATTCTTCAATCTGTATGTAAAGGTTTATTGCATAGTTCACTGAGTATTTATTTGTAAAATTGTTAATTTATTGATCTGGTAATTCAATTGTCCATTGTTACTAGTTTATCTATTCATTTATATAATTAGGATCAAGGTGGGGTACATGACCATACGTAGGACAAAAGGGATACATTTTTATTCCATTTTTTTGTAAACCATGTTACAGACATATCCACTTATTCTCATTCACTCACAAACTCACTATTCAATTTCTGTTAACCTTATTACAGACACATCCACTTATTCTCATTCACTCTCAAACTCACTATTCAATTTTTTGTTCACCTTATTATAGACACATTCACTCATTCTCATTCACCCACAAACTCACTATTGTCTGAATCACTTTCAGTGGAAGGACACTAAATTGAGGAACCACACCACACACACACCACACACACACACACACACACACACACACACACACACACACACACACACACACACACACACACAACGCACGCACGCACGCACATGCACACACACCTCCCCTTCGAACCAGATCCCTACAAAGAATCACACTATAAATTCGTTTATGTTGTTCTTGAGTTACATTCTCTGTCCATCAAGTTTGCGTCAATGAAATAAGGCAGTATGCGTATCAACCAGCTGAGAGACAAACGAACAACACTCCACTGAAGCAGGTAAAAACATGACCTCCTTAGGGGAAAGTTGAAAAAAAGGACAATCAAAGAGAGAGCCCAAAAAGAAGAAATGGCTAGCACAGAATGGATAAATTATTTATAAATCTCCGCCCAAAAAACATTGACAAACGATTCACAAGACAAAACACTATACGCTTCAAAAAGGAGTGACTGAGGGCGGAAAATGAAGCAAAATTTAGAAAGAGAGGGGGTTAGTTACCGCCAAGGACATAGACAAACAAGGTACAGGACAAGACACAATGCATTTCGAAGGCCTCGTTTCCGTCCTGCGGCCATTTTGGTCATGTGCCGAATATGAGAAGAGAAGTGGCTCTAGTTCGTCGTTTACTCTATTCTAAATTGGAAATGTCTGTCCTATTGTTTCCCTGCCTCATTTCATTTCCAATTTTGTTTCGATTAAATTGAGGTTATTTGTATTTGTTTCTGTCCGTCTGTGTGTTTGTCTTTTGGTCTCTCTTGCATCTTTGGGTGGATCCTCAAGCGTAGGCTCAAAGATTGTCCCCTACATTTTATACTATTTGCACAATGTCTTTAGTTTTCCAGCAACTTTTTTCCTTCCCACACTTTTGTTTAGTTTCATTTACTACCCTTCGCTGGCTGCTTTGGGGGTGCTATTGGATTCTTTTTTGCACCCTTGGTGGTGAGAAACACCACAGTATTATGGACTGTGGTTGTGTCTCTATTTGACGCCGGCAGCGCAGACACAATCAGCCGTGTCTCCCTGATGAGTTCCGACTCAGCGGACGAAAGGCCTCGGAGCAGGCAATACAAATATATCTGCCTTCAAAAGAGATTGCGATGGTTCCCTTATGCAGCTAGTGAAGAGTTTTCATATCTGTAATATATTTTCTTAATTTAATGTTCCAAGTTTCTCCATCTACAAACTGCCCCCCCCCCCCCCCCCCCCCCCCCCCCCCCCCCCCCCCCCCCCCCCCCCCCCCCCCCCCCCCCCCCCCCCCCCCCCCCCCCCCCCCCCCCCCCCCCCCCCCCCCCCCCCCCCCCCCCCCCACCTCCTGAAGTCCTAAGTCATTATTATGAAGACAGTTCAGTTGTTGGCCTGCGCTTGTTTTTCCCCCCACTGTTAGGTTGTTCGTCTATGTATTTGTCTGACTATATTCAAGTTTAAAAAGCTGTGCCAGTCTTGAATAAAAGTTACTCTGTGTTAGGTTTTCTTATGGGAGCAAACGTTACCTATTGTTTTGTGTCCTAAATGTTATTTGCTTTTGCCTGAAGAAGACCCAAAAGGTCGAAATTCGTTGTGTTTTGTCCTGTACTTTATTTGTCTATGTCCTTGGCGGGAACTAACCCACTCTCATTCTATCTTTTTTAACACTACGCGTTTCGACCTCTTCGGTCTGTTTCAGGCTAGTTACACAACGCACACACACACACACACGCACAGGATCAAAATTCTCTCTCTCTCTCTCTCTCTCTCACACACACACACAAAACTCCACTGAAGCAGGTAAAAACATTACCTCCTTAGGGGAAAGTTGAAAAAAAGGACACAATCAAAGAGAGAGCCCCAAAAGAAGAAATGGCTAGCACAGAATGGATAAATTATTTATAAATCTCCGCCCAAAAAACATTGACAAACGATTCACAAGACAAAACACTACGCTTCAAAATGGAGTGACTGAGGGCGGAAAATGAAGCAAAATTCAGAAAGAGAGGGGGTTAGTTACCGCCAAGGACATAGACAAACAAGGTACAGGACAAGACACAATGCATTTCGAAGGCCTCGTTTCCGTCCTGCGGCCATTTTGGTCATGTGCCGAATATGAGAAGATAAGTGGCTTCTCGTTCGTCGTTTACTCTGTCCTAAATGTTGTTTGTTTTTGCCTGAAGAAGACCCAAAAGGTCGAAATTCGTTGTGTTTTGTCCTGTACTTTGTTTGTCTATGTCCTTGGCGGAAACTAACCCATCTCTTTCTCTTTTTTTTTTTTTAAACAATACGCGTTTCGACCTCTCAGGTCTTCTTCGGGCAAGTTACACAACACTCATTACAACGAAAATAAACGAGCAAATCACTTCTCTTCATCCAATTCAGCGCAAGATGGGCGTTGAATGAAAACGAGGTTGCCAGGAAGGAGACAATGTGTGAGTCACGGTAGTAATGATGATAATAATAATAATTCTGATAGGAATAATAATGATAATGACTACAATGATGATGATCAAAATATTGGAAAAAAAACAAAATGAAGAGAAGATTATAACCACCTTCGGTGTAGAGAACTGATAAATGCCAATCCTAGGCCAGCTGCTCCTCAACTAGTTTCGGAGCAGCTGACCCTAGGAATTGGCATTTATCAGTTCTCTCATACTCAGCGGACTTGATTCTACTGGGCATGCGCATTAACGAGGTAAAACCAACCTGCATTACACAGTTCAACCAGTTTCGACCGGTTGACTTCAATAACCAAAAAATAACGACCCTACAAACAAACATACTGTGTAGGGTTATCCGTTTTCAATACTAATTTACTAAACTTTTCAGATTTTAGTTTTTGCTTAATCCTGTGTTTTTCCTGATCATTTTCAATAACATCATTTTCACGCATACAGTCATCAAATGCGTCTCTGTCTTTCATGTGAAATAAAACTACAGTCTTTAACTGTTCTCTAAAGTCTTTTAAAACGGAGTTATATTTTTGACATAAAATCCACACACTTATCCCATCATGTCTTCCGCTGAAAGCCAGCTTTGACAAAGTGTTTCTCTTTTTAACTATATCTTTTTCTGCTGAACAGTCATCTATAATAAAGAGTGTCTGCGTTCCTTCAAACACTTTATAAAAGTATTCTAAACACTCACTCAGTTTAGTGCTAGGATTAACTAAATATACGTCATTGTCTGTCTATATAAACCTTCTATCATGATATGCTTTGTTCCTTTTAAGTGTTGGACAGAAAATCACAATATGATCAAAATTATAGCGATAAACTGTTTGTAATAAGTCTAGGACAAATATTGTTTTTCCACAACCAGTCTGCCACAAATCATTGACCAATGAGGGGATTTTATCATAAGTTTAACTGCTCCATAGTTTTATAACAGAATTTAATCTAATCCAGTTATTATTTTTATCATACTCTCCGTCAAAACTTGTTCAGTATAATAAAACCCTATGAGGCCTAAATGTGTAAGATTAATCCAATTCAGTTCTGTAAGATTGTTTCTATTTAAGTCAACATTGATTTTGTTGCTTGTTGTTATGATCTTAATATCCTCACCATTGTGAAGAACGACGATGGTAACTTTAAGGCGTTTAACGTCTAAGTTTTGCCAGCTAATATTAATTCCTTTTATAAGGTCGTCACTAACGCCCACAACCCCATCCCTCTCCACATCTTTAAAGACAGAAATTTCAAATATTATTGTGAACGTGTCCTAATTTTCTGCTTGGAAAGAACTGTAATTTTGTAGAAGCTTTCTTTAAAACCGTTTCTCTTCTGTGGAGGATGTACTGTTTTTTCCCATACGGCGTTATTTCAATCTCTTTCCGACTATTGTCGTCCGGCATAAGACTTACATGTAAAGGGCCAGAGTTGAATGCTTTTCTGAAACTTTTTTGGCGGCTAAAAAATGTAAATGGGCTTTGAATTCAATTTTATTTCCCATTCTAAATATGGTTCCAAGTGCCATTTGAGGTCAGGTTTTCGAACTATTTTATATTCATACTGGCCAACATTATTTGCTTCTACATTGCGCAGTTGTTCTAGTTTAGGAAACTTTTTGTTGTCGCTAACCTCTTTGCGTTTATAATCACCATCTTTAGTGTACTCAAAACCATACAAAAGCGCCTATCTCACCATTCTGTTCAAAGTCTGCAACGTCTGCAAGGTCTTTTAATTCTAAGGTTATACACCTTACAGGTGCTAATGTAACTCCCGGTTCTTCTGGCCCGCGCGCTTTTTTTTTAAAAAAAACTTATTTTTTTTTTCCCAAAAAAACAATGGGGCGGGTTTTATCACATTTCACAAATTTTCCTGTTTTTGTCTGCAAATTTTATTTAAAAGGGATCCGACCCCCCCAAAAAAAATAATTTTTTAAAAATGAAATTAGGGAATTGTAAAATTTTTCATAATCCCCAATATGCAGCTTTCCCTGACGGAAAAAAGGTCTTAAAACAGTTGGGGGCCCTTCCATCATATAAGTTTTCATCATTTGCTTAGCTCACCCCAAATGAACTAGATTTAATGTTGTAATGCAAGATCAAAGGGATTTTCTCCTCATAATTTAGTTTTTTTGGTTTGTAACTCTAAATCTTTTAATTTGTAGCTGCAAAGCCTAACATTTTAGCTGTTTTTATCGAAATATTTAACCTCCTTCTTTTTTCAGGCTTGAATTTAACATTGTTTTCAGTTCGCTTTGTTAATTTTGAGAGAAAATTCGATGGCCCCCTAAATTCCCTTTTTTTTATGAGAAAAAACCCTTTAAAAAAACCTTTCCAGGTATTTTTAAACTGGCTAATTTTGGGGGCCCCCTGTTTTGTCAACTTTTGGGAACCTTAGTTTCTCCTTGGTTTTGCTTATTTTTAAAAACCCTTTGACTTTTTTGAATATTTCATGGGGGCGCGCCCTTTTTTGTTTCCCGAATTGTTATAATAGCATTTTTTCCAAAAAAACAAAGGAGGTTTTGAGTTTTTAAAATTGTTACAAACTTTTTTTAAAACAAAATAAAAATGAGCGGTTCAAATATACAAAAGTCCCAAAAATTTTCTGTTGGGCCCCCACTCAATTTTAAAAAAATATAGCAACTGGCCCCCTTGGGACATTTCGTAAACCCCGACTGACCCCTTTTTCAAGTAAAGGGGGAGTACGCCAAAAAAAAAGATATCTTAACCCCCCTTTTAAAAAAAAGGACTACATGAAAAAGTGGGGTTTTTGTCATCGATGCATTTTTTATCAAAACCCAGTTAAATTGCTGGGGTTTTGAGAAATTAAAATGGGTTTTGGATGTGTTTGCTGTTCATTTTAATTTTTTCCTGACCCTTTTGGGTTTGAGGTCAGTGTCAGATTTCTTTTCTTTTACCCTTCAGACGTATTTTGACTAAAATTGCAAGCGCCTTTGCCAAATGCAAACCTTTTTTAATCCATTCGCAACAGAATAGACATAAAGGGGCTTTTAAAAGGAAATCTTTTAAGAATTCAATTTTTAAGGGCTAGGACAGATTTTTAGACAAAAGTTGGATCTTAATCATGGCTTAGGCACCCCTTATTTTTGGGGCGTCCCACAAAAAAAAAGTATAAGTATGACGGGAAATCCCCCTTACAAAATCTTTTCTTCGGGAACCTGTTCACCGGGTCCATAAAACCCAAGAGCATTTAAAACAGCATGGACAACATTTATCTTGGGCCCATTTTAAAGGGCCAAAACAAAAGGCGGAATAAAAACAAAAATAAAAGGCCTTATTCGTACTTTTTTGGGTTTTTTGCTAGGTTCGCAAGCACAAACGAGATCGAGCAAAAATTGTTTTCCCTCTGGTTTTGGATGCAAAAAAACAATACTTAGAAATTTTGAGGACCCCTTTAAATTTCTACAGTTGTTTTTCCCTTTTCGGCAAAAAAAAGGTCCCCAAAAATGTTTTAAAAATAGAAAGGGATCGAAAGTAGACTTTGCTGTTGGCACTGGTTTATACATGCGGGCCTTCTGACCTCGGGTCCAAAAATAGGAACAAAAATTTAAAACTACAAAAATTAAAATTCCTTGTGGAAGGCAATGAACAAAAGGTGGGAAAAAAAAAAAACGAAAAAAATTCTGGGGCCAAAGTAATATTGCAAGCATTTAAAAAAAAAAGAGGGCCCCCCCAAAAAATTAAGTACCCAACCCCCGGGGCCCCAAAAAGCCCGAAGGCCGTTGAAAAATTGGACTCTTTTCGCGTTCCCCATAAATTATGAAAAGACAGCATTTTTTGGATTAACGGGCCCCCTTGGATTTATTTGGTTTTATTTACAAAATTGAAACCCAAAAAACTTTTAAGAGAACTAATGCCCATAAGTCTCGGCCCATAAAGCCAATTTATTTTTTTTTGCATTTTGACAAAAGCCCGGCTAACAATACCTCCTAATATACCAGGAAAAGAGTTTTTAGCTTTACCAGCAAATTTTTTTTTAAAAAAAACTCGAAAAGTAAAAAAAAGCTTTTTTTTTCCCCAAATGTTTATCAGGCGGAGGCGATGGCGATGGAGGCCCCTGGACTTTGCCCACCCGCCTGTAAACCCAAACACCAGTGTACTTATTGAAAATCCTAAGGCTTTTTATAACGCTTGCAAATGTGCCCCCTGCTCTCTAAACAGTTTTCGTATTCGTTCTGCTAGCTTTTGGTTTCATTTTTAAAAATTTTTTGGGGTTTGTTTCTCTTATTCTGCTCATTTGATTTTCGCAATTGTTCTGGGGGTTAGTAGCCAAACGCTTCAGTCTTTGATCTCTCTTGTTCAAGATTTTTAGTTTTTGGGTTATTCTTTTTTTAAATATATCCCCCAAAAATTTGGGCCCTTTCATCAGCCTCAAGGGTTTTTTCTTTTTTTTTTTTTAAAATTGCTCATCTATTTCACCTTTTTGGTTTTGTTTTAAATTTTTTGGTTAATTCGCCTCTGTTGCTTCTAAAGCTGCCCAAAGGGCCCCGCAATTTCCCGATAGGAAATGGGGATTCTTTAAAATTGTTTTTAACGCTTTTTCTTCGGGAAAAACCCCGGTTTTCTGTTTTTTGGGGCATTTATTATTTCATCTGCTGATTGATTTAAAAATTTGGGAATTTCCCTGTTTTGTTTTTTGGGTTAGTTTTGGGAATTTCTTGCAGTGGTTTAAAAGTTTAGCAACTCCCACCCCTATGAAATTTTGGTTTAGAAATTGCCAAGGCGTTTTTTTAACGCTCCGGGGGAAGGTCTTTGTTAATTGAACCCAGGGGGCCAAAAACTTTAATGGGTCTTTTTAGTTTTTAAGCTAAACGCTTGTCCTTGGTCGTTTCTTACAAACAAATTTGGGCCCTAATCATCTCGTTCAAAATCATTTTGGGGCTTAAAAAATTCGGGGGTTCAAGGCCCCAAATTTTGGTTCAATGATCAACATGTTTTTTGTTAAAATTTACGCGCATTGGAGCGCTGAGCGTGCGGGATCATTTTTTCCCAAGTTTTTCCAGGAATTTAGGAACATTTTTTAATCTTCATTTTCTCTGCCCCGCCATATTTTTAAATAATTAAAATTTTTTTTTTTGTTTTATAAAAAAAAGGACAATTATATGGCTCGATTCTTGACCCGCAAAAAAAAAGACTTTAAAGAACCCTTTGGGGTGAAGGGAAAAATAAACGGAATATTTCTGTTCCAAATAATTTCCCTCTAATTTGAGGGGGATCAAATTTCTTACTGTCCCAAAATTTTCCCGACCTAGGGAAACGGTTTAAGTGATTGTGCCAAAGGGTTTTTGCACGTCTTACTTTCAAAAAATAGTACTCGCTTTTAACAACAGACACAAACAAAGGGGTTGTCCCGGAAAACTGGGACGGGCAATCGTTTTAAAAAATTTTTTTTTTAAAAATTGAGGGGCAAAAATATTTTTTTTTTACACAATGCAGACCTATTTTTAAAACCCATTTTTTGACTATGGCTAACCAGGGGAATTTAAAGGGGCTGATCTTGCGTTTCAAGGGAATCGAAAATGAAAAAAGAAATAAAAAATAGAAAAGGCCCCCGCCCGAATTTTAAAAACGGCAAAAGTATGCGGCTTTTTAAAAATTTTGGTATGGAAAACGCTTTTCCATCCCCTTTTGATTTTGAGTTGTTTAAAAAAGCATGCACCGTACTTTCAAGGAGCAAATTTAAAAAACCCGATTTTTTAAAATGAAAAAATAAAATTTTAATGAATACAAACGCGTTTTTCAAACATCAGGGCCCGAAAACAAAATACAGCATTTTGACATTCGTTAGAGGGTTTTACGTTGTTTTGCAACCCTAATTTTGCAAGGCTGTTTTAGCAACAATATCAGTCAAAATTAGCAATAATTACCCAAAGAGTGATTCATCATACAAAAATATCCCAGAAGGGAGGGAAAACGGGTATTTTGGAAAATTTTTGTTTTTGTTTCCGCAGCAAGATCGCTTAAAAGGGATTTTTTTGCTGTGCGGGGAAAATGAAAAAAAACCGTTCAAAAGAGGAAGTGAAAAAATTTATTAAACCCAAAATAACGAAAAAAATACAATGTTCGATTGAGGGTTATAGTCCCAACCCCCCCCCGCTAAACGGGTTAAACCTTTTCAGCATTTTTTATTTAAAAAAAGAAAACTGTTTGGAGGCGGGGGGGGGTAGAAAAACCAAAAAGGGTTTCCCTTTTGGGCTAAAGTTTACATTTCCAATGTTAGGCTTGAGATTATTTAAAAAACGAAATACGGTTTTTTGGGGTTGACCTAAGGTAAAAAGAGGATAATCGGGTTTTCATGGAAGCGGGGAACTGTGAGGAAGTAAATTAAAAATTTTAAATTTTATAAAAAAAAAAGAAGCCCCAAAAAAACCGCCTTAATGTACATTTGTTTTTAATATATGATGCGCAGCTGAATTTTTGGGGAAAATAACAGATTTTTAAAAAATTACAATACTTTTTAATTTTTTTTATTTTATAAAAAGATTTGGTTCTGTTTAAATTTATTTCCCAAATTTTGGGCCCACAGCACCGGAGTCGCCCAAAAGAAAAGGGGTAGTAGAAAACCCCCCAAAAAATAAAAACCTTTAGATTAACAAAAAAATTTTCACAAATGCCCAAAAAAACTAGGGGCAAGACCTTTTTAAAAAAACCCCCCAAAACCAAACGAAGGTATTTGCTGCCCTTTTTTGTGTTACATATGGTTTTAAAACGGGAACCCTCAAACTATAAGTGCTCTATCAAACAAAGGGAAAAAGAGTGTTTTTTCTCTTAGCAAAAAAAGGGCATAGGCGCACCCGCAGCTTTACCTCTAGGTTGGTTTGGGCTTTAGCCCCTTTGGGCCCGTGTTCATTAAATGTAGGTGCTCAGCCAAAAAAAAATTAAAAAAAATAAACTCCAAAAAACCCACAGCTATGGTTCAACTAAAAAAACGGCTAAAAATTAGTTCGTTTTTAAATGACAATAAATAAAAGCCGGCCCCAGTTGACTCAAAAATCACGGATGAAGAATTTAATCGTTTAAAAGGCCCCATTTTGTTTACTATAAAAAACAAAAAGTTTGATCCCTTTAAAAAAAGGCGAGGACCCAAATTTTTCTAACAGCCAGACCCCCGAGCAGATAAAAAAGGAATGCTTAAAAAAAGGAAAGAAAAAATTAAAAAAATGTTTAAACAGTCGCAAAAAACAAGCCAAAGGGTGTTTATAATTTTTGTTTTTTTGAGGGCCAAGCACCAAAAAAACCGGGGTTTATATTGATTTTGAAATTAAAAAAGTTGTATTTTTTTTTTTTTTAAATAAATATGTTTTGGGTTAGAAAAGAAAGACAGCTTTGGGTAAGATATATTGGGAAAGGGCCCCGATTTAAAAATTTTTTGAAGGGAAAAATCGAGGGGAAAAAGGGTTTGTCAAGGCACTGAATGATTTGATTTGAAGTTTTTAATCCAGAAAAAAGTGGGGCAAGCGTTGTACATGCAATTTCTCAAAATTCCAAGGGGGAAATAACAATAGGGCCCGCCGTTAAAAATATTTTTAGCTGTTTTAAACGACTATATAAAAATAAAAGAAGAAAAAAATTTTGAAGTCTGGGTTTTCAAATAAAAAGCAGACTATTCTTTCTCTAATGATTAACACCCGGGTTTGGGGAGACGAAAATGCTTACACGTTTGATGTGGGCCCCTGAAGAAGCTTTAAAAGAGAGGCTTGGTTGGTCGAGGGCGAAGTCTTTTGAGATTAGATTAAAAAAAGGCTACGTATGCACCGATTGTAGGCAAGGCTTACATTCCCCTACCTCGAGAGTTGGTTTTCAAAGAGAGCAGTTTTAAACATAAAGAATTCAGACGACAAATGTTTCATGTGGTGTGTTCTTGCAAGGCTGCATCATGTCCGCGAACACGCAGAGAGAGTGACTAAACTATCGGCAATACACCAAAGATCTTAACTTCAATGGAATATCCTTTCCTGTTAGTGTAGATCAAATTGATCAGTTTGAAGAACAAAACAACCAATAACTGTTAATATTTGCACATGGGATGAGGAAACAAATCTAAAAGCCCATTAAAGTGTCTAAGAACAGCCCAACGATTGGTGATCCAGACAAAAATCATGTTGACTTACTACTGATGTTTTCACCAGCAGGGCTACCACATTACACATTGATTACGAACAATGAGTAAACTAATGCAGCATACTCAAAGAATGGACATAAACAAGAATTCTGTAGAAAATGTTTAACAAGAATTCCATCTGTTCAACCCGCGAGCGAACATAAGAAACACTGTATCGGCCCAGTTGACTGTAATACAGAACTAATTACGCCCCCTCCTGGATCTAAAGTTAGTTTTAAGAACTGGAAACGGATGCAAAATTCTCATATGTTGTTTACGCAGACTTCGAATCACTCATTGTTCCTATGAAGGGCCAGCGCCACAAAAACTTCGAAAAACAGTCTTAATGAGTAATCATCAGATTTGTTCATTTGCCTTCATTGTTGTCAGGTCGGATGGCGCCCATTCAGCACCAGAATTGTATAGAGGCCCAGATGCTGCAGAATACTTCTTAGAACGCAATGCAGAAAGTGCGAAATGACTGTTCTAATAATCTAAACTTATCTGAAATCATAATGACGCCCGAAGACCAAGAACAGTATAAATTAGCCACACATTGTTGGATTTGCGGTTTAGAACTCAGTGAGGAAGCCAATCCAAAAGTAAAGACCATGATCACATTAGTGGGAAGTTCAGAGGTGCAGCACACAGTAAATGCAATCTTCAACTTAAAGTTTGAACCAAAGACATGGAAGCTGCCTGTATTCTTTCACAACTTGCGAGGTTACGACTCCCACCTTATAATGAAAGCAGTAGACGAGCCTTCAGGGTGTCATGCATTGCACATCATCAGAAAAGTACATGTGTTTCACTTTAAATACATGTCTTTCTACGACTCTATGCAGCACATGATGGGATCATTAGAGTCACTGGCTATGTCCTTAAAGTCCTGCCCAATAACGGAAGAATATTTTGACCCAACACTTGTTAGAAAGGGCGTTTACCCTTAGAGTACATGAACAGTGGGAAAGGTTTGATGAAGATACACTTCCGCCTAAAGGCGCGTTCTTTTCTAGTCTTAGAGGAAAGGACATCAGTGACTCCGATTACCGGCATGCTCAAGATGCGTGGCAGAAGTTAGATTGTAAAACGATGGGAGACTATCATGACTCATATTAATGGCTGATACATGTTTGTTGGCGGACGTTTTTGAAAATTACAGAAAGACCTGCATGAAACATTATACCCTGGATCCGCGCATTACATTTCTTCGCCCGGGATGAGTTGGGATGCTTTCTTAAAGTTTACTGGAGTACAGATTGATTTATTGTCGATTTACCAATGATTCAGATGATTGAAAACGGATTGCGTGAAGGAATTAGTATGGCGTCGCATTCATTACTGTAAAGCAAACAACAAATACTTGGACGACTATGATCCGAGTAAAAGGTCTAACTATCTTATGTATTTAGACGCAAACAATCTGTAAGGATGGGCAATGGCGCAATCACTTCCATTACGTAACTTTAAAATGTACACAGGCGGCGATCCGAATAATATTCAAAAGGCATTAAGTGGTTGGGCAGTTTAACGCCTGATCAACAGCGTGGTTTCATTCTAGAAGTTGATTTAGAATATCCTCATGAACTCCATGACCTGCATAATGACTATCCATTAGCAGCAGAAAGCCTAAAGATGAATCCAACAGAACCACCTAACTTGTGCCTAACCTTCGGGGAAAAAAAATTATGTCTGTCATTACAGACTTCTACAATTTTTTTTAAGACATGGTTTGAAGTTGACAGCTGTTATCGTATAATTGCTTTTGATCAAGAACAGTTCATGAAACCATACATCATGAAGAACACTGATCTCAGAACTAATCCACAGATGCTTCAGAAAAAGACTTTTTCAAGTTGATGAACAACAGCTGTTTCGGAAAGACTATGGAGAATCCCCACAAACGTAAAGATGTCAGATTAGTCACCAAAGAGAACGAAGCAATTAAGCTGACTTCAAAACCTAATTATCAGGACTTCAGAAGATTTCATGATCAGCTTTTTGGCATAATGATGAAAAAAAAGAAAGTCAAATTGGACAAGCCCGTTTTTATTGGGTTTACTGTTTTAGAATTATCAAAGCTTTTGATGTTAGAATTTCTTTATGACTACTTTAAGCCCCTGTATCCTGAGTCCAGAGTGCTTTACACAGATACAGATAGTTTTGTTATAGATATCCCTACTGAAGACATCTATAAAGACATGGAATTAGAAGTAGCTAAAGGGCATGCAGGATGGTATGACACGTCCGATTATCCTAAAAATTCGCCTTTGCATTCAATTACTAATAAGAAGGTTTTAGGAAAGATGAAGGATGAATTATCTGGAAAGGTGATCAAGGAGTTTGTTGGGTTAAGGTCGAAAATGTACAGTATTTCTAGCCAGGAGAAAACCATCAAAAAAGCAAAGGGAATATCTCGCAGTGTTGTGCAGTCGAGCATATCGCATGACAACTACAAAGAAGCATTGTTTCAATAAACATACTTTTCATCATGACAACGTAAAACTACGATCTAGTCTACATGAGATCAACACAACCCGTTTGTAACAAAACGAAGTTTTGTTGA
>CM031601.1:84287337-84294837 GCA_018398815.1 Conus ventricosus | reverse complement strand
CCAACGTTCCGGAAACGGCAGCACCGACAACTCACGCCACCACAACGGAGCCTCCAGTCATCCAAGAGGGGGTCAGTCGGAAATCTTAACCTCGGAAGCAGGTCACCTGTCCGTGGCAACAGTGCGACCACTAGTGGGCCGTCCTCGAGCCACCAACACGCGTCACCCCGACCCCCAAAACGAAGGCGCCCACCCAGCTCCCCCAACGATGCAGCTTCAGCAAAACCGAACCAGGCATGATGTGTCGGCCAAGCCCCAGGTTTGAATACAGTCCAACGTACTGTAAGCCCTTCACTGTCTTTCTTGTCCTTGAATATTGATGGCTTTTGGAACAAATCTTCCGACCCGGATTTCTTAAATTACGTTAATAAGTTTGACTTTGTGTGTTTATTTGAAACTTTTCCCAACAGTTCGTTTTCCCTCCCAGATTGCTGGTCAGCTTTTTCATGTTTTTCCTCTCCTGCTGTGAAACTTTCTCGTCGAGGTAGGAGCAGTGGTGGTATTATCACTTTGATACGTAAAGAATATGAAAAATTTGTATCGCGTGTTGAGGTTTCATACGACCACGTTCTTGTTCTAAAATTAGATAAATCACTCCTTGGAACTGTCAGTGACGTTTTTCTTGTAGCTTGCTACGTACCCCCCCATCGATTCTCCGTTCTATAATTATGTGCAACTTAAATGTCACTTGTTAGAAATAGAACAGTGCCTTGCAGATGTGCTTGAACAATTTGGTGATGCCCTTTTTCTACTGTGCGGAGATTTCAACAGCAGAACAGCTAACCTTCAACCCAGTTCTGATGTATTCCAGACTGAGCTGGAAAACATGTTGAATGACAACTCGGCATTATTTGTTGATAACCGTCAGACAGAAGACTTGGTTCTTAATGCCTTTGGTAGACATCTTCTAGATCTGTGTGCCTGCTATGAACTTTTGATTTTAAACGGCTTCTGTTACCCTGATGCCTCAAAGCAATTTACGTTTGTTTCTCCAAGTGGCGCAAGTGTAAATGATTACTTTATTGCTTCTCCGGACATTGCTTCTTTATGTACAAGTTTTGTTGTAGAAGAGAGAGTGAATCAGTACATATGACCCTTGTGCTTTCAGTAAATCATTTGCTTACAGAAAATGATGCAGATAACTTATGTGACAGCTCTTCTTGTTCTGTTGATAAGGTAATATGGAACCCTGATGAAGTACATAGACTTAATGAATCCTGTTTTTCTCCTGCATTTTCGGACCATATAGCAGAAGCCACTGCTCAGATTGAACGATCAATTGATGATGCTTTGGACACTTTAACGTGTGCTATTAAAGACGCAGCAATGTGTATGACTAAGCGGATTTGTCCCAATAACCCTAAAGATGTTGTCCCTACTTCTAATCAAAGTAAGCCTTGGTTCGACAAAGATTGTCGCCTGTTAAAGAACGCAAGAAAAGCGTTAAGAATCTTTAATAAAAACAAGAAACTAGAAAACAGATCATCGTACGTACAGGAAAGGAAAAAGTATAAAACTACTCTTAGAATTAAGGAAAAAGAATTCAAAAAGGAAACTGTAGATAGACTTGTCATCAATCGACATAATTCGCAGGCATTCTGGAAAGAAATAAAGAAATGGAAACGTAAAACCAGACTAAAAAATAACATACCAAAAGAAGACTGGTTTCGTCACTTTTCTAATCTCTTACATGACAATGCTGAACAACACGTTCACGATATTTTTGAGCCAGAGGGTAACGAAGCTGACAACTTGTTTGATTGCCTGAATATTGATATATCAGAATTTGAGCTTAAAGAAGCTATAAAACATTCAAAATCGGGAAAAGCAGCTGGACCTGATGGGTTAATAAATGAAGTTTTAAAAGTCTCACAGGATGCGATTGTTCCTTTTTGACAAAGTATTTTAATGCTTTGTTTTCCAAGGGTACGTATCCCAGTGAATGGTCTAAAGCAATCATATTTCCACTCCATAAAAAAGGAGACATTAATAATCCCGATAACTATCGTGGTATTGCTCTTTTGTCTTGCCTCAGCAAACTGTATACTTATATATTAAATAAGAGGTTGTCAGAATGGTCGAATACATACAATATTATATCTGAAACACAGGCTGGTTTCCGCAAAGATTAGTCAACAATCGATCATATTTTCACATTAAATGCCTTAGTTCAGAAATATCTCGCTCTGAACAGAAAGATTTATGTAGCCTTTGTCGACTTTCAGAAAGCGTTCGACACGGTCAAGAGACATGTACTGTGGAATAATTTACTAAAGATCGGAATCGGTGGTAAAATGCTTTCAGCGCTCCAATCAATGTACAACTCTGTGAAATTTTGCGTAAGAGATTATCTGGTTTATACCGACTATTTCGAATGCCTTCAAGGACTTAAGCAGGGCTGTTTGGCTTCTCCAACTTTATTTTCTTTATTATTAACGAATTAGCTGCTTATATTAATCAATAAACGGTAAACACGGCTTCCAGCTTAGACCTGACACTACTGAGTTATTTTTGCTAATGTTGCTGATGATATTGCTTTGTTTTCGTCCAGCCCGTGTGGTCTTCAAACTCAGCTAAACAATTTATTTGTAATATCGGCAGAACTTGGACTGAAAGTGAACCTCAGTAAAACAAAAATAATGGTGTTCAGAAATGGGGGCTACTTATCAAAACATGAAAAATGGAATTATGGAACCCAAGACATTGAAGTAGTAAACGTTTACAAATACCTCGGCCTCAACTTTACTACTCGTCTGAGCCGCAAATTGTCTGTCGAAGACATCATTACAAAAGCAAAGAAATGTGTTGTAGACATATTTAGAACCATGTGGAGAATCAGTTGTACTGACCCAAAAATATTCTTTCAGCTCTTTGATGCCCAGATTGTACCAATACTGTTGTATGCGTCAGAAATTTCGGGTACTGATGAAATAGAAGAGATAGAAAAAGTACATTTATTTGCATGTAAACGGTTGCTGAATGTAGCTCTCCGTACACCAAATCTAATGGTGTATGGTGAACTTGGTCGTTTTCCTCTCTTTGTTCAAGCTTCAGTACGGTGTATTCTTATTGGCTTAGACTTTGTGCATTACCTGAAAACAGATTTTCTAACATGGCTTACCAAATGCTTAAAGAAATGGACGATAGAGGAAAGGAAACGTGGGCCACTAAAGTCAGAAGAATGTTGTGTGTAAATGGTTTTGGACATGTATGGTGTTCACAGAGTGTCGGAAACAGAGAAAGTTTCCTGAAGGAATTTAAACAACGATTGATTGATTGTGCTAAACAAAATTGGTCGTCAAAACTCTCTGACAGCAACAGTTATGAACTTTACTGTAGTTTTAAAAGCTTACTGGAGCGTGAACAATATTTCGATGTTATTAATTCACATTACGTTAGAAACATGTTCACTAAATTTCGCTTGGGAATAACGATCTGAAGTGTAACAGATATAGATACAAACCAGAATATGTCGACGTGTTACAATGTCCTTCTTGTCTAGCCTCTCAAGAAGATGAAACCCATTTTTTGTTCTACTGCCCGATTTATGACGACCTACGTAAGAAGTATCTGTCAGGTTTCAATTTGTTGTTCTACAGAACACAGAAATTAACCATTCTCAATACCACTGTTCCAACATCAACAGTGAATCTGGCTAAGTTTATTTTTTATGCCTTCAAACTCCGCAGTAACATGTTGGATCACCGTCTTTTCACGTGCGACTGTGGATAAATTCATTGTTTGATTTGTTGTCACGTATTGCTTACGGCTGCTGGCCTACTATTCTTTCATGCATCATCTCCCGTTCACTTGCGTAAATTTTTTGATTGTGTACCTGTGTGCTTGCTCGCGTGCGTTTATTTTTGTGTGAGCGCTTGCGCACTCACGTGTTCCATTCCTGTTTACTTAAGGGAGAGAGAGAGAGAGAGAGAGAGAGAGAGAGAGAGAGTTCTAAAGTATTATGTGTGTAACGGCGTAACAGAAAAGCTCCACAATGATAGTCATTATAACTCACTCGATTGTATGGACACAACGTCTGAACAATAAACCATCTGAAGAAGTCTCTCTCTCTCTCTCCTTCTCTCTCTCTCCTCTCCTCTCTCTCTCTCTCTCCTCTCTCTCTCCTCTCTTCTTCTTCTTCTTCTCTCTTCTCTCCTGTGTGTGTGTGTGTGTGTGTGTGTGTGTGTGTGTGTGTGTGTGTGTGTGTGTGTGTTAGGGGGAGGAATGCGCAGGGGGTTAAAGGAGGCGTATGGGGTAAAGATCGGTAAGACATGGGATCGAACCAAGCACACAAAAAAGATAAAAACGTTCTTTTGCAGTCGATCAATATTTTGCTCACTATCCAAATCACCAAACATCATCTCACACGCGCACGCACACACGCACGCACGCACACACACACACACACACACACACACCACACACACAGAGAAAGTCTGACGTGCGCACAAGTACACTGGACACACAGTTTGAAGGAATGAAAATAAAACAAATTCCGCAATGGGGCTGCATATGAGAAGGCTTGAAACCTGCGGCAATTGTGAGAGTACGTAGGCACTCGTAGGATTACAAGCCCTTTCCTTTTAATAGCACGGGGGAAAATTTTCCCCTAGCGGCTGTCAACTGTAATTGTAAAGATTCAGACCTATTTTAGCGTGTTCACATTACCGCTCTGATAACACTAACGTTACAATTTAGCTCAGTTTTGTTTTACGGGTGTGCATGATAAGATTTGTTTACAGGATAAAATTACATGAGGGGATAATTGTTTAACATGTATGTACACTTCTTCTATAATTATGTACCTTTAGGGGTTAAATTTTAACAAGGAAGATACATGAAGGGATGTTGTTTTTTTAAACATGTATATACACTTTTTCATAATTATGTACCTTAGGGTTGATTTTAACAGGAACGATACTTGAAGGGATAGTTGATTATAAACATGTATATACACTTTTTCTATAATTATGTACCTTTAGGGGTTGTTTTTTAACAGGATGATACATGAAGGGATAGTTAAATTTTTTAAAATGTATTACACTGTTTCTATAATTATGTACCTTTAGGGGTTTGATTTTAAACAGGATGATACATGAAAGGGATAGTTGATTTTAAACGTTACGGGTGTGCACCATCTGATTTATTGACATAGTGTTTCCTCTGTTGGCACTCCAGTAAGGAAACGTACTTCAGCCACGCTTGACACCCAGTAAGAAACGTACTTCAGCCAACGCTTGAACCCAGTAAGGAAAGTACTTCAGCCACGCTGTCTGTTCAAGAAACAAACAGGGTTTTTCATTGGACATTTGAAGCGTATTGTCCGTAGGGTTTCAAAAAACTGGACATTCATCTCGAATAATGTTTGTATTTTGTCTGTTTGTTTGTTTGTTTTATTTTCCCTTATTTTGTTTTAATTTGCCTTTGGTAGCCTGCATATGTCAGAGCGATGTTTTCACAAACTTTCTGCCATAGACATATTCTTTGTTGACCCAGACTCTTGTGTGTAGTTGTTTGTTTTTTTTCAGATCCCCCCCTCTCTCCTCTCTCTCGCCTCCTCTCTCTCTCTCTCTCTCTCTCTCTCTCTCTCTCTCTCTCTCTCTCTTCATATGTGTCGAATGTACAAAATGTAATTGATATGGTGAATGACTTTTCAAAGAACTGTTTGTTCATGATTTGTTCTACTCGCGCGCGGCCCATGTTGCAGTATACACACACACAACACACACACACACACACACACACACACACAACACACACCCCACTCTCTCTCCTCTCTCTCTCTCTCTCTCTCTCTCTCTCTCCCCTCTCCCCCTCTCTCTCTCTCTCTCTCCTCTCTCTCTCCTCTCTCTGTGTTTGTACTCTCTCTCTGACAATTATGTGGGTTTCACAGGCTGGATAACAGTTGAAGACGTTCACACTTTGCGTTCATTCATTGTCAGGGGGTTCCTCTTGAATGGACCAGGAAAGTGTGTGTACGATGAAACTGGAAGGCCATCCTTGTCACCAATAATGCAGTCAGATGAATTACATTTTGGGCTAAAAGTCTGAAAGACAGACATGTCAAGAATCCCCATGTCAACGGGTTGAGTAGAGGTAAGCATGCAGGGCAGAAATGATCACAAACACTTTGTTCAGTCTTCCAGTCGGCTGTGCTGGTGCCCATCTTGGAGTGAACTCTGAAACTTCTTCCGTTTCATTGTTTAACAAACACTGGACAGATAATTACCTCAGGATTGGAACAGCTTGATAATTACGTTTCAGACTACAGATGTATTCGACAGTGTGAATTAAGTGCGGATTGGTGTCCCTTCACTGAAGAATTCGTCGTTCAAACCAAAAAAAGCATCAGTGAAACTGAAATGATCTGGTACTGTATGCAATACATAGAGGACGAATGGGATTTCTTTTCTACATGCCTTTTAGTACAGAAATTAGGAAAACAATGTTTGAATCAAATCATTAAGCAGTATTAGAAAATACTCTTAAAACAACATTTTATAGAAAACTTTCGAAATCTTGCAATGTATTTTTTTCTGTACCCTTCAACATAGACAAATTCACAAAGAACAGATTAGATTTTTAACGTTATCTAAATGGGGTCAGCACTCGTGTGTAAAGGTCATCGAAACCGATCCCAACTGTTCCAATCTTTTTATCTGCATAGATACCGGCCTTGTTACTCGGTATCTCTGTCTAGTCATGACCGTATTCAGCGTTTGATATATCATTGCCCCCCCCCCCCCCTCCCCCCCCCCCCCCCCCGCCCTAAGTGATTAATGTTCTCTCTCTTTTCTCTCTCCTCTCTCTCTCTCTCTCTCTCTCTGTGATTTTGTGTGCTTACCGAAAAGCGAAAATGTATTGTGTGTGTGTGTGTGTGTGTGTGTGTGTGTGTGTGTGTGTGTGTGTGTGTGTGTGTGTCTGTGTGTGTGTGGTGTGTGTGTGTCTGTATGTGTGTGTGTAGTGTGAGTTTTATAATATATTATTATATATATATATATAAATATTTTAATATATTATATATATATTTTAAAAAATGTATATATATATATATATATTATATAGAGGGGAGAGAGAGGGGAGAGAGAGAGAGAGAGAGGAGAGAGAGAGAAAATTAATGTAGTTAAAATACCCAAAATGATTTTGATAGTGCTCGACCCCTTGGGGAGCAACATTTGTTAAAATAGGTTTTTAAAAACAGAATCTACAAATTTGTTTCGAGCGCTTTGCGTGTCATCCTTTTTTAACACACACCCTTTTTTAACACACACACACACACATATATATATATATAATATATATATATATAATATAATATATATTTATATATATATATATATATATAATTTTTGCGTGCGCGCTTGTATGTATGTATGTGTGTGTGTGCGCGCGCGTGTGTGTATTTGTTTGTGTGTGTGGTTGGTGTGTGTGTGTGTGTGGTGTGTGTGTGGGGTGTGTGTGTGTGTTTTGTGTGACAGAGACTGAGAGAGAGACACAGAC
>CM031601.1:84242337-84282337 GCA_018398815.1 Conus ventricosus | reverse complement strand
TTGTGTAGTTTTGTGTACTTGAGTGTGTGTGTTGTGTGCGTGAGCTCTTTATGTGTATCAATTGTGTGGTGTGTGTGTAGTGGTGGGGGGTGTTTTGTGTGGTTGTGGTGTGTGTGTGAGGTGTGCGTGCATGCGTTGCACACATGCGTGTATGTTTACCCATGACATGAGAGTGTTAGGTGGTGGGTAATTGCGGGGGCGCATGCGTGCTTGTGTGTGTGAGTGTATTGTGTGTTGTGTGTGGGTGTGTGTGAGTGTGTGTCTGTGTGTGAGTGTTATGTGTGTGTTGTATAATATTATACACATACGATGTGTTGGGGGGGGGGGGTGGGGGGGCTGTGTTACAAGTATGTCTGTGTGTTTCTTTCTCTCAATCTGACGCTCTGTCTCTCTCTTTTGTCTCTATGAGTGGATGCCTACACATTCCATATTATAATTACACAGCTTTATTCCCATATACAATATATGCAACATACTGCATGTACACACGTGTAGATTATTAGCGAGCATGGCTTCACACGCGTGTGGATAGTAACATAAAGAAATAGAACATGTGTCCCAAACAATGTGTGATTATTGTGTGTGTGTGTGTGTGTGTGTGTGGTGTGTGTGTGTGTGTGTGGTGTGTGTGTGAGTGTTTCCCCGTAGCAACCATGGGAGAGGGTTTTTCGAACACGCAGCAGGCGCATCATCGCATGCAGCATGGGTAGAAAACCAGCGAGGAAGTTTCGCCACGTCGTGGCGACGTTTCTAGCCGAATAGTCGGGGAAGCTGCAGAAGGTTGGCTGTGGTGGACTGTCGATGCTGTTGTCTACCGTGTACCTAACGTCCTGGAGTAAGTGTGTGTGTGTTTGTGTGTGTTGTTTGTGTGTGTGTGTGTTTGGGTATGGCAATGTGTGTGTGTGTGTAGTGTGTGATGTGTTCATGTGTGTGCGTCGGTGTGTTAGTGTGTGTGTGTGTTAATGTGTGTGCCGTGCGTGTGTGTGGTGTGTGTGTGTGTGTGTGTGTGTGTGGTGGTGTGTGTGTGTGTGTGTTGTCGTGTTGTGTGTGTGTGCGTGTGTGTGTGTGTCGTGTGTGTGTGTGTGTGTGTGGTGTGTGTGTGTGGTGTGTTGTGTGTGTGTCCGGTTTGTGTGTGTGTGTGTTGTGTTTAATGTGAGTGTGTGTGGAGTGTGCTGTGTGTGTGTTGTGTGTGTCTGTGTGTGAGTCCGTGTGTGTGTGTGTGTTGTGTGTGTGTGTGTGTGGTGTGTGTGTGTGTGTGTGTTTGTGTTGTGTGTCCGTGTGTGTGTGTGTGTGTGTGTGGGGTGTCGTGTGTGTGTGAGTGTGTGTTGTTGTGTACCGTGTGTGTGTTAATGTGTGGTTTGTGTGTGTGTCTGTGTGTGTGTCGTGTGTGTGTGTGTGTGTGGTGTGTGTGTCCGCGTTGTGTGTTGTGTGTGTGTGTTGTGTGTGTGTGTGGTGTGTGTGTGTGTGTCCGTGTGTGTGTGTGAGTGTGGTGTGTGTGTGTGTTGTTGTGTGTGTTGTGTTTGTCCGTGTGTTTGTGTGTGTTGTGTGTGTGTGTGTGTGTCTCAGTTAGTGTAAGTAACTGCTAGTCCCTCCTCTCCCTTCCCACACACAACAGCTTAACTACCTCTTCTCCTTATCCCTCAGGAAACTCTTCACAAGGACGACGACCATGGCCACATGTGTGTCCACCCCACCAACCTGCAGAGCCCCTGCCAAGAACTGGAGCACCACCCTTCAGGCGGCCCATGGCATCGTCACCACCATCATCCTTGTCGTCCTGGGGGGTTCACCTCCTTCGTCAGAGATCACACACAGTGAAGTAGACCACCTGGAACGAGAGACCACTGAATGTGTCGTTGTGTTAAGTGTGTATGCATGATGTATGTGTGTATGTATGTTTTACATGTGTTGCAATGTGTTCGTTGGGTGCAAAAGGTTTGCGACCCGCGAGCTTTCCTTGACTCATCGCTCGGTTCAGATGATGTTTTGATGTGGACAAAATGCCCGCTTAATATTTCAGCTATGTCATTAAAACAATGCGATGAAAACAAAGATGTAAACGTACAAGTATTATGACTAATATGGCAATGTGTATGTTAATGTGTGCGTGCGTGAGTACAATCCTTCGTCAGAGATCGCAGTGATGAGACACCGTGCAACGACGGAGACATTGGATGTGTCGTTGTTTTGCGATATTATGTGTGTATGTATGTATGTTTGTGCGTGTTGCCGAGTGCGTGTGTGTGTGTTTGATGTATGGTATGCATGCATGTGTGCGTGTGTGTTGTGTGTTGTGTGTGTGTTGTGTGTGTGTGTGTGTGTGTTAATGTGTGATGGTGTGTGTGTGAGTGTGTGTGTGTGTGGTGTGTTAGTGTTAGTGTGGTGTGTGTGGTGTGTGTGTGTGTGAGTGTGTGTGGTGTGAGGTTGTGTGCGTGTGTTTCGTTCGTTCTTTCAATTTAACTCATTCACATTAAAGTGATTTTAGACAAGTTAGGAAATAGCGTGTTGTTGTGCATGTGTGAGTGTGTTGTGTGTTGTGTGTGGTGTGTGTGTGTGGTGTGTGGGTGTGTGTGAGGAGAGAGTGAGTGAGTGTGTGTGTTGTTGTGTGTGGTGTGTGTGATTGTTGTGTGTGTGTTGATGGACCGATAAGAATTTGTTACGAGCCGTAAGCTATATAAGTGATCAAACTAAAATTCTTACAATTAACATTAGCCCAAACAAGTATAAAACATAAAGGAGTACCGATACTGTATAACCAAAATGTTTAAGCGCTCATATCTGTAGAACACATGTTACAAAAAAGAGCCCATAGGACTAATCAACAAGAATTAAAAAAGAAACAAGGACCTGGTAAGTCTCTGGAAAATACACGTGCCATCAATAGTCGTAAGGCATCAGGATTTTCTTTTTTGAAATATGCCGCAGTAGAACAGAAATGCTGGGTTGTGAAAACTTTCAACTGCTCCGCAGATCAATTTAAATTTTGCGAAATTTTGTACGAAAGCGTTTTAGCCTTAAGCCTGTAAAACAGGGATTCAAGTTTTCGTATTTTTTCAAGTACGTTTGCGTTGGCCAATTTGATAGGTAACTTTCCAATTTTAACCGCATTGCTGAATAAAAAGTAGTCTGACTGGATTTGTCACAGCAAGCAATTTGGGAGTGAGGTAATGTATTTTATTAAGAACCAAGTTTTTTGTAGGCATCATAAACCTTTTCAATGCACGTCCTATTTTAAGAAGACCCATATCCTTCGTAAAAACACAGAGGAAAGTTAGATTTCTATGGGATTCATCCGGACTTTCGTGCCCTTTTCTGGCAGCCCGCGTCAGCCCATTCCATTACCAAGAAATCGCCACATGAGACGGATTTCCATCAAAAATCAACTGTTGTAAACCTCTTGATATAAAAATACTGACAAGATGTTTTTTTATTTCTAAAATCACCTCACCTCGATTTTTTACAGCAACAATTTCAAGGCCTTTTGTAGGACAGATTATAGAATCACACAGAAAAGTGTTTTGTAATAGTAAGTGGAGTATCAACAAGAAAGTTACGCGCCATAGAATTGCCACCACTCACCGTGAAGATAGAATACCCCATCCCGAGATGAAAAAGATTTTTCAACTTTAAGGTAGAATAACAAAACCACTTCCTACGTTTTCATTAACAGTGATCCATCGGTGAAAACTTTAAGTGATTGAATAATTACTATCATATGAGATTTGGCAAGAGAGGGACAATATATTATGATAACAATTTTTGTAGATCATATTTTATAATCAAACATGCGTGTGCCAATTCCCAATTTGGAAAGCGGGATACAGGAAAACGATCACAATATTCATGGGATCAATCTCAGCGTCTTTTCAATACGTTTGAGGAATAGTCATTATGGGTTTATTGTTATTAATTAGATCTAGCTCGCTTCGGGAAATGGATACTGATCGTAATGCTAATTCATCTTTGCTGAGTTCTGAACGAGATGAGCAACGAAGATGAATTTAGCACAGGCCAAGTTTCTATAGTCGCAAGCAAACTTCCGGCTTCGAATACTTTCCTATGCATCTGGCATGAAATGAACCCCTAGAGCAGTCTAAAGTGCCTTGCAGTCTATTGCATTGTTGCAACTTTTTAAGTAAGTAGTTTGGCCTGAAGAACACATCCTGTGCGTAGATAATTTTGAGATCTTAACGAGAGATGTCGAAAGGTGTACTAAAGTTAGTGTATCTGCACCCACAATTTTGTTTACTGTTACTTTAAGAAGATTTAGAGATTTGCTGGCTTCGTTGATAATATGTTCAATATGGTTGTTCCAAGTTAATTAGAGTAATATTTGACTCCTAAAAATTTTATCTCGGTGACATAACTCAATACATGTTTATCTACCTTAAATCGTAGGAAAATTGCAAGTACTTCCACGCAGCGTCAAAATAACATCATGTGGTTTTTCTTGCCGATAAACTAAGGCCGTTTTTCAACATAAAATTATTGCTATATTACTGGTCACGCTGAAAAGTTTTTTTAATAAAATGTAAGATCTACTGAGTTTTTTCTATAAAGTTACGTTCATCCACATGCAAATATCGTTCAGCATATGCACCAAGGAACAGTTTTAAGATACATGCTTTGGGAGATCGCATATCAAATATAAAATAGTAGCGGAGCAATGACCATCCCTGAGGAAATGCCCATTTGTAAATATCTCTTGCTGGAATAAAACATTTTGTATCTTTGTTTCCATACTTCTACTGGTCAAAATGCTTTGATATAGTTATATATATGCACCATAAAGACCAATGGTCTTACCATTTATATAAAAGTCTCTCATGCCAACACAAGATCCTAACTCTTATACAGACATCAAAAAAAGTAGCGAGAGATATTTTTCTCCTTCTTCTTGCAAATTGTTTTTTTACATGATCGTTTAATTTTTACAGATGTCTATTGTTGATCTGCCTTTTACTAAAGCTGCTGTGTAGCCGAATTATACCACGTTTCTACAGTGATATACAGCCTACTAAAAACAATTCTTTCCATTAACTACACGTGTGAGAGGTGAGGGAATCGGAGACGGTACCTATTTATGTTGATCTAGGTTTGCCCTGCTTTAAGATCGTACACTACAGATTCTTTTCCAAACTGAAGGATACTTCCATCTTGCCAGCATTTTGTTATGATGTTATGAGAAACGAATACAAAATATTCTGCAGGTGTTTTAACATGCTCATTCGAAAGCGCATCCAGACCAACTGATAGTTTTTTTTTCATGTAATGATATAATTGCATTTCTATAATTCCTGTAGAGTGATGTCCGCGTTTAGAAAATGGTCCTATTATTTCTTCGGGATCACATACATCACGTCATTCTTTGAGTTTTTCCTCATAGCTTTGCATTTAACAGAAAGACTATTTTGTGGAGCTATACTTTGCAAATATAAACTGCGAACGCTTCGCTTTTTGAGCAGCAGTTGGATAATTGCTCATTTTCTTCTAAAGAACTGATAAGTTGGAAGATTCACTCCCTGTTTCATATCATGGACCATTGTCCAAACTTGTTTTAAAACGTCGTGATGATCATAGACTCGGTGAGACAAAAGACACCAGTGGTCCCGTTTAGCTTTTCAATGACTCAGGCAGCTCATATTCTTGCCCGTTTCATAGTAACGTTGTTATCGCTTGACTTAACATATTCTTTGTATTTAAGTTTCTTTTCATCACAGCAAGTTGCAGGAATTCCGTCTCCAAACATTTCCACTATGAACTGATCTTTCTTTTGTAATTTGTTTTTGGAATGGATTTGGTGCAGCGAACAAGACCGATTCAAAATATGTGTGAACATAGTTTTCAACATCCTGGTTTATCAAGATTTGTTACATATAAAAAAATACATTAAAATAGATTTGAATTTCTCCCCATTCAGCCTCGTTTGAAATTAATTTTTGGAATTTTATCAACTGTGTTGTCTTGTGCAACTGAGAAACCTCTGAGGATATGGTAATAGGGAGGTGGTCACTTCCCAAAGTGTCTTTATCAACCTGCCATCACAGCTAAGAGCTAATGATGGGGAGATGAAAGAATGATCATTTGCTGATGTCTAGGTTAGGAAACATCTGGCAGTCCTAGTGACTCGCCCCTCATTTTAGAAGGTACAGCCAGAATCAAGAATATTTTCTACCAGGCGATTTGAGCTAACTTTAGAGCCACAAATATCCAGAAGGGACATGCGCGTTGAAAATCTCGCCGGGCGATCAACCACTTACTGATTTTGCGCGTCTATAGTACGAAACCAGATCAGTGTAGCACAGTCAAATACTCCTTTTGGGAAGGTATATAGAAACTATGTTTAGTGTTAACGCCTTACGAATCTTAACACACACTGCGCATTGAGTGAATATCTGCGCATTTTCTGGAACCCGGCGAGTTAATAAGCGGTAAGACAAATTCGTGTATGTAGATGGCTGTGGACACTTTTTCAGCCTTTAAGCAGTCTGATTGACACACTGCGGATAGACAAAGTTTGGCAGTCGTGTAGTTTATCACATTACACATTAGTGATTGCAGAATTAAAACGGAGAATGAAATGTCTGCAATAGCTCTTGAAGGTGGGATAATGTTGGTTGCCACCGAGCGACAATTCACTGCAATAACGTCTATTTTGGGCTCTTTAGCCATAAAAAGTCATAAACAGTAACAAAATTACTAATGCTTTTAGAAAAAAAAAAAAAAGTAAAATAAAAGATGAATGCAAATAGGTGGAAACGAAACTATCAACAAGAGGAACCGCATCAAAAAAATAATAAAATTGTCATGACTAAGGGGGTAGAAATCAGTTTATACTGGGTACAAAAGATATAACAAAGATGACGATGTTAAATGCAATCAAAGCATTGACACAGTTGACCAGAAAGACAGCATGGAAACCACGGAAGAGTCACGCCGTGGCGGTGCACCGGAGCAAGTAGACTGTAGTGTTGCCGGTAAAACTGTCGCCGAGGACGTGGTTCCATCGACCCGTAGGGTCTGCTGTGACAGGTCGTGCAGGTCGTCTTGTTTGACCAAAAACAGTAGTGAAGAGAGACGACCACCAGGTTTCCCCAGCAAAGACACTCAAGCCTCGGTTTTGAAGGGGAGGAAGTTGTCCCCGCATGTACTGGGCCTTGTTGCCTGACATTTTCATGAGATACCAACGATACGTTCTTATCACCATGAAGACTAACAGTAACATGGGCGTTGAAAATTTCACGTTGTGTGTTTTTAGGTCAGGAACGTCTGGTAGGAGCGACCCGGAGATTGATGAAAACATATTGGGATATTTTTCTTTCTCTTCCTCAACTTTGAACGAGCTTGAACAAAGTTTTTTGAGTTTCCCTGAGTGTCTTTGTGTTTTTGAAACGTTCACACCTACATGGATAAAATGGCATCTGTATGATCCACTGTATTGTCAACAGAGTATTCTCCATTCCTTTAATTTGAAGCAACTTCGACGTTTACAACGTGCAACGCCATACCCCAAACCTAGTCTTTCTTCACATAAGCCATTTAACACAGAATCCGAGACGATCAAAACTTTGGGGGAGATCGGAGATGCTGCCAAGTTTTCAGAATCTTCTCCGAATAATATGTTTGTAGAATAACAGGTGTGTGTGTGTGATCCATGATCTGTTTCTTTCCCATACCGGCCTCATATCATGAACCATTTAATTCATTAGCGATTCTTATTCAGAGTCCGTTTTACACAAGTTGCAAAACGATGGTCCATCGCCTTACTTGACTAATTCGCCCAGTTCACATGATGCTTTATGTGACAAGTATGGCCATCATTTCAGCCTAAAAATAAAATAAAAACAATACAATGGGTGATAAATAATGGTTTATAATTCATGATAATTTGGCAAATTGTTAAGTTTATTGTGTGCGTATGTGCGAGTGCGCTCGCGCGCAGCGTGTGTGTGTATGTGCGCGTGCGTGCGTGAGTGTGTGTGTGGTATGTGTGTGTCACGACAAGTCAAAGTCAAAATTATCTTTATTGAGGGTTAAAAAGAATAAGCTTTGCAGTTTTTTTTTTCATCCTGCCTGCCCCTTGTGTGCGTGTGTGTGTGTGTGAAGTGTGAGTGTGGGTGCGTGTCATTGTGGCGCGTGTGGTATCAACGTGTTTTTTTTAAAACAAACAAAACGTCGTGTGCTGACAAATTTCGTCATTCATATGAAAGAATATCATCATCATCATCATCTCTCTCTCTCTTTCTCTCTCTCCCTCCGCTCTGGAGCGCGCGCGGGCGAGCGTATTTTTGTAAGTGATTTGTACAAATTTACTGACAATATAAAAAAAATCTTATAACTGAACAGCTTGTTGTGATAGGTGTGGCATGTATGTGCATGTAAGCATGCGTGGTGAGTGCGCAGCGCATGTGTGTTGTGTGCATGTGCGAGCGCGGTGTGTGGGTGCGGGGTTCGATGGATGGATGATGGACGTTGTTCTAATCCAAGGGAGAACCATCCCTTTCAAGCACCTGGCCAAGACAAAGTAATTAAAGAAAATTTTAAAATTGATAAAGTAAAAAAAAGTTCAACACATTTCAATAAAGAACACAAAAGTATTGATCAGAAAAAAGTTCACAATTTCAATAAAGAAAACAAAAGTATTGATCAGCTGTCCTTTCTCTGCCGGCACCCCCCCCCCCCCCCCTCCCCAATAAATAAATAATACACAATGCCTGTGATAGCAATAACACAATCATAAACATTACCCAAAACCATTGGTTTCCTTTTCGTCAACATTTCATCGAGTGAAATACAACATTGGATACTGTAAGTCTTAACAAAGGTAAAAACAAATCATACACAGAGAGAGGGGAGAGGGAGGGACGGAGAGAGAGAGAGAGAGAGAGAGAGAGAGAGAGAGAGAGAGAGAGAAGAGAGAGGAGCACATTTCAATATACAAAAAAATATTGATTAGCTGTCCTCCCTTTACCCCCCCCCCCCCCCCCCCCTCTTACAAATAAGAGTGAAAGACTCCCACCCCACATACAAACGCGTGCGCAAGCGAACACACACACACACACATAGAAACACGCACACACACCATCCGCCTCCGCCTCCCCCTCCCCCACATACATACACAATGCCTCCGCATGCACACAGTCACAGGTACACACAAAAGTTAAAAATTAAGAACAAACACACTGACAAACAAAAATTGCTTATGTACTCTTCACAATATGGTATATTGCTGTAATATTTGCAATAGCGTACCAAAGGTAGGCCACTGCAAACATTGGACAGCAGCACGAGTCATACAAGCGCGCACACACAGTATAAATGACAAAAATACTGATCGGGTGTCCTCCCTTTTCCCCTTCCCCCCACCCCCTTAAATATAATAGGCAAACCAATTCCACACCCACCCAGTCTAAACACACCTCTCTCAGACACACACACCATTCAATCCGGTTTTCCATCCCCATTCCCATGATGGAAGAAGAGATATAAACTGTAAAGACAGCTGAAGGGGCCAGAAAGGCAGAAAACCAATGGGCGATAGTAAGAAATAAGAATAACATGTAAAAATCGAATAAAAGAAATAAACGCAGAGTCACACAAAAGCACAGGAAATTACTAGCACAGAATTTCCAGGTGTAGAAGAGTAAAAGACCCCACCCCCACCCCTTACGTAAGTATGTCCAAGCAAACACACACATACACACGCGCACACACACAAGCACGCGCGCGCGCGCACACTCTCTCGCGCGCACACACACAAAATCCCTACACACACAAAACCAAAACAAAGCTCAATTTCTAAGAACACAAAAGTAAAACACGCCAACACACACTCACTCACACACACACACACACACACACACAGACACACACACAGACACACACAGACACACACAGACACACCTCCACAGTCACAGGTGCACACACAAAAGCTGATTTTTAAGAACACATTAGCAAACACACTGATTAAAAAAAAAATCACTTCTGTACTCTTCACAATATGGTATGTTGCTGTAATATTTGCAACAATTTACCAAAGGTAGGCCATTGCAAAGATTGGACAGCAGCATGACGCATTTATTTGTACAGAGTATAACACTGTATCTGCACTAAAGATGTCAAGAAATAAGAATACACAATGTCAGTGATCGTAATAAACCATCCGACACATTCCAAAACATCAAGTTTAGTTTGATCAACATTTCATCGCGTGAAATACAACACTGGATACTGTAAGCCATAAGAAAGTTTAAGAGAAATTCAAACACACTCACTGATACACACAAACATCCAGGAACACATTTCAATATAGAAGAGCAAAATATTGATCAGTTGTCCTCCCTTCCCCACCCCCAGAAATAATGCAAGCCGCAAACTGCACACCCACCCGGCGCACATCACATGTACACACAACACAAAAGCTAATTTCTAAAAACACACAGGCAAACACACTGACAAAAACGTGAAAACAAATTGCTTATGTACTCTTCACAATACGGTGTGTTGCTGTAATATTTGCAACAGCGTACCAAAGGCAGGCCATTGCAAAGATTGGACAGCAGCATGACGCTTAAAGTATAACACCGTTTCTGGCACTAAAGATGTCAACACATAGGCATACACAACACCAGCGATAGGAATAACACCATCCTACACATTCCCTAAATAGTTTTGTTTTCATCAACGTTTTAATCGAAAGAAAGGTTAAGAAAAATTCACACACAGACAGACGCACATGCACGCTTGCGCGCACGCGCTCGCACACACACATACACATCACAATTTCAATATTTAAGAAAAAAAATATTGATCGGTTGGCTTCCCTCTCCTGACCCCGCCCCCCCCCCCCCCCTTCCCCCCAAAAAAGAAAAGAAATAATCAAATAATCAACAAACTGCACACTCACCCGCTGCACAATCACATGTACACACACACAAACTAACGGAAAAAACTTATTAAAACACTAGGCAAACACACCGACAAAAACATACAATAATTGCTTATGTACTCTTCACAATATGGTATGTTGCGGTAATATTTGCAACAGCGTACCAAAGGTAGGCCATCGCAAAGATTGGACAGCAGCATGACGCATTTATTTGTATAGAGTATAACACTGTATCTCGCAGTAAAGACGTGAAGAAATAAGAATACACAATGTCAGTGATAGTAGTAAGCCATCAGACATTCCCCAAAACATTGGGGGTTTTTTCATCAACATTTCATTGCGTGAAATACAACACTGGATACTGTAAGCCAAAGAAAGGTCAACAAAGATTCAAACACACACACTGATACACACATACATCCAGGAACACATTTCAATATAGAAGAGAAAAATATTCATCAGCTGCCTTCCCTCCGCCCCCCCCCCCCCCCCCCCCCCGAAAAAAAAAGAAAAAAAAAAGAAAAAAAATAATCAGCAAACTGCAGACCCACCCAGCGCACATCACATATACACATCACATAACACAAAAGCTAATTCTAAAAACACATAGGCAAACACACTGACAAAAACGTAAAAACGTTTTCCTTACGTACTCTTCACAATACCGTATGTTGCTGTAATATTTGCAACAGCATACCAAAGGCAGGCCATTCCAAAGAATGGACAGCAGCATGACGCTTATATTTCTATAAAGAATAACACTGTATCTGGCTCTAAAGATGTCAACAAATAGGCATACACAATGTCAGCGATAGTAATAACACCATCATACACATTCCCTAAAACGGTTTTGTTTCAACTTTTCATCGAGCGAAATACAACGCTAGATACTGCAAGTCGTATCAAAGGTTAACTAAATTCGCACACACACACACACACACTTATTGAAATACAACACTGGATACTGTAAACCATAAGAAAGATTAACAAAAAATCAAACACACACACTGATACAAACATCCAGGAACACATTTCAATATAGAAGAGAAAAATATTGATCAGCTGTCCTCCCTCCCCCCTCCTAGAAATAAAACAATAAGCAAACTGCACACCCACCCGACACACATCACATATTCACACACAAAAGCTAATTTCTAAAACCACGTAGCCAAACACACTGACAATTCGTAAAGAAAATTGCTTATGGACTCTTTACAATACGGTATGTTGCTGTAATATTTGTAACAGCATACAAAAGGTAGGCCATTGCAAAGATTGGACAGCAGCATGACGCTTATATTTCTATAACTTATAACACTGTATTTGGCACTAAAGATGTCAGCAAATGGGCATACAGTGTCAGCGATAGTAATAACACCATCATACACATTCCCTAAAACGGTTTTGTTTTCATCAACATTTCATCGAGTGAAATACAACACTGGATACTGCAAGTCATATCAAAGATTAATTCACACACACACAGAGTGACAGAGAGAGAGAGAGAGCGAGAAAGAGAGAGAGAGAGGGAGAGAGAGAGAGAGAGAGAGAGAGAGAGAGAGAGAGAGAGAGAGAGGAGAGAGAGGAGAGGGAGAGAGAGAGGGAGAGAGAGAAACATTCGAATGTATTAGACAAAAATATTGATCAGCTGTTCCTTTAACCCACCCACCCACCCCAAAAAAAGACCCCCACCCACAAACGCGTGCACAAGCGAACACACAGACATACACACACACACACACACACACACACACACACACACACACATTTAATATAGGAGAAAAAAATATTGATCGGCTGGCTTCCCTTTCCCCCACCCCCCTTAAAAAGAAATGTAATAAAATAAGCAACAAACTGCACACTCACCAAGTGCACAATCACATGTACACACAAAACCAACGGAAAAGCTTATTAATTAAAACACGTAGGCAAACACACCGACAAAAACATGCAATTGCTATGTACTCTTCACAATATGGTATGTTGCGGTAATATATGCAACAGCGTACCAAAGGTAGGCCATTGTAAAGATTGGACAGCAGCATGACGCATTTATTTGTATAGAGTATAACATTGTGTCTGGCAATAAAGATGTCAAGAAATAAGAATACACAATGTCGGTGTTAGTAGTAAGCCATCAGACACACTCCCCAAAACATTGGGTTTTTTTTCCATCAACATTTCATTGCGTGAAATACAACACTGGATACTGTAAGCCACAAGAAAGGTTAACAAAGATTCAAACACACACACACTGATACACACAAACATCCAGGAGCAATTTTTCCAATATTGAAGAGAAAAATATTCATCAGCTGTCCTCCCTCCGCCCCCCGCCCCCCCCCCCCCCCCAAAAAAAAACAACCAAATCAGCAAACTGCAGACCCACCCAGCGCACATCACATACACCCACATAACACAAAAGCTAATTTCTAAAAACACATAGGCAAACACACTGACAAAAACGTAAAAAACGTTTTCCTTACGTACTCTTCACAATACCGTATGTTGCTGTAATATTTGCAACAGCATACCAAAGGCAGGCCATTCCAAAGACTGGACAGCAACATGACGCTTATATTTCTATAAAGAATAACACTGTATCTGGCTCTAAAGATGTCAACAAATAGGCATACACAATGTCAGCGAAAGTAATAACACCATCATACACATTCCCTAAAACGGTATTGTTTTCATGAACGTTTCATCGAGTGAAATACACTGGATACTGCAAGTCATATCAAATATTAACATTCGCGCACACACACACTCGAATATATTATACGAAAATATTCATCAGCTGTTCCTTTACCCTCCGCACCCCCCACCCCTGTAAAAAAAATAAAGACCCCCATCCCCATGAACGCGTGGACAAGCGAACACAGAGACATACACGCGCGCACACACATACACACACGCGCGCGCGCGCACGCGCTCACACACTGATTGAAATACAACACATGATACTGTAAACCATAAGGGTTAAAAACATTCACACATAAGACAGACGCACATGCACGCTTGCGCACGCACACATGCACGCATGCGCACGCACACGAAGAATACACAATGTCAGTGATAGTAATAAACCATCAGACACATTCCCCAAAACATTGGGTTTGTTTTCATCAACATTTCATCGCTTGAAATACAACACTGGATACTGTAAGCCATAAGAAAGGTTAAACATTCAAGCACACACACTGATACACACAAACATCCAGGAACACATTACAATATAGAAGAGAAAAATATTGATCAGCTGTCCTCCCCCTAGAAATAAAACAATAAGCAAACTGCACACCCACCCGGCACACATCACACATTCACACACAAAAGCTAATTTCTATAAACACACAGGCAAACACCGACAAAAACGTAAAAAAAAATTTGCTTACGTACTCTTCACAATATGGTATGTTGCTGTAATATTTGCAACAGCGCACCAAAGGTAGGCCATTGCAGAGATTGGACAGCAGCATGACGCTTATATTTCTACAAAGTATAAGACTGTATCTGGCACTAAAGATGTCAACAAACAGGCATACACAATGTCAGCGATAGTAATAACACCATCTTACACATTCCCTAAAACATTGGTTTTGTTTTCATCAACATTTCATCAATTGGAATACAATTTCCCCGAAGTTGGAGTATCGCTGCCTTATTGGCGGGATAAAAACAAAACGGTCATAAACACAAAACTCCACTCCCTTTGTTGAATAGATGGGATTAATCATCGCCTGTCTATACAGGGAGTGTCCGCAGGAGCATCAGCCTGAGGACGCAGAAAGAAGAAAAAAATTGGAATACAATTCAGAGTATTGTAAGTCATGACAAAGGTAAAAAATAAAGTTCAACATATTTCAATGTAGGAAACAAAAACATAGATTAGCTGTCCTCTCTCCTCCCTCCTACAAAATGAAACGATAGGCAATCCAACTGCACACTCACCCGCCCTTCACACCTCTCAGACACACACCATTCTGTGCGATTTCTCCATCAGCATCTCCATGATGGAAGAAAAGAGAGTGTAAAGACAGCTGAATGGACCAGAAAGGCAAAAAGCCAATGGACGGTGGTGAGGAATAAGAAAGAAAAATGAAAACAAAATTAAAGGAACCAGTAAAGGCAGAGTCACAGAGAAACACAGAAAAGAGCCAATCACTGGTATGGAATTTGCATAAGGTGAAAAAGAGCAAAAGACCCCACCCCATACAAACGCATGCGCAAGCGAACACACACACACATTTCAATACAGAAGACAAAAATTTTGATCGGCTGCCCCCCCCCCCCCCCCCCCCCCCCCAAATAAAATAAGATGAGCAACAAACTGCACACTCGGTGCACAATCACATGTACACACACAAAACCAACACAAAAGCTAATTTATAAAAACACGCGGGCAAACACACCGACAAAAGCTGCCTATGTACTGCTCTTCACAATATGGTATGTTGCGGTAATATTTGCAACAGCGTACGAAAGGTACGCCATTGCAAAGATTGGACAGCAGCATGACGCATTTATTTGTATTGAGTCTAACACTATCTGGCAGTAAAAATGTCAAGAAAGAAGAATACACAATGTCAGTGATAGTAATAAACCATCAGACACATTCCCCGAAACATTGGTTTGCTTTCATCAACATTTCATCGCGTGAAATATAACACTGGATACCGTAAGCCATAAGAAAGGTTAAAGATTCAAACACACACCGATACACACACATCCAGAAACACATTTCAATACAGAAGAGGAAATTATTGATCAGCTGTCCTTCCTCCCCCCCCCCCCCCCCCCCCCTAGAAATTAATAAGCAAACTGTACACCCACCCGGCGCACATTACACACAAAACCCCAAAGCTAATTTCCAATAACACATAGGCAAACAAACTGACAAAAACGCACAAAAATGCTTATGTACTCTTCACAATACGGTATGCTGCTGTAATTTTTGAAACAGCATACCAAAGGTAGGCCACTGCAAAGATTGGACAGCAGCATGACGCTTGGAAATCTATAAAGAATAAAACAGTATTTGCCACTTAAGATGTCAACAAATAGGCATACACAATGTCAGCAATAATAACACCATCGTACACATTCCCTAAAACGGTTTTGTTTTCATAAACATTTAATCGAGTGAAATCAACACTGGATACTGCTAGTCATAACAAAGGTTAAAATTTATTCACACATTTTGCTCTTTCATGATTTTCTTTTGCTTCTTAGGTGACACTTTTGGTTGTTTTTTTGAAAACTCAAACATATTGCACACCAGCCTTTTTGGGGGATAGCATTCTTCTTAAAACCGAAAAGGCAAAGGAGTCAAATTTCCACTTTCCGCGGTCACTGAGGAGAAACAATCGGGTTTCAAAATATCAGTATCTGACCAGGAGTTATGTTGAGTTTCCTCCCAATTGGAGATTATCTCCCCCTTGTAGACTATAAGCTTGCTAAAGGCTCATTTTGAGAAGCATTTATTTTATTTTTCCCCATTCACCCACACAAGCACATACTGTTAGGCAAAATTATCTACCACTGCAGATATGAATGCTTATCTCCCCCTATTTATTCAATCTAAGACATAAAAGCAAGCTTTGTTTATAATTGAATATATATAATTGTTCAGCATCATTATATATATATATATATATATATATATATATATATATATATATATATATATATATACATACATACATACATAGAGAGAGAGAGAGAGAGAGAGAGAGAGAGAGCGAGCGAAAGACGTCCCAACATAATTTTATTATACAAAAATATTCATCAGCTGTTCCCCCCCCCCCCCCCCAAAAAAAAGGACCCCCACCCACAAACGCGTGCACAAGCGAACACACACACAAACGCCCCCACAGTCACACACACAAAACCTGTACAAAAGCCGTTTTCTAAGTACATATAAGCAAACATACTGATAACAAAAAGATTTTTGCTTATGTACTCTTCACAATATGCTATGTTGCTGTAATATTTGGAGCAGCGTACAAAAGGTAGCCTATTTCGAAGACTGGACACCAGCATGACGCATTTACTTGTATCAAACTGTATCTGGCACTGAAGATGTCAAGTGATAATACACCATGTCAGTGATTGTAATAACACCATCATACACATTCCCCAAAGCATTGGGTTTGTTTTCATCAACGTTTCATCGATTGAAATACAACACTGGATACTGTAAGCCATAAGAAGATCCAAAAATTACACACAAGACAGACACACACGCACGCAGTGCACACACACCACCATTTCAATATAGAAGACAAAAATATTGATCGGCTGGCCTCACGGCCTCCCCCCCCCCCCCCCAAAAAAAAAATAGCATAAGCAAACTGCACACTCACCCGGAGCACAATCACATGTACACAAACAAAACCAACACAAAAGCTAATCTATAAAAACACGTAGGCAAACACACCGACAAAAACAGACAAAAATTGCGCACACGCACACCACAAATATTGATCAGCTGGCCTCACTACCCCCCACAAATAAAATAAACAAACTGCACACTCACATATACACACACAAAACACAAAAGCTCATTTATGAAAACACGTTGGCAAACACACCGACTAAAACGGACAAACATTGCTTATGAACTCTTCACAATATCATATGTTGCTGTAATTTTTTCAACAGCGTACCAAAGATAGGCCACTGCAAAGATTGGACAGCAGCATGACTCATTTATCTGTATAAAGTATAACACTGTATCTGGCAGTAAAGATGTCAAGAAATAAGAATACACAATGTCAGTGATAGTAATAAACCACCAGACATTCCCCAGAACATTGGGTTTTTCATGAACATTTCATCGCGTGAAATACAACACTGGATACCGTAAGCCATAAGAAAGGTTAACAAAAATTCAAAACATACACACTGATACACACAAACATCCAGGAACACATTTCAATATAGAAGAGAAAAATATTGATTAGCTGCCCTCCCTCCTCCCTCCCCCCCCCCGCCCCCTCCTAGAAATAAAACAATCGGCAAACTGCACACCCACCCGGCGCACATCACATATTCACACACAAAACACAAAAACTAATTTCTAAAAACATAGGCAAACACATTGACAAAAACGTAAATTAAATTGCTTATGTACTTTACAATACGGTATGTTGCTGTAATATTTGCAACAGCGTACCAAAGGTAGGACATTGCAAAGATTGGACAGCAGCATGACGCTTACATTTTCTGTAACTTATAACACTGTATTTGGCACTAAGGATGTCACCAAATAGGCATACACAATCTCAGCGATAGTAACATCATACATTCCCTAAAACAGTTTTGTTTTCATAAACATTTCATCGAGTAAAATACAACACTGGATACTGCAAGTCATAACAAAAGAGAACAAAATTCACAGAGAGAGAGAGAGAAACAGAGAGAGAGAGAGAGAGAGAGAGAGAGAGAGAGAGAGAGGGAGAGGGAGGGGGGAGGGAGAGAGAGAGAGAGAGAAACATTCCAATATATTAGACAAAAATATTCATCAGCTGTTCCTCTACCACCACCTCAAAAACGACCCCCACCCACAAACGCGTGCACAAGCGAACACATACATACACGCGCGCGCGCGCGCACACACGCCTCCACAATCACAGGTACACACACAAGAGCAGCACAAAAGCTGATTTTTAAGAACACATAGGCAAACACACTGATAACAAAAAAACTGCTTATGTACTCTTCACGATATGGTATGCTGCTGTAGTATTTGCATTGCTTATGTACTCTTCACGATATGGTATGCTGCTGTAGTATTTGCATTGCTTATGTACTCTTCACGATATGGTATGCTGCTGTAGTATTTGCATTGCTTATGTACTCTTCACGATATGGTATGCTGCTGTAGCATTTGCAGCAGCGCACCAAAAGGTAGGCTACTACAAAGGTTGGACAGCAGTATCACGCATTTATTTGTATAAAGTATCACACCGTTTCTGGCAGTAAAGATGTCAAGAAATAAGAATACACCATGTCAGTGTCAGTAGTAACACCATCATACACATTCCCCCCCCCCCCCCCTCCTTCCGCAAAACACATAAATAAGCGACAAACTGCACACTCACCCGGTGCACAAACACATGTACACACACAAAACCAATACGAAAGATAACATATAAAAACATGTAGGCAAACACACCGACAAAAACTGCTTATGTACTCTTCGCAGTATATGTTGCTGTAATATTGGCAACAGTGTACCAAAGGTAGGCCACTGCAAAGATTGGACAGCAGCATGACGCATTTATTTGCATTGAGTATAACCCTGTATCTGGCAGCAAAGACGTCAAGAAATAAGAATACACCATGTCAGTGATAGTAATAAACCATCAGACACATTCCCCAAAACATTGGGTTTGTTTTCATCAACATTTCACCGCGTGAAATATAACACTGGATACTGTAAGCCATAAGAAAGGAACAAAAATTCAAACATACACACTGATACACACAAACATCCAGGAACACATTTCAAAATAGAAGAGAAACATTGATCAGCTGTCCTACCTCCACCTCCCCCCCCCCCACCCCCCTTAATAAAATAAGCAAACTGCACACCCATCCGGCACACATCACATATACACACACAGAACACAAGTTAATTTATAAAAACACATAGGCAAACACTGACAAAATCGTAAAGAAAATTGCTTATGTACTCTTTACAATACGGTATGTTGCTGTAATATTTGCAGGCCATTGCAAAGATTGGACAGCAGCATGACGCTTATATTTCTATCAAGAATAACACAGTATTTGGCACTAAAGATGTCAACAAATAGGCATACACAATGTCAGCGATAGTAACACCACCATCATACACATTCCCTAAAGCAGTTTTGTTTTCTTAAACATTTCATCGAGCAACATACAACACTGGATACTGCAAGTCATAACAAAGGATAAAATTCACACTGAGAGAGAGAGAGAGAGAGAGAGAGAGAGAGAGAGAGAGAGAGAGAGAGAGAGAGAGAGAGAGAGAGAAGCATTCCAATATATTAAACATATTCATCAGCTGTTCCTTTACCACCACCCCAGAAAAGACCCGCACCTCACCCACAAATGCGTGCACAAGCGAACACACATACACGCCTCCACTGTCACGGGTACACAAACAAAAACAGCACAAAATCTGATTCTTAAGAACACATTGGCAAACACACCCATAACAAAAAAAATTGCTTATGTACTCTTCACGATATGGTATGCTGCTGTAATATTTGCAGCAGCGTACAAAAGGTAGGCTGCTACAAAGATTGGACAACAGCATGACGCATTTATTTGTATAAAGTATCACGGTTTCTGGCAGTAAAGATGTCAAGAAATAAGAATACACCATGTCAGTGATAGTAATCACACCATCATACACATTTACCAAAACATTGGGTTTGCTTTAATCTACGTCTTCATTGACAACACTGGATACTGTAAGCCATAAGAAAGGTTAAAAAAATTTACACACAGACACATGCACGCACGCACACACACTCACACTTCAACATAGACAAAAATATTGATCAGCTGGCCTCGCTCCCCTCCCCCCCCCCCCCCCCCCCCCCCTTCCGCAAAAAAAAAATAAATAAAAAAAAGCGACAAACTGCACACTCACCCGGTGCACAATCACATGTACACATACAAAACCAACACAAAAGCTAATTTATAAAAACCGTAGGCAAACACACCGACAAAAATTGCTTATGAACTCTTCACAATATGGTATGTTGCTGCAATATTTGCAACAGTGTACCAAAGTAGGCCATTGCAAAGATTGGACAGCAGCATGACGTTTTTTTTGTATGGAGTATAACACTGTATCTGGCAGTAAAGATGTCAAGAAATAAGAATACACCATGTCAGTGATAGTAATAAACCATCAGACACATTCCCCAAAACATTGGGTTTGTTTTCATCAACATTTCACCGCGTGAAATACAACACTGGATACCGTAAGCCATAAGAAAGGTTAACAAAATCCATACACACACACACACTGATACAAACAACCCGAAACACATTTCAATTTAGAAGAGAAAATAATTGATCAGCTGTCCACACTCCTCCCCCCCCCCCCCCCCCTTAAAACGAAATAAGCAGACTGCACACCCACCCGGCGCACATCACATATACATACATAACACAAAAGCTTATTTCTAAAAACACATAGGCAAACACTGACAAAAACGTAAAAACAATTTGTATTATCAGTAAACAAGTGGGGTATGTTTTGCTCCCATAAGGAAACCTAACACAGAGTAACTTTTATTCAAGACTGGCACAGCCTTTTAAACTTGAATAAAGTCAAATACATAGACGAACAATCTAATAGTGGGGGAAAAAACAAACGCAGGCCAACAACTGAACTGTCTGGCAAAGATTGGGACTTGAGGGGTGGGGAGTTTGAAGATGGAGAAACTGGGAAAATGAAATTTAAAAAAAAAGAAAAAAAATGTTAGATATGAAAACTCTTCTCTAGCTGCATAAGGGAACCATCGCAATCCCTTTTGAAGGCAAATTTGTATTATCGTTCCTCATTATCCATAGGGAAAAAGTAATCAAACTACCGGTCCTATCGTAAACTGTGTGCAAGTGAACTGAAAGTTCGTACACTAATCTGATGACAAAGAATCCACATGACCATCTCATTTACCAACTTGGCAAAAGTCCAGAACAAAACACGAAAGTTAATGCCCCGATGGGTACAAACGCCCACTTTACCTCCATTTCATGTCTTGATCTATATATCTCTATCTCTTCGTTTATTCGTGTCCTGGTTATTTCATCTGAGAATGTTGTTGTCATAAGTTAACCATTTTGGGTTTACTGGCCGAGCAGGTGTGGTACCATTTCTCTGGTCTGTTGTAGTACACCGATTCTGCCACACAAAAATACTAGGCTCAGTTCACATCTTGACAAAGCAAGGGTCATTAAACACCAGTTTCTGTAAAGTACACATTGACGCTTGAAACAATACACGAAATCCTTACAATGAAGAACACACAAAAACCAAGAGTAAGAATACTTTAAAATCCGAGAGAAAAGCCTAGGAAAGACGACCCTCAGCGCTGAGGAACAGACACTAAACCCTGTGAACGAGGACATTTTTTCGCTGTGAAAGGATCGACATGTTGACTCTGATCACCACGTCAGGCTTTCTGAGGAAGAAGGGATGCTCACATCAGGAGGAACCAGGTGATCACAAGGAAATCTTTCAGGAACAGGATCAAATACTTTACCAGCTCTACAGCTCAGCCCCAAAGGATCTGAAAACATGCGTCCACGTTCCAGACCTCCGAGACATCTGGTATGCTGCATCACTGGAGGGAATATTTGTTGCCTTTCCTTAACCATTTCCTCTGGTACCTCCTGTTCTGTCCCCTTCAACAGAAATTCAGCATAGGAAACCAGAGCTGCCATGTCGATCATATGAAGGACACTTCATCCTGGGAAAGAACGAGGCTTTAAAACACGTGGGGAAAAAGACCCCTCTGAAACCTGAGAAAGAGAATATACTAAACCATAGAGGAAAGGCAATAAAAACAATTCATTTAATCATGGGAAAGAAGATACTAAACTCTGGCAAAACGACACTACACATTTTGAACGAAGACGACGCTAAACCATGGCAAGAAAACGCTAAGATCTCTGAATAGAGAAGACGCTACACCTTGGAAGAGACGGAGGCATTGAACACGGGATACGAAAACATATGAAAATTTAGAAAGTACTGAACAGCTGGCAATAAGACGCTAAAAATTGTCAAAGGATAACACACACGTTGAGCCATTATCAGACAATCCTATGAAAGCAGAACAAAACCCTATAGAAGAAAAAGGTACGCTCCCCTGTAAACGACGCCGGTGTCGGTCATTCCCTTTCAAAGGGTACCAATCATTTAACAGAAGAAAATGTTGAACCCTAGCGACCATGTGAAATATGGGAGAGGATACAGAAGAAGACAGAAGGAGAGAAAGCAGAAGAAAAATACTGCCCTGGCAAAAAAAGCTTCTTGATGGCAACCGTCTGTCTTGAGACAATGGTGTTGCGTCGTGGATAGTCCCTTTGTGGGGATGCAACGCCTGCTGTAGCTGAAGAGCCCGATCCTTGAGCGGCAGACTGTTGCCATTCCTGCAGGTGAAGTCTCCGTCACGAGTGTGTGTTGGTGCCGACCAACCATTCTTTGCCGTCTGCGGCGCCTCTGTTCTTCCTTCTGTGCCCGTCTCCTCTGCTCTGCTTGTTCGATGCCGGCCTTGATGGTGGACCGCCAGCTGACCCCGTCTGAAGCTGCTGTCGCCAGGCTGCCTGCCCTCAGGTCGCACTTGCATACATCCTGTAGCGTTGGGCGAATCTTTCTGTGGATCTGGATCCTGTAGCCAGCTCGCCATACAGCATGTCCTTTGGGATGCGACCGTCGTTCATGCGGCAGACGTGTCCAAGCCAGCGCAGGCGTCTCTGTCAGCATGGCGAACATGCTAGGCATCCTTGCCCGGGCCAGGACATCCTTGTTGGTGATGCGGTCCCGCAAAGTGATGCCCAGATGTCTTCTGAAGCAGCGCAGATGAAGGCATTCAGCCTGCGTTCTTGTCGCAAGTACAGGGTCCATGCTTCACTTCCGTAGAGAAGAGTGCTCGGTACGCAGGCCCGGTACACTTTCGAATGGTGTTTGACGTTAGCGGTGGTGTTGTCTCAGACTCTCTTCGCTAGACGGGCCCTCGCCGTTGCTGCCTTGCCGATCCACACGTTCAGCACGGCGTCCAGAGAGAGGTTGCTGGAGATGGTGGAACCCAGGTAAGTGAAGTCGCCGACCGCTTCGAGGGTGTGATCATCGATGGAGATGCGGCGAGTGCTGCTGACGTCTTGGCCCATGATGCGTTTGCTTCAAGCTGATAGTGAGGCCTAACTCGGTGCAGGCATCAGCAAAGCAGTTGATGAGCCGTTGTAGCGCTTCGGTGTGGGCAGTGAGGGCGGTGGCGTCTGCGAAGAGCATGTCCCTGACGAGGACTTTCCCTTAAAAAGCTGCACGCCCCAAATTCACGTGACCTGACCTCCGTTTTCTGCGATCTGATGATAGTTTCTTGTTCTGATGACAAAATTGAATCGACAATATTAACAAGAAGGGTACATGAAGAATGGATAGGGATGTTATATATTATTCAGGCATGTATTGGTGCGTTTTTTAAATAAGAAAAATAAATCGAGTCGTCAAATTTTGGGACGAAGGGGAGGGGGGTGTTCAAAGTCCTTTCTGAAACAGCGCGTCAATGGCTTTCTCTTTCCTTGTCTTTTCTTCTCCTGTTTGTTTTCTGCTATACCATTATTCGCTATAATGATTGGAAAAGACAAAATACAGGGAGTCGAGATAAAATGGTGCAGAACATATAGAATCAGTCTACAGAGGATTCTAAGGTAGCGGCTACTCGTGACGTGACTTCATTTAAACGGTCAATATTGTTCCTAGGCAGAGTAAAGATTAAGTCTCTGTATATATTGTGATGAACAAGCACTTTGGTGAGCAAAGCATGAAAGCATCACACGTGATGTACGGCCCGATTGTACAAATGGCATAGAATCTGCCCAAATGCAGAACTTTGGTGGTTTACTCAGGATCTCAAATCATTGCGACACCTGTAATTACAATAACCATTTCGCAGAAGCTACAGTGCTGTATAAAATCTGGTCTCAAAGACGAACGACTAAGTGTGGACAGTAACTGTTTTGAAATTCCTTATCCTGTCTAAATCAATACATCTTTGAATTTTGCCTTTGTTTGCCAGATCCTTCCAACATCTTTATTTAAAACTCGAAAATATCTTTTCAGTTTCTTGAAAAAGGAGCACGTGATAACATCGACTGGAAAACGTACCAAAAACACCTGGCTGATATCCGCCACCACCGACCCAAACCCGTCGCCCTACACTTCAACCACACCCAACACAACATCGACCATGTCAAAGTTATGGCACTGGCAGTCACAGAGCGACAGCTTTGAACGCACAACTCAAGAATCCCATCTCATTGCCAAACTGGGCACACTACACCCCCAAGGCATCAATATCCAACAATAACCAAACACACATACCCACCACTTCCACATCAGTTGGCAATATCCCCTACCAACACACACACATACACACACACACATATACATACACCACCACCACATCACTCACTTCATACAGTAGTTACAGCCACCCTCCATCTATTTAATCTTAATTTTGTTTTATCCTTCCCCTTTTTAATCCACCCTCCATCTTTCACTTTCCACCACACCCCATGTTCTATTTTATTCACCCAAATTTTTTTCCCCTCAGTTTACCCCCCCCCCCCCCCCTTCTTTCCCCTTACCATTATTATCAATCCACCATTACCACAACCATCACAAAGATATCACACCATCCCAATAAACTAGACACACAACCCTATCATATCACACACCCCCCCCCCTCCCCTCTCCGTTTCCTCTCCCATGATCCCCCATGTCATTTCCGCCTACCGGCTATTCCCACCACCACATGGACAACAACGGATGAGTCATTTTCCGTTCTTTTTTTCGTTTTTCGTTCTTTGTTTGTACTGTCCCATATGTTAAATGCGATTTATTTTTTCGCCTGAAGACCCAAGTGGTTGAAATGCATTGTGTCTTGTCATGTGCTTTGTCAATGTCATTGGCGGTAAGAAACAAACTCTATTTCTAAACTTTACTTCGTTCGCCGCCATCAGTCACTCCATTTTGAAATTGTACCAAAAAATGTAATGAGCAAGATACCTTTAACTCATCTGATGATATATTCATGCTCTAAAGCTTTAATCACATATCAACAAATCATAAATTGTTGATAAATGAATTAACATTGCAACGGAAACACCACCTATCACATATAAGGGGGCAAAAACAGGAGTCAAAACAAATGAAATAAATAAAATCCTTTTGTAAAATACAAAGTCAGAATGTGACAAACTGTCCCCATGTCAACCTATTTTTAGTCTTATCCATTCAAAGTTCTCGATCATTTTGCCTTTCCTTCACGCTTAAAAATCATTGCGAGCTACGTAACAAGTGCGTTCTATAATACAAAAAATGAAGTTGGAAACGTTATTAAATTCAACAAAATAGAAAAAGGGATATCCTCCTTGACAATTCATGAAAGAAAATGGCAAATTTTCTCTCATCACAATTCTTATCTAATACACACTTTACTATATCACTTCCAAACAGCTGGATTCCATAATTAGACAATGTGTAAGAAATGCATAAAAATGACATTACTCATAATGCCGCCTTGGCTTAAGACTGTGTCAGACCAATTGACATAGACTAAACACCAAGGCCACATCAAAATATTGTTATGCTCTGCATAGTTATGCGGGGATTGTCTTCAGTTGTGACAAGCTCCTAGCATAACATCAGTCTCCAAATCCCCCGAAGTCGGAGTGTGGCTGCTCACGTGGCGGGTACTTAAAAAGGGTCGCACACGTAATGTTCTCATCCCCAGCTGATGCATTTGTACCATAGTGTTCAAGTACTTTGGCTGTTCGGATGATCCCCGGAGTCTTTTAGCCAGGGTACGACAACAACTCATAATGGAAGTATAATTAACGCTTCATAGATTATTGTAAACGTAAATAAAGGAGAGAAAGGGTATTATGGATGGTTCACAGCGGACATTGTTCGGAGAAAATGAACTTACGCATTTCAAAGGAACATTTCTTTCATATGGTTCATTAAAGTTAGGATGTAATATTAGATTTGAAATGGTTCCAAGTCAGAATGATACATAAAATAATTACTAATATTGTTCTTAATGCAGTGGGTTTAACAAGCATCACGCGATATGCACAATGTGATGGAGACAGGGACTCCATTAAATTTTGTGTGTGTGTGTGTGTGTGTGTGTGTGTGTGTGTGTGTGTGTGTGTGTGTGTGTGTGTGCGTGTGTGTGTGCGTGCGTCCGATATGCACATATGTTTGGGGCATCGTTTGAACATTTCCTAAATGAACAGCATTTCACGTGATTTGATAGTTTTTGCCGTAGATGGACATTAAGACAATGATTCTACTCTTGTTTTCATTACATCGCCAAAATTACGTGAAAACTTAAATGAGCACTCTTCAAACAATGCTCATTTTTTCAGAAACAGGTTAAGTATTCGGTATAAGACTGAATATAAACAACCTGATAATATCGGTAATGCCTAGAATGTATACAAAGGCTTCATTTCTCATCTGAATGTCATTTTTTCCTTGATGTGCTTCTGTTTGTCTTGAGAACTTTGTTTCTAGCAGGTCCTGATAATATTGGTCTCGTTTCAGGTGATCTGAAGGGAAGGAAATGAAATAAATGCAAGTTGAAAAAAGAAAAAAATCTGTTCCCAAACTAACAATATATACATATCAGAAACATGGACACTGAAATAGACAGTGCGCGCGTGTGTGATTGTACGTGTATTGTGTGTGTGTGATTGCAAGTGCACTGTGTGTGCGATTGTAAGTGTATTGTGTGCGTGCGTGCGCGCGCGTGCTTGTGTGCGCGTGAAAGTGCGTGCGTGCGCGATTTTCAGCGTTTTGCAAGTGTGTGTACGTTTGTGTACGTGCGTGCCTCTGTGCACGCATGCCTCTGTAACAGATTATAAGTAGTTTTGAGTGTCTGATCGAGAGAGGTATGTGTATTGAGAGAGAGAGAGAGAGAGAGAGAGAGAGAGAGAGAGAGAGAGAGAGAGAGAGAGAAAGAGCGAGAGAGGTTATTTGTCGGCTAGCGTGTGTGTATACGTGCGCGCGCACACGTGTGTGCGTGTGTGTGTGCACGGGTGTGTCGTGTCCGCCCTGCGCGTATAAGTTCACGTGTGCGTTTGTTTTTGCATGCATGCGTGTGTGCGCGATCACTTGTACTCTACGATTTAACATGTTTCATCTACCGTTTTGTGCGTGCGTGCGTGCGCGCGGATGTACGTGTGCTTCAATTCACGTCCACATCCGAGGTGGAGGCGAGATGTGGCTAGGACAGTGGATTGTGTGCAAAAAGCGTTCCTCATCTACACCGATCTAATGACAAGACATCGACGTGACTAGCTCGTTCACCACCTTTGCCAACTCCCTGAAGAACACACACAAATTAATGCCCCGAGGGATACAAACGCCCACTTTACCACCATATTTCCTGTACAATACGGTTGTTACAACCGATGTTTCATGTCTGGATCTACCAATCTCTCTCTTCATTATATTCCTGTCCTATTTATTTCATCTACATGAGAATGTAGCTGTCCCGAGTCAACACATGTATTGAGCTACCTATCTCCATCTCCTCATATATTCCTGTCCCATTCGTTTCATCTGCATGAGAATGTAACCGTCCTAAGTTAACCTATTTTACTAGTCCAGCAGACATGGTACCTTTTCTCTGGTCTGTTGTTCAATGGTCTCCTGATACTGCTTCCCGATGTGTGATCACCATCTTCGATCCTGCCACACACAAAAAGAAACTCGGCTCAGTTCACATCTTGACAAAGGAAGCGTCATTAAACACCAGTTCCTGTGAAATACACATTACCGCTAAAACGATGCACAAAGTCCTTACAAAGAAGAACGCACAAAACCATGAGTAAGACGTCACTTAAATCCGAGAGAGAAGCCTAGGAAAGATGACCCACAACCCGAAGGAACAGACGCTAAACCCTGTGAACGAGGACACCTTTTCTACATGTTGACCCTGATCACCATGTCAGGGTTTCTGTGGACCTCAACCTGCCAGTACAATTGAACAGGACAGGAGTGCGCACAGCTGAGCGAGAATGTGTGTATGTGCGCGCGTGTGTGCGCGCGCGCGCGCATGTGTGTGTGCGCGCGCACGTGTGTGTTTGTATGTGTGTGTGTGTGTGTGTTTGTATGTGTGTGTGTGTGTGTGTGTGTGTGTGTGTGTGTGTGTGTGTGTGTGTGTGTGCGTGTGTGTGTGTGTGTGCTTGCTTAGGCGTTTTTGTTTCACATAAATTTAACATCGGTTGGCAATGCTGTTACCCGAATAGGGCGGGCATGAACATGTGTGGATCTCATACATGCCTCTCATTTCTACAAAAGCTGCCGCAAAGGTATTGCCATCTAACTGAAGTTGCGTTTAATTGGTGCATTACAGAACTGCTGCCTTGCTTTTCACTTAAATTATAACCTTTGAGTTGACCTTTGATTTTAATTTTAGATATCACACATATCCACGAACGCACGCACACACACGTACGTCTCATCTGCACATCCGAAAGGGATTCTCTCTTGTTGTCAGTCCTGCCTCTGGTGGTCTCCAAAGGTGGTCCTCCTCCGTTCCTGGTGGTGGTCTCCCCTGTCGGTGGTCCACTCCGCTCCTAGTGGTGGTCTCCCCTATCGACGGTCCTCCCCGTTCCTTGTGGTGGTCTCCCCTGTCGGTGGTTCACTCCGCTCCCAGTGGTGGTCTCCCCTGTCGGCGGTCCTCCTCCGTTCCTGGTGGTGGTCTCCCCTGTCGGCGGTCCACTCCGCTCCTAGTGGTGGTCTCCCCTGTCGGCGGTCCACTCCGCTCCTAGTGGTGGTCTCCCCTGTCGGCGGTCCACTCCGTTCCCAGTGGTGGTCTCCCCTGTCGGCGGTCCTCCTCCGTTCCTGGTGGTGGTCTCCCCTGTCGGTGGTCCACTCCGCTCCTAGTGGTGGTCTCCCCTATCGACGGTCCTCCCCGTTCCTGGTGGTGGTCTCCCCTGTCGGTGGTCCACTCCGCTCCTAGTGGTGGTCTCCCCTATCGACGGTCCTCCCCGTTCCTGGTGGTGGTCTCCCCTGTTGGTGGTCCTCCCCGTACTTGGTGGTCCCCTCTGTCGGGTGCCTCCCCGTTTTGTAGGACTTGACCATGTGGCACAACGGTCCTTTGGTTGACTGGCACCGCTCCCGGGAGAGTGGTCGTCCTCATCGATCCTGCCACAATGGGGAACGAACTCTGATCAAATCATGACAAAAATAGTCATCGAACCCTGTGGAAGAAAACACTAAACCCTGTCACACTATCAATCTTAGGAAACGATGCACCAAATCCTTATTTTCGTATACACATAAATCATCAAATACTAAACTATGAGAAAGAATCCACTAGATTCCCGGAAAGATAACTAAACGCAAAGGAACAGACACTAAACCCTATGACAGGACATTAATCCCTATTAAAAGATACACTAAACCCTATGGCAGAAGTACATTAATCCCTATTAAAAGATAGACACTAAACCCTATGACAGGACATTAATCCCTACGAAAGGATTGGCACTAAAGCCTACGACAGGATATTAATCACTATCAAAGGACAGACAATAAACCCAATGACACAAGGACATTAATCCCTATGAAAGGATAGACAATAAACTCTACGACAGGACATAGATCCCTATGACAGGATAAACACTAAACCCTATGACAAAAGGACATTATTCCTTCCCTATGGCAGGATAAACACTAAACCCTATGACAAAAGGACATTATTCCTTCCCTATGACAGGATAAACACTAAACCCTATGACAAAAATACATTATTCCTTCCCTATGACAGGATAAACACTAAATCCTATGACAAAAGGACATTATTCCTTCCCTATGACAGGATAAACACTAAACCCTATGACAAAAGGACATTCTTTCCCTATGACAGGATAAACACTAAACCCTATGACAAAAGGACATTCCTTTTGAAGGAAAAGACACCAAACCCTATGACTGAACATTATTCCCTATGAAATGATAGACACTAAACCCAATGACAGGACATTATTCCCTATGAAAGGATAGACACTAAACCCTATGACAGGACATTCTTCCCTATGAAAGGATCCACACGTCGACACCACGCCAGGCTTTCTGTGGAAGAAGCAATACTCACATCAGGAGGTACCAGGTGCGCACAAGGAAATCCTTCACGAATAGGATCAAACACTCCCTCTGCAGGTCTGCAGCTCAGCCCCAACGGATCTGAAGACATGCGTCCATGTTTCAGATCCCCGAGTCATCAAACCTGCTACATCACTGAAGGAGTCATTCGATACCCTCCAGAACCATCCCCACCAGTACCGCCCGTTCTGTACCCTTCTCCAACAGAAAACTGGCGCGGGAAACCAGAGCTGTCATGTTGGTCACAGGAAAGGATATCTAATCGTGGAAAGAATAAGACACTAATCCCTGGGAAAGAGTACCCTAAACCATAGAAAAAAAGTAAGCATTAAACTGAAGGAGAGAAGGCACTAAACATGTGAAGGAGTAAGACAGTTAACTCTAGGAAAGAAAAAGACACTAAAACCCGAACAAGACGTTAAACCCTGAAGAAGATGCAAGACTTCAGCAAATAAGTCCAATCTCTGTGAATGAAGAAGACGCTAACCATACAAAGAAAACGCCAAGCTCTGTGAACGAAGAATACACTAAACCCTAAGAAGAAGTCACTCAACCCTAGGAAGAAAAGGCTAAACTTTGCGGATGAAGGACTCTAAGCCCTGGGAAGAAAACGCTAAAGTTCGAATGAAGAAGACGCTAAACCCTGGGATAGAAGAAAGCCCTCCGTCTTGGGAAAGAACGCAAACCTTGGAATAGAAAAGTCAATAAATGAAGGGAGAAATACACACCGAGAAAGAACACCCTAAACACCTGTGAAGGAAAGGTCACAATCCTATCAAAGCGCATCAAAACCTTTGAAAGAACGTACGCAACCCGTGAAAGAAGGGGCATTAGTAAATCTCTTTCAAAGGGTACTGATCCATGTAAGAGAAAAAGTTTCATCCCTCGACAAAAAACACTGCAACTTAGAAGGGGACGCAGGAGGGAGAGAGAGAGAGAGAGAGAGAGAGAGAGAGAGAGAGAGAGAGAGAGAGAGAGAGAGAGAGAGAGAGAAAGAGAGAGGAAAAATACTCTCCATATATTCAATTGCATTCTCCGAGTTCACGTGACCTGGCCTCCGTTTTCTGTGACCGTTGATGTCACTTTCTTGGCCCTGTTGATAAACAAAATTCTGTACAAACAAATCCGATCAACTCGCTTTATCTGAACAATTCTAGTTCAACGTTTAGTTAGTTATCCTGCCATCTGACAATATCATGATTTACACCACGTATTGCGTGAACTGCATGTTGGCTTACTTATACCATCCGTGACGCATCGTTGAGAAACAAAATGTATCTCAACTTGCTGTTTCGAACACCTTCAAATTACTGTCGAAAATGGTTACCTTGCATTTTCAGCGCAGACAATTAACAAGGTATGTGATACATGATGTTAGGATGTTTTCTATCACTCGCAACTTCCAGACATTCTTGCATATTCTTTTTACTCGCTAGTCACCTCGCCGCCCCCGCATTGACTCAATTCAACACACATGGAAGGCTGCCATGATAGCCGACACTGTTCAATTGATGGATGGTGGATCTAGCTTTCCGTCTTGTGCGCACATTATAAACAGTCTAAAGGTATCAGCTCATTATTTTCGATTCTTTAAGCGGTCTGCAACTGCCCATAAACATTCAAATGATGGAATCAACGAGCGTGAAACCGGTTGCCATATCTGCAGTATCAACTGTTGGGAACGCTTTGTGTGTCAAAGTGACTCTAAAAGCCCGTCACGTTTTTTTTCGAAATTATACAGTATCTACTGCTCTCACGGCGTCCAGGTGGCCACGTTGGAACCGACTATAGTCTCTGGTAAAGGAGTTGCCCCTCGATTTTCATGACTTAGAACCGAGATCGTCATGTCGGCCAATCACTGAACGCGACTGTTTATGGTGCAAATACTGGCTGGACGCTATTGGATGAGGTTTCCATTCAGGTTACTAGGATCTTTACACCGAGTTTTAGTGGAATTTAGACAAAGTATGTGGAATTGAAACAGAAGCCAGCACACACTCCGCAATTTGAACGTTTGTGTCGATCTCCCCCGAAGATCTGGCACCTGCAATTCGTTTTAATGGAGTCAAAATGGACACCAGGTGCTAAGCGGAAGTAATATAAATCCACCGACTCGTCCTTTTTTCATTTTGTTCTTTTACTTATCCTCGACATTTTGGCCTTCATTTACATATATACAGAGCGAAAGAGAGAGAGAGAGAGAGAGAGAGAGAGAGAGAGAGAGAGAGAGAGAGAGAAGGCGGTGTGTGTGGACATGTTTCTCATGTATCCCTTCATCTTTACATACTGCGTCCAAGGAGTTGCCATCGAAGTTCGAACAGCTGAGCGTTCAATTTGTGTATTATAAAATCGCTTTTGATGGAATCTCAACCAGTGAATCAAACATGTAGGAGTGGAGGCGAGGGTTGGGGGGGGGGGGGGGGGGGTGTAGCAGACACACATGTTCTTCGAGTCGCACCTGCACCTCCGTATGGAGTCCCGTTTGTGTTGTGGGCCCCGTCGATGGTGGTGATAATCTCCCTTGTGGGCTGTCCTCCCAGTTCCTCGTGTTCTCCGCTATGGCCCGTCCTGCATGTTGTGGACGGACACACCCCTGTGGGCGGTCAAATCAAATCGAATCATGTTGCTTCAAGCCCTGCCGACCACAAAAGCTTTATCAGGGCTGAAACAGTATAAAAAAAGAAACAAAGCGAGAGAATTAAAATGCAAAGTTAAAACTCAATACCAGTTATCTGTGGGCCGTCATCCCTGTAGTGGTCTCTCCCGTGGGCCGTCATCCCTGTAGTGGTCTCTCCCGTGGGCTGTCTTCCCTGTAGTGGTCTCTCCTGTGGGCTGTCTTCCCTGTAATGGTCTCTCCCGTGGCTGTCTTCCCTGTAGTGGTCTCTCCCGTGGGCCGTCATCCCTGTAGTGGTCTCTCCCGTGGGCTGTCTTCCCTGTAGTGGTCTCTCCCGTGGGCTGTCTTCCCTGTAGTGGTCTCTCCCGTGGCTGTCTTCCCTGTAGTGGTCTCTCCTGTGGGCTGTCTTCCCTGTAGTGGTCTCTCCTGTGGGCTGTCTTCCCTGTAGTGGTCTCTCCTGTGGGCTGTTTCCCTGTAGTGGTCTGTCCCGTGGGCTGTCTTCCCTGTAGTGGTCTCTCCCGTGGGCTGTCTTCCCTGTAGTGGTCTCTCCCGTGGGCCGTCATCCCTGTAGTGGTCTCTCCCGTGGGCTGTCTTCCCTGTAGTGGTCTCTCCCGTGGGCTGTCTTCCCTGTAGTGGTCTCTCCTGTGGGCTGTCTTCCCTGTAGTGGTCTCTCCTGTGGGCTGTCTTCCCTGTAGTGGTCTCTCCTAAGGGCTGTCTTCCCTGTAGTGGTCTCTCCTGTGGCTGTCTTCCCTGTAGTGGTCTCTCCTGTGGGCTGTCTTCCCTGTAGTGGTCTCTCCTGTGGGCTGTCTTCCCTGTAGTGGTCTCTCCCGTGGGCTGTCTTCCCTGTAGTGGTCTCTCCTGTGGGCTGTTTCCCTGTAGTGGTCTCTCCTGTGGGCTGTCTTCCCTGTAGTGGTCTCTCTCCCGGGATCTCGCATGGCGTATTGTAGTGGCTGCTCCTCTTGACCGTCATCCTTGTTCCCTGTCACAAATGAAATCATTCCACGATATTTCCTGTTTATATTTTGTTGTCCGAGCTGTTCTCAATACGTGCAAAACTTCTCTCCGCTTACAGAGGCGAAGTTATATGTATGCATATACGTCGTCCTCTTCGTGAACAAAACCAGCCCAACATTATCATCCCAAGACAGGGGAAGAGACATGTTTCGAAAAACAATTTCAGATGACTCAACACTTTTTCCCGTTTGGTCGAGACTATTCTTTCTGGAACGCGTTGTTTACCGGTTTATTTTTCAGAAGAATCCGCTCTCTTAGCCGGGTGGTAGGGACGTGCGGAGGTGTTTAATATCCCTTCCTCTTCAAAATACCCTTTGGTAAAACTGTCCCTTTGGTAAATAGAAAAAAACGATATGGTTCAAAATGAAAAGTTCTTACAGAATTCTGGTCAGAAATGATATATTGAAAAGAGCAGGCGCAATCTTGAGCGACGACTGTCCTTTCTCTACCGATGAAGATTCTATTTACCATTACGTCGAAATCTATAACTTTAAACATTTTCAGATTGAATTAGAAAAAAAAAGAAAGATGACTCTTAAACAGCTTTTACCAGGACATGTGTAAAAAGCACACTTCAAATGAACATCAATCTGTGTTTTAATTTTCACACCGGCTAGGTGCGAGATCAGTTTTTGTGACTGTCGCTGACAGTTTTTACATTGAAGATGTTTCAGATCTGATCAGACTGAATCGCATACTGACCTGTCTTACCTTCGAAGTCGTCCCGTGGGATCTCAGGGTGTGGGAGGTGAACGGGTCCCTTCGCCAGTCGTCTGCTCCTTTCATTGCTGGTGCCCTGAACAATCACAGCCATCATTGCTGGTGCCCTGAACAATCACAGCCATCATTGCTGTGCCCTGAACAATTACAGCCATCGTGCATGAGATACTGAACATTAGCTATACGCAAGGCGTTTAAAAAAAATCACGTCGATATTCATTAACCTCCTGCCATTCCTCCATTCAGCGAACTCGAAGCCCACCAGAACCTGAACTGGAAGGATGTTTGTCTGCCCCTGCCGGCTCCTTCCCGAAGAGGAATGCGCTGCAAGTTCCAGTCAAACGACTGTACCCCACACAGTGGCGTTGCCTCCCTTTGGCTGACGCCGTTTATAAGTTGCGCAAAGAGTAAAACACAAAGCGCTGTACTAGCGTTTCAGACAAGAATGGAACACTATCGCATTATCTTGGCCAGTCTCGTATTACTGATCACCCTTTGAATGAAGAAACACACACACACACGCACGCACACCAATTCTGCGTCCTCTCTACAACTGCTCTCTCGCGACCTCAGATCCCCGCTTCATCTCCCCGGTCACGCGCGTGGTGTCCTTTAGGTCAAACGTCATTCACGTCGGCAGGTTCCTAAGCACCGTGGGCTGTGGTATGGGAGGACGGTCGCACACTCGGTGTGCCCAGGACTGGGAGCTCTGGAAGGAACACCATCTGACCAGTGCCTTCGACAGGGCACGGAAGAAGAGATGCTGCACTAAAAAGGCATAAAGACGTGGAAATCTGATGATACAAATAATGTTAAAACATGTCTGGTGATAGAAATCAAGTTTTGAAAAAACCATGGATGTGCGATGATCAAATTTACGTGATAAAAGACAAGGGTACTGGAGACTCAAATTACATTTAAAAATAGACATGGGTGTCTTGTGATATAAATTAAAATGACATGGACGTCTGGCAATAGAACGTACGTTAAAGACATGTCTGGTGACAGATATTACAATTCAAAAATGAGGCGTTGATGCCCGAGACAGAAATTACTTTAAAAGGATATCGAAGCCTCGTCACACGAAACAAAATGTTTGACGATAGACATGTTTAAAAAAAAAAAAAGACATCGATGTCTGTCTGGTGACAGAAATTTTGAAAAAAGTATGTCTGGTAACAGAGATTACTTAAACAAAAAAAGACTGGTGACAGAAAACATTTTAAAACAGGACATCATTGTCCGTTTACAGAATTACATTAAAAATGACACTGACGTCAAGTGACAGAAGTTTAAAGTAAAAAGACAAAACAGTGGTCTAAAATACCTAATCATGCGAGATATGTACGGTATAGTGTGAAAGTAAATGCGCTTGTCAGGATTGCCTTGGCAAGATTTGATCTGCATGTGAACACTGACTTTACCAACAATTCAGATCAATAAATCATTTCATAAGTATTCTCAAGCACTTTTTTCTGTTCCTTCTTTTAGTATCTGATCGTTATATAAGATAAAGGAAAACAATGATCTAAATGGCTGAACACTTCAAACGACAAAAGCATTTCACATACCTGGCCATGACACTCTGCAAGTCACAGGGCTTCCTGTACGTCTTCCCGAAACGTGGTCTCTGGGCATTCTCGGCGACAACAGTTCCACAGTTCCTCCAGATATTTATTCTTTGCCAAAGTGACAGGCCAGAGCATGACACAGTGGGGAACATTTTCCAGCATTTGACATCCATCACAAAGTAAACAGCGGTCACGACCTCAGCATTTCCCACGAGTACCCTAATTCAGCCATGTCCCCTCAAAGGATCTGGACTAAGAAATGCGTCCAGAACATAAACCTCGGGCTCATTTTGACATGCACCGTCTCAACAAAGAAATGGAATGAAGTTTGAAAGAACAGATCCTTGAGGAACTTCCCAGTCAGAACAAAAGCGCTCAAGTTGACCATTTTTGTTCAAATGGCCGCACTCCCCCCGACACATGAGCAGCCTGATCACGTGGCCGACGGCCGATTGACTGATGCTTGCCATTCTTTTGTCTCACAATCTGTCGCGGAACGATGAAGATCCCTTGCAGACTGGTCCCAGGGTACACAGCAACTCCCTCAACTGCATCCATCAGTGCGACACAACAGTCTGACAGTCCAGGAATCGTCAACTCGACTGATGAATCATTAGATAAGGGGGTCGGGTCCAGAGCGCGTGACAATGGTAACGCTAGAGACAAAGGTTAACTTGTCTATGTCTTTAATATCTACCTACATATCTTTGTTACAATCTAATTATCTATCTATATATCTACCTTACCTACCTAATCTATCTTATCTACTTTAGCTATCTATCCAGGCCTTCAGGTGCCTCTCGGCTCATTCACTGATCCCAACACATCATCCAGCCACTAACAGAACTAATGACACGCAGTGGCGTTGTTGAATGATCCGTGTGGATGAGAAACGGATCTGTGGTAGCAAGTACTGCCACAAATCAGGGGCGACACTTGAAATTCCTCGACGAAAGCCACGACAGTGGAAACTTCCACAGGGCGTCCTGCATTAGCTACTAGCTGATCTGATCGCCAGGCCAACAAAGGACACCAAGACAGTACCAGGTGATCACAAGAAAACACTTCAGGAATGGCATTGCCTGTTCTGAAGCATCTCCTCTGGTACCGCTGTTCTGTACCTGTGTTCCACGGACACCTGTCACTGAAAACCAGGACAGCCACGTGTCACAAGGAAGGCCAGTGGCTGTGTGCTGCCTGCATCACAGCTCTGACAGCTCAAGCGTCCACCACACCATAGCACCCACGAGCAACAGCTCGTCAGCCTGGTGCCACCTTGAAATGGATCTCTTGGGAAAACCATATTGATCCATTCAATCGTTTGGTGTGAATACTTCACCGAGACGCCTCTTTCTCGATATGCGTCTCCGACTACACAGGACCAAAGTTCCTCATCCACGCAGAACTGCAACAACACAGCATCCTGCACATCAGCCTTGCCAGCAGCCAGATAATGCATTCGAACAGAATATGGACCCTCAGGCACCTGAAGGCCAACCAGTGCCACCACTCTATGCAAGACCCCCTGCCCTAACCACCCACCATCCGAGATGAGCCACCTGGACGTCGGAGTTGCTGAACACCACCTGCTGTATCCCACAGACAGATGTAGTCAAACAAGACACCGCACACCATGATCCCTGCTTACAGATGACCTCCACCATTCCATAACAGACTGTGAGACAAAAGAATTCAAAGGCCTCAGTACGACGTGCCAGCGACTAGCGGTAAATCTGACTTCATACATCAAAAGAACGCGACTACTGCCAGAGACTCCCCCCCCCCCCCCCCCCCCCCCCCCCCCCCACCCCCCTCCCCAAGACAGACTTCACAAACACCAACACTGGCAACAAGAAGCCGCGGTCAACAGTGGAACCTCTCAGGTCTGAACGCCAGGCACATAAGTCAGGTCAGACCTCAACGAACACAGCCAGACTGGCACCAAGGCCATGGGGACAAACATCAAACCCTCAAACACTCCTGGGACGAGATATTAGATCCCTGAAAAATGGCACGGCACTGTGCAAACCGACTGACCAGCCCTTTGGAAGGAATAAATAACCTGGCGGAACGTCACAGAACTGCTGGATTCACCGAGAACGTGCTGCGCTGCAATGAAAATGTACATTTATGTTGGTCCATGTTTAGAATCCACATCTGATTTGTAATCATCCTAAAATTTTGCATGCTGTGACCCGTTTTTGAACGTGTGTACATACCTTCATGCAAGGACTTAAACTGAACAGTATAAACCAGCTTGTAGGAAACTCGTTGGAACAGATATGCAGCCACGCCAATGTTACAGGTGGATTGCTGAATCGATCACTTCATGGAAGACATAACGTTAAACCATAAAAGCGCGCTGTGTGGTGGATAGGGCTGTGTCAACACCGACAGAAAACGCGACTGACGTTGTCTGGAATTTCTTGAACGAACCGATTCCGTCATTTTTTGACACCACCACTCTACACAAAACAGCTATTCCGGATTTGTTGCAGGATGCAGTATAGGCCAACAGGATTCCTTCCACTTACTATCCGGGACTAGGTACAGAGGTCTCCCAGTTGGTACCGGCAGAACATTAGTGTGTGCGAGTGTGCATGTGTGCGCGCGCGCGTGTATGTGTGTGTGTGTGCGTGCGTGCGCGTGTGGGCGCGCGCGCACGCCTGTGTGTGCGCGTCTGTGCGGGTGCGTATGTGTTCGTTTTTCTGGCTCAGATACTTTAGATAGTACAATGGGTTGGCCAGTCGTTATGCTACTGGATAAAAAGTGTAGAGGCCTGCCGATTAAAAAAACATTTGAGAGGAGAAATGGGAGGGAGAGAGGGGGGAGCAGTTGCATGGATGGAAAGAAGCTTTTTTTTTTTTTTTAGTCTGTCACTTTCTGCAGGTTTCGGGGCAGGGGAAGTGGGGAGGGGGAGGAGAGGGGCGGCGGCGCGAGTGTGTGAGCGCCCATGCGCGCATTGTCTGTAGTTTTTAACGAAATCACCGCCACACAAATATAATACAGACAAAACAAAAATTTGGATAAATAGATAAGCGTGTGTGGTGTGTGTGTGTGTGTGTGTGTGTGTGTGTGTGTGTGTGTGTGTGTGTGTGTGCGTGTGTGTGTGTGCGTGTGCGTGTGTGTCCCCGCGCGCGTGTATGTGTGTGTGTGTGTGTGTTGTGGGGAGTTGTGTACGGATCCTACTATGTGAGCTAACTAGAGATGTTTCAGTAAAGAGTGGAGTGAATGGGGGGAGATGAGGTGAAAGAGCCGAATCGAAGAGGGAG
>CM031601.1:84209837-84224837 GCA_018398815.1 Conus ventricosus | reverse complement strand
TTGATTTGTGGGCACACGGTCAAAACATACGGTAAAATCAGAGAAGACAGACGGGCGGGCAGAAGAGCGGGACAGACAACAGCAGACAGAAATAGAGACGAGCAGAGAAGAGACAGCGACAGACAGAGACAATACAGAGACAGGACAGAGACAGACAGCGAATGTTGAATCCCTTCCCCCCCTCTACCTATCATCCTACCCCATTTATCCCCCCTCCCCCACCCCACCCCCCACCCCCCACCAACCCCACCCCGTGGGAAGGGGGAAAAAAACCGAATAAATGAACGCTAGTGTCACACGTGGATAATGATGTTCCCGATCACTGCCAGCGAGAGATACGTAGGCGGGGCAACAACTTTGGTCGGTACTCAACGCTCACCGCATTCCAATCGTTTGACCAGAAACCTTCTGAAAGCAAAAGGAAAAAGCCGCTCGCATTTTTCGGTTCGAGTTGTCCTTTCAACTCAATTGTTTATGTTGTGTACAGGGGGTTTTGGGGTTTTGTGTAAAAACAAGGGAGAGGGAGAGAGGGGGGGGGGGGGGGGGGGGGGGGGGAGGGAGGGGGGAGCGGGGGGGGTGTAAATTTTGAAAAATAAATCATCATTCCTTCCGTGTGAAAGCTGCGTTATGTACAAAATTGGGGGTTTGCGTAGAGCCTTTAAAACTGATTTTTTCCAGAAAAAAAAGGAACTAAACACAGCATACAAATACGCACACACGCACGCCGCGCGCGCGCGGAACACACAAAACCACACCACACACCAACACCACACACCCAACACACACACACACACGCGCCGCGCCCGCTTTCATACAAAAATTTTACACCCGAACAAACACATGGGCACACACCATACACCACTCGCGCTCTTGCACAAAAACCACACACACACCACACACACACACACACACACACACACACCACACACACACACACAAACACACACACCGCGCGCGCGCGCGCGCACCAACCCCAACACGCTCGCAGCCGTACGTAAATTACGCACACATATCACAAACACACAAACACACAACCACACCACACACAACACACAACACACACCCCAAAACACACACTTTTGGGTTTTTGCCAAAGCAAACAACTCGCGCGCCGCGCGCCCCAACACACACACACACACACAAACACAACACCCCAACACACACACAATCACACACACACACACACACACACACACACACCCACACACACACACACCACACACCCAAACACATGCCGCGCCCCCGCGTTCATACACAAATACCCCAGAACCAACACATGTGCGCACACACACATAAAAACCACTCGCGCTCTTGCACACAACACACACACACACACCCCACACCCACACCACACCCCGCGCGCGCCGCGCGCCGTGCACACATACACACACGCTCGCAGCACGTACTACACTACGCAACATACTCACACCACACACCCACAACACCCCCACACACACACACACCCAAACACCCCACACACACACAACTTTTCGCTTTTGCCAAGCAAAAAACTCGCGCGCGCGCGCACGCACCACACACACACAAACACACACACACACACACACACACACACACACACACCACCACACACACCCAAAAACCCACACACACACACACATGCCGCCGCCCGCGTCTAAAAACAAACACCCGAACAAAAACATGTGCGACACCACATACACACACTCGCCTCTTGCACACACACACCACACCACACACACACCACACACAACCACACACAACACACCGCGGCGCGCGCGCGCGCGCGCGCGCGCGTCCCAACATACCACACGCTCGCCGCACGTCGTACACTCGCACACTACTCACACACAACACACCACACACACACACACCCCAACACACACACACACACCATTTTCGTTTTTTTGCCAAGAAAAACAATCGCGCGCGCGCGCGCACAACACACACCACACCCCACACACACACACACCACACAAAACACACACACCACTTTTTCGCCAGCAAACAACTCTTTCGCGCGCGCGCGCGCGCACCACACAACAACACCAACAACCACCACCCACAACACCACACAAAACACACACACACCACACACCATTTTCGCTTTTTGCCGCAAAAAAACTCGTCGCGGCGCGCGCGCGCGCGCAACACACCACCACACACACACACACACCAACCCACACACAGAGAACAATAAATAAGCATTAATTTGAGGCCCGGGCATTAGCGGGGTAGGATTAAAAAATACGTAAAAAATACAGAAAACAGCCCGTTTTTTGAAAAGACAAGTCTACCTTTTTTAGAAAAATTGCTCTCGACAAAGACATTGCGAGTTTTCGAAATTTCAATCAAATCTTTTCCAAGTTTTTTGCTAATACTTTTAAATAATTTACAAAAATTTTTTTTTATTTTGGTTGTAGGGAATATCCAGTGAAAAATGAAATGATATTCGTTTCGTAGTATTGCATCCGTACACGGCCCATTCAGAGTTCCCAAAAAACGAGTTTTCAGAACGACAACCTTCGCCAAGGGAAATCAATCCGAATTTAAATTATCACCTAGTTAATCTTTGTCAATAAGTAATAATCAAGCTGTTTCAATCCGTAGGTAATTTCTGTCAGTGTTTTTTTTTAAAAAAATAAAAACGAAAGAAGTTTCAGATTTCACTCCATGATGTCCCCTTAAAAGCCGACCGAAGACTGAAAAAAAGGGTCTTTTTCTCCCCGGCAGCTTTACCTCTACAAACCCCAGTTGAAAGGGGAATTTTGTCATATTGTCTTTCAGTTTTTAAACCATATTTAGGACATCTGCTGCACCTTTTGTATACGAGGATGTCTCCAGTTTCATTTCACCTAGCCCCTTTCAGAGTCGGAATGCCATGGTAGACGCCGGACTCGTACCAGGGTGACCCGGGCTTGGGGGGGTTCGATCCCCCCCCGGGGCCATTTCGGTAAAAGGGGATTTTTTTCCTTCGGTTTTAACATTGGCTCTGTCCATTTCCCATACATCCTTCGAATGAGACTAAAACGAGGTTCCGGTGTGAGCGCACCCAGAACATTTGCACTCACGTAAAATCCCATCCCAATTTTTTGGAAGAGAAAGTCGTTTGGCTGTTGGAGGTGACATCTTACAAATAGATGCCCCTGCATAAAATGGAAAAAAAAGGGAAAGTAGGGAATGGAGTGCACGTACGCTGGATGACACAGGAAACGACGAACAAAGGCCGGCGGGCTTTTGTGATGTGAATTGTCAGCACCTAGAACCTTCGAAAGCGCTTTATAAATCTATTTATTATTATTATTTTATTATTATTATTATTATTTTTTTGTTGTTGTTGTTGTTGTTGTTGTTGTTGTTGTTATTATTATTATTATTATTATTATTATTTTTATTATTATTATTTTATTTTATTGTTGTTATTATTATTTATTTTTTTCATTTATTATTGTTTTTATTCCCTTTTTTCCCATTATGTTTGTTATCATTATGGTTATTATTGTTGCTATTATTATATCATCATCTCATCATCATTTAAAGAGAACCCCTTCCGACCGCCCCCTGGGGTCTGCCCTGACAGGATGGGTTTTAGGGGGGGATAAAAGGGAGTGCTGACCCCACACGCCGCAAGGCCCACAATAAAATTACGAACAACACCCCATTTTTAAAACCCCCAGCAAAATAAACATTCCAAACACGCCCATGCCGATCACAATAAAGCACTCCAAGCACACAACATGCACAATCACGTCAAGCCCCACGCACACAACTGCACAATCACGACAAGCGCTCCAACGCGACAAATACCCCCAACAACACCCCCACCCCACAACATGCACGATTATAAATAAAATTTCGCCTTTACAAAGTACACGTCACAATTACAGCACTCCAGCCATATGAATATACACAATTAAAAGGAATATTCCCGTATCAATCCTTTTCACACCATGGCGCGTCACATCCCTGCCCCTGTAAAAGCCCGCGGGAGCACCCTGTGCATGGGTGCCCCGAGCCGGGCTGGTTTTCGCGGAGTCCCCAAAGCCGACCCCTCGACTCCCAAGGGGGCAGTAAGAGAGGCCCCGGGGGGGGGGGGGGGGGGACGTGCTGTTACTGGGGGCCTGGACGGGGGTCCAGGCCGGCCAGTCAAGACGGGGGGCTCTTCTAGCAGTCCAGGGCCCGCCCAAGGCGTGGCCTCGACGCGCGTGGCCCTCCCGCCCCGTGGTCTCAGCCAGAACGGGCCTCGACCAGCCGTGCACCATCCGTTCGTGCCCCAGGTGACCCCCCGGGAGGGGGGGGGACGTAGCTGGGGAGAGTGGGGAGGGGGAAAAGAAGAAGGAAGGGGAAAGGAAAAAAGGGTACTGGAACCTGCCGTCAGTCCGTCTGACCATTGCTGTCAAGTTTTTAACAGCCACTCGCATGATGGGCGGGGGGAAATGTATTAAACGACACATACACCCTTGAATCAAGTCTTCCCACACGAGCAGGTAAAAGCCTGCATTAAACAACAGGTTTAAAACAAATATTTTTAAACTTCCCCTTCTTCACTCACGCTTACTTTTCCCCCCCTTGGGGAAATAAATCAACACAGCGACTATCGCTTTAACTCCCAAACCACATTTTGCAAATAAAAATTTCTTTGGCTAACTGTCATTTTTATAAAACATTTAAAAAATAACAAAAAATCTTCCCCACCCCCCGAACAAAAAATCATGCGTCCGCACGCTCGTGAACATAAAACTCGTTCCCCTTCACACCAACAGACGGTGGCCGAGGAAAAAAAGTCCGGCGAATGTGACAGGGGCGGACGAGCGAGCAAGCAATTTCCCAACCCCTGAATCCCCGGGTTTCTCTCCCTTCCCCACCGACTACCGCATCCCAGATCAAAAAAAAGGGAGAAAGAATTTTGGAAATAATTTAGAAGGGCCCAGGTTTAAAGATTAAATTAACCAGAAAAAAGGTTCACACAATTTTCTCTTACTTTCAAAACAAAAAAAAAATTGCGCAAAAGGAAAGATAAGGGCTAACAAAAAACAAATCAAAAAAACAGACCACGAAACTGAGCTTACCAGCTACCCGTGGGTGCCCGAAGAGGCGGGTCAAAGGACTCTCTTACCCCGTCCAGTCGAGGGAAGAGGCGAAGAGGGGGAAACAGAAGAAGTTCCCCTCTCCAAAGGGGCCGACTGCAGGAATTAAAAGACTGATGTACTCTCGATGATAAGGTAAAGCCCGGGAGGGGAGCGGGCCCCCCAGAGACATCTTCCGCCGATGAGAGAACCCCCCTCAGCAATGGGGCCAACGTGCCATTGCATCCCCAAGTGAGCATACTTCAAACTAAAAAAAACGAAGCCGGCGACAGGAAAAAAGACGGCGAGAGGCCGAAGACAGAAAGTTGAGAAAAGGTCCCGGGCCCACCCGGAACTTGCGGGATGAATAGCACGGGGGGTGGAATTAGGAGGAGAGGAGAGAGAAACAAACCGAAGTTGAGCTGAACCACACAAGGGTGCAACTGCCCCACAAGCCACCAAAGGGGGGGTACCGCAACGCAACGACAATAAACAAATAAGAAATTTCCCGCCCCCCTAGGGGGTAAAACGTCGTGGGCCCCTCGTGACAAACTGTGACAAACCCCCTTCTAAAAGCATTGTTTTTTGAGATACAGTGCTCCTTTGAACCTTGTCGCAGTGCAACTCAAACAATGGGCCCAAACCCCAACTCTTTGGGGATCGACAGAGTAATGAACCCAAATACAAACATTCCACGATAGAATCACCCCAAAAATCCAATCAAATACATTTTTCAAACAACTAAGCGAACCTTCCATCATGAAAGTAACAATACGAACCTGGTGATTCCCTACCTTAAACATCCTGAAGTGAAAACGTCACTAAAATGATACAGAGCCAAAAAGGGGGTATAACCGGGTTGAGGGGAAGGTCCCTTGAGTTTTTCCAAATATGCTAACTACGGAGTCGGCTAAGATAGTCAGCATCCGTTTTAAGGCCCCCTTGATATAAGGGAAAGTGAACGCTGACTCTGCGCTCCACTCCCAACCCTGAGTCGACGACTGTTGGCCGGACCGGGCCCAAAGCACTGGAGAGGATGAGATCGCTCTCAGTACAAACTTCCGGCCCGTACTTCTTTTTGGGGCACCCCCAGTGCGCGCCCAAAATTCTGTGAGAGATTCAGAAACTAGGGGACGATAGTCCTAGGGGGACACCTTTGGGGTATGACTCGCAGTTTCTCCCACACCAAAGTGTAGCGGTGCCGCGATGGGGATGGGGGGAATTAATGGGTCCACCAGGTCAACCCCCAAACCTTGCGAATCCCTCCCCAACCAGTGGCATGCCCCAGGGGAACCGTTTCAAGCGCCCCCCTGGCGTTGTCCGCGGGGAAACATCGCAACTGGGGGGCAGTACTGCCAACCGTGAGTTCATCCCGGGCCCAAAAGAAGTTTTGTTTTCCCCGCTCGAGAGTCCGCTTTGAGCCCATATGCCCTGCCTTTGGGGGGAATGGGGGCCTCCCGGGAGAACAGATCCTTCAATTTTTGGGGAACGCAAGTGTTTGGGCCACACGTCTCCTGAGGGGAAAAACCCCAAAAGGGACCCCCTTTGTGGAGCTTGGCTCACCTTGGCGTGTCGGGCGACTGAGGGGGACGACCCACATTTTGTCGCAGGCTTTGGGAAACACCCAAGTCCCGGGCCCCTGAAGACGGTAATGTGCAGGATCGGCCCTTCCCCCGAACCTCGTCAGAGATCGGTGAAGAACGGGACGCAAATTCCTGTTCCTGCTTCTTAGCTTTGGCGGTGTGGTGACCCCCACAACCCTGTAGGGAAACCGTAGACACGGCGACGGGTCCGTCTGCGAAGGTATGTATTCCCTATGAAAGGGAATACAGAGGTCGCTCCCCCGCGATGGCCATATTTTCGCCACAGAAGGGGGGGGTGGGATAGAAAAAAATAGGAAGGACGGGTGGAGGAAAAACCGCCTCCAACCCGCACAATCATAACTAGCCCCCCGCCGGGCCTCGGGGGAAACCAAATTTTATCCACAAAGATCGTTGATGCTCCCGAATCCTGATGGTGTCGCCCAAGGGAGGAACCCAAACAGAGAAAAAACACTGGGCACTCTGAATCACCAGAAGCTGGGATGGAACCCATTTTCTGAGGCACGAGGACGTTGGAAAAGGAGAGCCCCGACTCCAGCGGTTTTGGACATTTTTCCTAATGTGGCCAGGACGACCACAAAGAAAACACGTGGGGGCGCTGAACCCCCGATGAACTGCCTCCCTTGTTCCCCCACTAGCAGTTGTGGGCCCCTTTTTTGCTTTTTAAATCCTTGGAGGGTTTCCCTCTCCCGTACCCGGGGCGATGCCCATAAGCCCTGCGAGTTTCCCAAAAACACCTCAGCTGTGTGAATCGCAGCCGCAAAAACCCTGAGGTGCTGTCCTCGCCTATGGGATCCTAAACTTGGGGAACAGTTTGGTGAGCTTTAAATGAGGAAATCCTCCAGCTCCATTAGCTAATGGCCAGTCCCTGGTCTTGCGCACCCTATCACCAAACTGCACGAAGGTCTCACTTATTCTTTTTCATGGCCAAAATTCCCCCTGTGGTTCGGGGGAAGGGGAAACGCTTACGCAGACCCAACTGATGTTGCATAAGACGCACCTTCATTTAAGTGAGCACCACCCCCTGCAGCAAAATAATCCAAAAAAAGGTCATCCTTTTGCCCTCAGACTTTGGGTATGAACAAGCAACCTTGTCGAAATGCTCTAAAAAATATCAATGTCCTACGGGTTGAACTCTGGAAGCTTTAACGGGGGGGGGCCTCAAACTCTATCACCTGCCTGGTGATTAACCCCCTGGTTTACAGGGGGGAGCCTGCGAAAAAAGTTTTTCCATCTTTTCCCCCTGCGAGAGCATCCTTTCTGGCAGCCCCCTCTTAGTTACCAATTTCTTCCCGACGGAGGGCAGCCCCCTCCCTCGCTGACCCCCCTGTCTAGCAGCCTCCTCCCTACGCTGAGCGCCTCCCCCTCGCTGAGCCCCCTGTTACGCCTCCTCCTCGTGGGAGCCTCCTCCCTACGTGAGCAGCTTTTTCCCTTTAAAAGGGGCCTCCTGTGGGGCAGCCTTTTCTTGCGCAGCATACCCTTCCTAGCATAACCCTGTCTGTCAGTTCCTCTCTCGCAGAGCCTCTGTTAGGGCCTCCTTTCGCTTTTCCCTAGGAGTTTCCTGCCTGACTGCCTTTCCCCTACCTGCCGCTCCAGAAACAGAAGGCAGAGGGATTTTGGGCGGGGTTCACCACTCCCGACCGGGAGGTGACCGTCTGACCCGCCCCTTGGGGGTCTCGATTTCCCCATAGGAAAGTCTTTGGGGCATGCCCCTTACGAGGGGAAGCCTGGAGAGGAAAGGTTTCGGTCTTGCGATAATAGAAGCCCCCGTTCTTCGCTTCTCGAGCTTCCGACGGGAAATGCCAGTCGGGGTTCGACGGGGGGCCCCCCCCGAAGGGTATAAAATATACTGGGGTACCGCTACAGCCGGAATAGGTAGAAGTTACCGTATCGAAGACTTTTACTAATGTAGGGACTACGTAACTTTTTTAATTTTCCCTTCTTCTTCGACGCCCCCGTCGCCTCACCACGCGGACGTCGCCATGACAACAATATCCTACAGTTTTCAAATACAGGGGAAAAACAATTCCACTAAAAAAAAAAAACAAAAATTTTTGGGGCGTGTGTAATGTGTGTATGTGTGTTGTGCTTGTGTGCGGACAATCCGGCTGTCCCCCTCTGGCAAACCGCGCCTACAGCACGAGCAACAGTGCGGTGGGGCCACCAAAAAAAAAAAAAAAAAAAAAAAAGCCGGCTGCCCCCATTGGGGAAAACCGCGCTCTACAGCACGAGCAACAGGCGGTGGGGGGGCCGGGAAAAAAAAAAAAAAAAAAAAAAAAACCTAGCAGCGGGAAACCCGGGGAGAGGAAAAAAAAAACATAGCGTCCGATGCACCCCCTGTACTCAAAACCCGGTAGAGAAAAAAAAACAAGAATTGGCTAAATACAAAAAAAGAATGGAAGACTGAAGGGCAACAGAAGGGCAAGACTTTTCGGCCGCATCTGCGTGAGGTACCCCCGGGGGAAGGAGGGCTGGACGGGTCGACTCCCCTCGGTCCCACCCGCCTCCCGAGTCAAAGGATTTCCCTCCCACCAAAAGACTCCCTTCACGCTAGAGTCACCAGCCAACCACCCCGAACAAAAACGACAAACTGATAAACATTACAAAAAGCAAAACTAAACAGGTACTTGCGAAACGAGAGGAGACAGCCCGAGCCCTCCACCCGGACGAGCCCCACAATGTCACGACGACCCGGAGGTCTGCCCTGAAGGATCGGGCTGTGGGAGTAAGGGGGTGACTGACCCCACACGCTCCGCAAAGACCCACAAAAAAGATTAGATACAACACCCCATTTTTCCACCAGCAAATAAACTTCCCAAACACGCACCCTGCACGTCAAATAAAGCACTCCCCCGCACACAACATGCACAATCCATCAAACACTCCAACGCACACAACATACAATCCGTCAAGCGCTCCCAAAGCGCACAAAAAATGCACAAAACCCAATTTAAACACTTCCCCCCACCCACAAAATGCACTTTTTAAAAAAAATTTTCGCCATACGCGACCGTACAATCAGCCTCCAGCACATATGACATATACACAAAATTTTAAAAAGGGAAAATTCCCTATCAATCCTTTCTACACCAGGAGCGCGTCCACATCCCTGCCCCCGTCAAGTCCGCAGGGGGCCCCTGTCGCACTAGGGGCTCGAGCCGGGCTGGTTTCGCAGGGGGTCGCCCAAAGCCCAACCCCCGATCCCAAGCGGGCAGTGAAGAGAGTGTCCGGGGGGGGGGGGGGGGGGGGGAAAAGTGCTGTTTTGGGGTCCGGAGGGGGTCCGGCCGGGCCCGTCAAGACGGCGGGCTTTCTGCGTCCGGGCCCCCGGACCAAAAGGGGTGGGCCTCGACCAGCGCGTGGGACCCTCCCCTCCGTGGTCTCAGCCAAACGTGGCTCGACCCACGTGGCACCCTCCAGTTGTGCTCCAGGTGAAGCCCCCCCGGGGGGGGGGAGGACGTAGCTGGGAGGAGAGTCGGGAGGAGGAAAAGAAGAAGGAAGGAGGAAGGAAAAAGGGTACGGAACCCTGCCGTCGACCGTCTGACATTGCTGTAAGCTTACAGCCCCTCGCATGTGGGCGAGGGAAGTGTATTTAAAAGCACACAGTACACCCCTTTAATCAAAGCTTCCCACACGAGCAGGTAAAAGACTGCATTAAATCAACAGGTTATAAAACAAAATAGAATTATCTTTACCCTTCTTCACTCCGCTTAACGTTTTCTTCCTTAGGAAATAAATAAACAGCGACATCGCTTAAAAAACTGCACCACATTTGCAAAATTTTAATCAATGGCCCTAAATGTCCATTTTATAAAAAAACATTTCAAAATAACACAATCTTCAAAACCAACCCTCCAACGAAATATGGTACGCCGCTCGTGAACATTAAAAAAAATCGTTCTCCTTGCACACCAAACGGGGGTCCGAAGGATAAAAAATCCGAATGTGACAGGGGCGGACGGCGAGACCCAAACAAGTTTCCCAAACCCGAATACCCCGGCTTCCCTTCCCCCCCGACTACCGCATCACCAGAGATAAACAGGAGAAAGAATTTTTGGAAATAATTTAGAAAGGGAGGTTAAAAATTTAAATTACCGAGAAAAAGGGCTCAACAAAAATTTCTCTTACATTTGAAAAAAAAAAGAAAATTGCGCAAAAGTGAAGACTAAACGGCTAAAAACAACAAAATCAAAACAAAAAGACCACGAAACGAGCTTACCCGCACCCCTGGGTGACCCCGAAAAGGCGGGTCAAAGGACTCTCTCTACCCCCGTCCCGCAGAGGAAGAGGGGGAAAATGCGGAAACAGAAAAAAAGATTCCCCCCCCTCAGGGCCGACTGCAGGAAAAGAAAGTACTGACTGTACTCCGAGATAAGTAAAGAACCCGGATGGAGCAGGCGCCCCCGGCATCTTCCGCTCGAGTGAAGAGCTAACCCCCCCACAATGGCGGCCAAAATGCCCTGCTGCGTCACAGATGGAACTTCAAATAAAGAAAAAGCCGTCGACAGGTTAAAAAAACAGGCGAGAGCCGGGGTAGACAGAAAATTCGAGAGAAGGTACGGGCCACCGGTGAACTTGCGGAAGAAAGAGGGCGGTGGAAATTTAAAAGGGGAGAGAGAGGAAAGCAAACCCAAATTGAGCTGAACACACCCCGGTGCAATGCACCCCAAACCACCTAAGGCGGATTACACGAAACAGCCCAAAGACAATAAACAAATAAGTAATTCCCCCACCCCAGGGGGGTCGAAGTCGTAGGGCCCCGTGACAAATGTGACACCCCCCCGACAATATTTGAAGGCAATATAACGTCTTAACTGTTATCCAGCCGCGAAACCCACATAATTGAGATGTTTCTTCAACGTAGGCGCACTTTAAAAGGGAAAAAATCTTTAGCAACAGTTCCTTGAAAGGTCATTTAATCTATCGTATATTTAACATTTGACACATTTGTCCTGCCCAAAACGAGAAGAGAGGAGAGAGAGAGAGAAGAGAGGGAGAGGGGAGAGAGAAGGAGAGAGAGAGAGGAAATATTTTTAAAACATACTTTTAAGAGCCTAAGTAACAAAGAATATGTTATGTAGAAGAAAAATTGTGGGGAAAAACCACTCTGACGTACGCAGTGAAAAAAGGAAAAATAAAAGCAGAAAAATACAAAACAAAAAAAATCAAAAAAAAAATATAAAAATATCGGAAATAAGGGCCCCACTTTGGATGAGTGTTCGATGACTGGAAAATTTTAATGGAACAACAAAGAAAATTACACTTTAAAAGTCCCGGGGAAAAACCTGTTCGTTTTGTAAAGACATGAGGCCATACGTTTCTTCTCGAGTGTCAAAGAAGAAAAATCTTGCAATAAAACGGTGGTGCACTCACTTATTTTAAAAGAGCCAACCGTAAAGTTAGTTTTTTCGAACAGTTTCTGAACGGTAAAGATATTTGAAAGTCTTATATCAGTAGGGAAAAAGTCCAGGCTATTAAAGTAAGGGGTGTAATCCTCGAGTGCAAGTGCACTGCACAAATTTATGAGGTTTTTTAAAACCCTTTCATAGCAGCCGCATTTAGGATTTTTTAATTTTTTTTTTTTTAATTCCCCCAAAATGTGTGGTACAGGTGCTTGTGCTCGTAAGTCTCTCTCTCTCTCTCTCTCTCTCTCCTCCTCTTCTCTCTCTCTCTCTCTCTCTCTTCCCCTCTCTACTTTTCTCTCTCTTCTTCCCCTCTCTCTCTTCGTGTGTGTGTGTGTGTGTAGGGTGTGTGTGTGTGTGTTGGTGTGGGTGTGTGTGTTGTGGTGTGTTTGTGTGTGTGTGTCATGCGTATGACAAAATTTGGGGGATGGAAAAAAGATTTTTTTTTGAGACCCGTAAAAAGCAGGGGTCATAAACCCCACCCAAAAAGGAAACTCCCATGTTCACACAGATCGGAAAGCGACGACTTGTCTGACTGAAAAAAGTCACATTAATACGATCCACCGCACGACTTTTCCCTCCCCCACCCCCCCCCCCCCCCCCCCCCCCCCCCCCCCCCCCTCCCCCCCTTTTCCCCTCCCCTTCCCCCCTTTCCCCCGGGTTTCATCCCTGTGTGCTGGTGTGCATGGTGCGTGGTGTGTGTGTGTGTCTGTGGTGTTGTGTGTGTGTGTGTGTCGTGTGGTGTGTGTGTGTGTGGTGTGGTGTGTGTGGGTGTGTGGTGTGTGTGTTTGTTTGTTTAGGTGTGTGTTTTGTTTGTTTAGGTGTTGTGTGTGTGTGTGCAGTGTGCGTGTGTGGTGTGTGTTGGTGTGGGTGTGGTGTTGGGGTGTGTGTGTGGTTTTGTGTGGGGTCGTGCGGGGCGGCGTGGTTTTCGTGGTGGTGCGTGTGTGTGTGTGTGTGTGGTTTTTTGGTGTGTGTGGTGTGTGTGGTGTGTGGGTGTGTGTGTTGTGGTGTAACGTGTGTGTGTGCGTTTTGTGGTGCGGCGTGCGGGGGTCGGCCCCCGCGGCGCGCGGCGGGGCGTGCGCGTGTGTGGTGGTGTTGTGTTGTGTGGTGTGTGTGTGTAGGTGTGTGTAGGTGTGGTAGGGAGTGTATGTTGTGTATGTGTTGTATTTGTGTATGTGTGGGGGTTATACCTATGTTGTGTGTGAGCGTGCGCGCGCGCGCGCGCGGTTTGTGATATGAAAGGTTTACTGGACCAAAAGTCGGGAAAAGTCTTTTATTTACTTCGGTATATCCGGGTAAAAACAACCGAAAGTTTCGATTTTTGCCCCGTCCGGTGTTCTTAAAGGCTGCCGCCCGTGCGTTGTACGCCTCAACAGCGAGTCTCCGGACAGGGGGAATGGGGTGTCTTTTTAATTACTGTTGGTCCCTTTTTGATGGTCCCATTTATTTCGCTTGATTTTTTCATAGGGGAGGAGGTGCAAACAGCAAAAAATAATAGAAAATAGCAGCAGCGGCTTTTTAAGAGAAAGGAACAGTTTTTTTGGGAGCAGAGGAGAAAACGATTTTTTTTTTTTTTTTCATATTCACACAAACCCCTGCTTTCTTTTGGCCAAAGCCCTTTTTAGGAACCCCAATTACCCTCGGCTTAGGTTCCCTTTCCCCTTTTTACTTATCGAAATACCTATTATGTAAACGGTTAAAAAAATGGTTTTGGGGAAGAAATTGATTTTTTTCTCCTTTTTTTATTTACATTTTTTCCTGAATTTTCTGTTTTTCCTTAAAGCTATATTTTAAAACCAAACCAATGATTTGAAAGTTCACTTCTAAACTTTTTTTTACTTCGCCATATTCTGTCACGCCGGGTTTTTTACCAATTTTTGGAAAAAATGTTTTTTTTTCTTATTTTAAAATTTTTACAAAATTTTTTTTTGTACTTAATTTTTTAAGATTTTTTTAAATGTTTTTTTTTACCAATTTTTGAAGTTTTTTCAAAATTTTTTTTGGTTGTTTCCAAATTTTTGAAAATTTTTTCAAAAGGGATTTTTGACTTCAATTTTTAAGATTTTTACAAAATGTTTATGTGTTGGATTTTTTTTTTTTAAGATTTCCCCCTTTTTTTAGTTTTAAAACTTTAAATTTTTTTGGAGGTTTTTTTTTCCCAAAAAAATGTGTTTTTTTATTCAATTTTTGTTTTTTTTTGTTTTGTTGTTTTTTTTGGATAGTTTTTAAAAAGTTATTGTGTGAAAAAATTCAAAATTTTAAATTTCTGTTTAAACGAAACAAGAATTAAAAGGCCCCTCAAAATTTACTTTAAACTGTTTTGTTTTTTACTGTTTTCACAAATTTTTCCCAAAAACCAAAAGGGTGATTATCGGAGGTTTTTTATTCCCCCTAAGGAATTTAAAGTTGCTTTCCTTTTTTTTCAAAAGGATTTTGTTTTTGTCTTGTGGGTTTTTTTTTTTTGTTTTGTTTCTTTCCAAATATTTTTGAAATACCATAAAATCCAATCTAGTCTTTCCAGGAAAACAAAAATTTTTTTTGGGGCGCCCAACCTCACCCTGCAAGGGTTATTCTGGAATTTTTTTTTGTTCGATCGCCCTTTGGTGCACTATTTTCGCAATAAACCCAAAAAGGGGAACCGGGCCCAAACGGGGGGTTTTTAAAAAAAGGGGCCCCCAAAATGGGTTTAACCCAAGGGAAACAGGGCTTTTCCCTTTTTAAATTTCTCTCCCCAGTTTCAAAAAGAAAAATTTCTCCCGGGGGGTTCTGGGTTTTTTTTTTTTTTTGTTTTTTTTTGTTCCAAAACATAACTTTTTAAACCAATTTAAAGAAATTTTTTTAGATATTTCTTTTGCCCGGGAAAAAAAATTTTATTTTGGGGGGGGGGGGGAAAAGGGGAAGGGGAAAAAGGGAAAAAAGGGGGGAAAATGAAGGAAGGGGGAAAAGCAGAAGGGGGAA
>CM031601.1:84194837-84199837 GCA_018398815.1 Conus ventricosus | reverse complement strand
AAAATCTATTATTATACCGATACATAAAAAAGGTGATGCTGATCAGCCAAATAATTACAGAGGTATCGCTTTAAACCAGTGTGTTGAGCAAAGTTTATACAAACATTTGAATAAAAGATTAACCAAATGGGCGGAACAAGAACAGAAAATGATAGAAGAGCAAGCAGGCTTCAGACAAGGATATAGTACCGTTGACCATATTTTTACTCTATATGCAATAGTTAGTAAATTTTTGGCTAGGAGAACAAAACTTTATGTTGCCTTCGTCGATTTTAAAAAGGCTTTTGATTCTGTTGATAGAAATTTATTGTGGTCGATTTTGAGGAAAAATGGTGTGAAAGGTAAACTGTACTGGGCACTGAAAGGTATGTATAATGAGGTATTAGCTTGTGTGCGCAATCAGGGTAGTTACACAGATTATTTTAAGTGCCCAAGAGGTGTAAAACAAGGATGTCTTCTAAGTCCATTATTGTTTTCGCTTTTTATCAACGATTTAGCTATTGAAGTGTCCAAAACAGGCAAACACGGTATCCAACTCATCCCTGGTGCAGTAGAATTATTTCTTTTATTGTTTGCTGATGATGTTGTCTTATTGTCAGAGTCTATTGTTGGACTCCAGAACCAGTTAAATGGCCTAAAAAGAGAAGCTGACAGATTACACTTGTCAGTTAACCTTGAAAAAACAAATATAATAGTGTTTAGATTGGGGGGCTACTTAGCTACAAGAGAAAGATGGTTCTATGGAAATGATCAAATTGCTGTAACTAATTCTTATAAATACTTAGGAATGTCTTTCACAACTAAACTGAGTATACATGCCGCCTTGTCTGATGTTTGTAGGAAAGGAAGAAGAGGTACTGTAGAAATAATCAAAACATTGAAGAAACTAGGCGCAATAGAGCCGGGTCTGTTCTGGAAACTGTTCGATTCTCAGATTGAACCAATTCTAACATATGCTGCTGAAGTATGGGGATTAGAGGAAGAAGGGAAACGAATCGAAGCAGTACATACATTTGCCATTAAAAGATTCCTTAATGTCCCCCTACATGCCTCAAATAAAAAAGCATATGGAGAAACAGGTAGATATCCACTTCATATAAGAACTTCTGTGAAATGTATAAAATATTGGATAAGACTGATTAATTTACCTATGACAAGAATATGCAGACAGGCCTATGAAATGCTTTTGTCATTGCATGAATCGGGACATTTCAACTGGGTATCAAATATTCACAAAATTTTGACTATAAATGGATTTGGAATAGTATGGTTAAACCAAGGGGTGGGTCATGAAAACAGCTTTATTTCCTTATTTAAAGACCGGATTATCGCATGTAGTAAACAAAATTGGCATTCTGAGTTAGAAAATAATGATAGATATAGATGGTACCATTCCTTTAAGGATATATTTCAAACAGAGAAATACTTATCATGTGTTAGGAACTATTGGCACAGAATTAATTTGACAAGATTTCGGTTAAGAGTAATTGGTCTAAAAAATTGTAAAAGATGGTTCCTAAATGCTTCAATTAATCAGGAAGACACCAGTTGTCCATGTTGCGACAATGAGTGTGAAGACGAGGTGCATTTTTTATTTCACTGTGAAGCTTATAAACATATTCGAAAGAACTGTTCCTGTTTGGTATCCTTTTCTGGAGTACCAAACGAAATTAGTGTCGCGAATATTCTTTCAAGTGATAATCCAAATAGGTTACAAGAATTAGCTAGATATATCGCTCTTTCGACGCAAATCAGACAAAAAAAGATCAATGCTCCTAATGAGATATGATAATTAATTTGCAGAACAAAATGATCCTGAATTTGTGTTGTATAAAACGTGCATATTATCGAATGGGAGGATTGTGGGAAGGAATAGGGAGGGGGGGGGGGGGAGTGCAAGGGAGGAGAAAGGACTAGGTGAATGAGGTGAACGAATGTCCGGGAATGTGAGTGGATGTGTACGTGCGTGAATAATGTGCATGTATATTATGCTTTTGTATGTAAACAATATCGATCGCAAGAGGTAATATTTTGCTTTATTCATTTGTTTATGTATATATACCCCTTCAGTGAGGGGCCTTGGCCTAAACTGAATAAAACCTTGTCATTGTCATTGTCATTGTCTCTCTCTCTCTCTCTCTCCTCTCTCCTCTCTCTCTCTCTCTCCTCTCTCTCTCTCTCTCTCTTCTCTCCCCCTCTCTCTGTGTCCTGTGTGTGTGTGTGTGTGTGTGTGTGTGTGTGTGTGTGTGTGTGTGTGTGTGTGTGTATGTGTGTCTGTGTGTGTCTGTGTCTGTGTCTATGCACGCGCGCGCGAGCTCCTTTATGAGGTTGTGTGGTGTGTGTGTGGGTGGGGGGGGGGGGGGGGGGGTGCGGCGCACACGCAGCTTTGTGTGTGTGTGTGTGTGTGTGTGTGTGGTGTGTGTGGTGTGTGTGTGTGTGTGTGTGTGCGTGTGTGTGTATGTGTGTGTGTGTTTTGTCTGCGTCTGTGTGCACACATATCCATATATCTACATTCCTATATCCATACGAATATGTACGCATATGAACACACGTGTAGATTACATACGAGCATGTTTTCACCGCATGTGTATGTTGATCATAGCATTCATAGAACGTAAGATAAGATAATGTTGCTTATAGCCCAGCCGACCGCAAAGGGCCATATCAGGGCTGTCACCACGCTAAAATCAACTCACCAGTTCATAGAACGTGTAAGACTATTACATAAACTATATGTGGTTGTGGTGGTTGTTGTTTTTTTCCCCCGTAGCTGCCGTGGGAGAGGGACTTCACACACACAGGCGACCTCCTCGCCATAGCGGGCCGGGGAAATTGTTGAAAAAGGTTCCCGACATTGTCCGCATCGTTGGTAAAGCGACATCGGAGGTGGCGGGTGAAGTTGTCGATTTCATAAAGTGAGTCTTATAATTACAATAATAATAATAATAATAATAATAATAATAATAATAATAATAATAATAATAATGATAATAACAATAATAATAATAATAATAATAATAATAATAATAATAATAATAATAATAATAATAATAACAATAAATATGATAATAGTAGTAGTAATAATACTAATAATAAAACAACAATAATAACAACAACAATAACGGTAACAATAATGATAATGATGATAATCATAATAATTGTAACACCAACACCAATAATAGTAGTAATAGTAGAAGCAACAGTAGTAATGGTGGTGGTGATAGTAGTAGTAGTAATAGTAGCAGCAGTAGTAGTAGTTGTAGTAGTAATGGTGCTGTAGTAGTAGTGGTTGTGGTAGCTGTGGTGATGGTGGTTGGGGTGGTGGTGGTGGTGGTAATGGTCGTAGTAGAAGTAGTAGTGGTAGTGGTAGTGGTAGTAGTAGTAGTAGTAAGAGTAATAAGGAGAGAGAGAGAGAGAGAGAGAGAGAGAGAGAGAGAGAGAGAGAGAGAGAGAGAGAGAGAGAGAGAGAGAGAAGTCATGGTGATGACAAGAATCATAACGATGATGATGATGATGATGATGATGATGATGATGATGATAATGTAAATGTGTGTGTGCTTGTGTGTCTGTCAGTCTGTCTGAATGTCTGTCTGTCTGTGCCTATGTCTGCATGCGTGTCTATATGTGTCTGTGTGTGTTAGGGAGTGCGTATCAGCTGTGTGTGTGTGTGTGTGTGTGTGTGTGTGTGTGTGTGTGTGTGTGTGTGTGTGTGTGTGTGTGTGTGTGTGTGTGTGCTTGCAGTGTCTGTGTGTACGTGTGTCTGTCTGTGTGTCTGTCTGTGTGTGTGTGCGTCTGTGTGTCTGTGTGTATGTGCGTCTGTGTCTGTGTGTGTCTCTGTGTGTCTGTGTGTGTATGCATGTGTTTGTTTGTGCCTGTCTATCTTTCTGTATGTCTGTGTGCCTGTGTCAGTGTATGTATGTGTTTCTAATCTATCGCCATTCCCCCACACACAGCTAAACGCAGCCTCTTCTCATTCCCTCAATAACATCTTCTCATTCCCTTAATAACCTCTTCTCATTCCCTAAATAACCTCTTCTCATTCCCTCAATAACCTCTTCTCATTCCCTCAATAACCTCTTGTCATTCCCTCAGTGACCTCTTCTCATTCCCTCACTGACCTCATCTCCTCATTCCCTCACTGACCTCTCTTCTCCTCATTCCCTCATTGACCTCTTGTCCTCATTCCCTCAGTGACCTCTTCTCCTCATTCCCTCAGTGACCTTTCCTCCTCATTCCCTCAGTGACCCATTCTCCTGACCTCTCCTCATTCCCTCAGTGACCCATTCTCCTGACCTCTCCTCATTCCCTCAGTGACCTCTTCTCCTCATTCCCTCAATAACCTCTTCTCCTGACCTTTTCTCCTCATTCCGTCAGTGACCTCATCTCATTCCCTCATTGACCTCTTCTCCTTATTCCCTCACTGACCTCTTCTCCCGACCTCTTCTCCTCATTCCCTCAGTGACCTCTTCTCCTCATTCCCTCAGTGACCTCTTCTCCTCATTCCCTCAGTGACCTCTTCCCCTCATTCCCTCAGTGACCTCTTCTCCTCATTCCCTCAGTGACCTCTTCTCCTCATTCCCTCAGTGACCTCTTCTCCTCGTTCCCTCAGTAACCTCTTCCCCTCATTCCCTCAGTGACCTCTTCTCCTCATTCCCTCAGTGACCTCTTCTCCTCATTCCCTCAGTAACCTCTTCCCCTCATTCCCTCAGTGACCTCTTCTCCTCATTCCCTCAGTAACCTCTTCTCCTCATTCCCTCAGTAACCTCTTCTCCTCATTCCCTCAGTAACCTCTTCCCCTCATTCCCTCAGTGACCTCTTCTCCTCATTCCCTCAGTGACCTCTTCTCCTCATTCCCTCACTGACCTCTTCTCCTCATTCCCTCAGTAACCTCTTCTCCTCATTCCCTCAGTGACCTCTTCTCCTCATTCCCTCAGTGACCTCTTCTCCCTCATTCCCTCTATGACCTCTTCTCCTCATTCCCTCAGTGACCTCTTCTCCCG
>CM031601.1:84187337-84189837 GCA_018398815.1 Conus ventricosus | reverse complement strand
GCAGCACAGTCTCATCTGGTCATGCGTCACTGAATGAATGATCAGTCCAAGTCACACTTTCTCGTTCACCGTCCAGCCGACCTCTGATGCCACATTATGAATACGCTTGATTGGATCGCCCTACATGTCACCTTTGTGTCTGTCCGTCACACGATACTGTATCAAGGTGAAAAACCCACTGCAAAGAGGCCCTCACGACGTGAGCAGTGTGTGTTTAAGGCTTCTTGTTGTAAGGTATGTCACAAAGATTTGAAACACCCACGCCAAAATGCCACACGTTTCGCCGTGTCACTGCACCTTATTGTTCGAGTGGTGTCCGTAAGTATGATCAAGGTCAATCTTTCCTTTCAGTCTTCAATATGGCGCCTACAGGCTATATACACAAGACAGTAATCGAATGAAACTCAGTACCGAGAGACTAATCCAATTTCATATATTAGAGTTGTAGCGATATTCAACGTGCCTCCCCCCCCCCCCCCCCCCCCCCCCCCCCCTCCCCCCCCTCGATACTTATTTCATGTGAACCTCTCGCCTTCATTTCCTCTTCCTCATACACAGAAGACACAACCCGTTAGTGAACCTCCTGGTTGACACTCTAGCTGACCCCATTTAGTGTGGATTATAGCTGCTCCGTACCAGGGAAAAAAAGCCCATAAGGTCAGTGAGGAAAACGTGCAGCGAGGAGGAAAAGCTGGTGTTGTTCTCAGTTCTTGACACTCCCTCACGGATCAGCGCCATGGCAGGCGCGTTTCTTCTCCTCTTGCTTTTCCTTGTCCTCTTGGAGTCATCGGTGAGTCCATGAGAATCGTGGGGGTTTTTTTCGCATTTCTGTCCTTTTCCCCCTCTCTTTAGCTAAATCTATGAAGTATAAAGTCAACGGATTTCTTTTTTGTTTTTTTATTTTTGTTTGTTTGTTTTTTGTTTTGTTTTAGAGGGGAGAGGTGGGTTGAAAATATCCGGAAAGTTTGATATGCTTCAACAACGGCGTATGATGCTTTTATTTCGTTATCTTGGGGTGGTTTGTTTTCCTTTTGCCCATGACATCATTCCACGTATAAGTGAGAGTGGACTAACTCGATCGAAGGTCTCATCATGTTAACAATTTGAAGTTGCCCTGTCCTCCTCTGGACTGCTCTTTGTCTGTCAAGCGAGGCACAGTACCGCACGATCAGCGCCCGTTCGTTGGCCCATGCCATGGAAACCCAGGAATGCATTGTGCTGGACTAGAGCCCGTCGTGAATTCGGTTCACGCGCGAAACAGCTTCGAAGCGTTGTTTCTGCAAAAAGTAATGTCAGACGGCAATGCAGAAAACGCCACACGGCACGTTCATTTGGGATTTATCTGCTGTTTTGCCATTCTGCATGACACAGAGAAGTTTTCTCCATTGTATGTTATGTAAGTATCCAGTAGTAGCAGTTGTAGTAGTAGTAGTAGTAGCAGCAGCTGTAGTAGTAATAGTAGTGGTGGCCCCCCAGTAGTTTTTGAACTGTTATCATAATCATCATCATCATCATCAACATCATCGTCATCATTATTACGATATCATTATCATTATTATCATTATCATGATTATGATTATGATGATGATTATCATTGTTGTTATTATCATTACTATTATTATCATCATTATTATTGTTATCATTATTGTTATCGTTATCATTATCAGTATTATCATTATTATCATCATTACTATCACTATTATCATTATTTCATGATTATTTTAAAAGTATGTTCCACTTTGAAACATTGACACACGGCGTTGACAACTACAATAGGTCAACATCTTCGTTAAAAACAACCCATTCTTCTAATCAGCACAGTTCCCTGTGTAAGAAACCACGATCAGTCATTGAATGCAATGATTTGATAATCTTTTAGGAAAAGGGTTGTGGTTTGGCCAGTTGTGAAGGATGGATGGGGAGTAGGAGGTAGATGGGGGAGGAACGAGTTACTGTCGAGCCCTCTTTTCGTAGCATTAACAGTTTCAGGTGTCTTATATAATCACGTCTCCCATAACATCGTGTCGCAGCGATATTTTTCCCCGTGGAATAGTCAAGCGCGACAGGATTTTACGAGAAATGTCCATAGTGCGCACGCATACACACATACACACACGCGCGCGCACACACACACACGCACACACACACACACACACACACACACACACACACACATACACACACGCACCCCCCCCCCCCCCCACACACACACACACACACACACACAGATATACATATATAGATCCCCTATCTGCGAACTAAATTTACACTTTCTGTCGAAAATGCAAACATACATGCTATACTTTTTATGGCAAAGCTGCATCATTTACTCTGGTATTTTGACGCTCAAATACGATGACACGTTTCCATTTTGCAACAAGAAGCGTCGCTATGAAATGTTATCTTTACGAACTTATTCCACAGAAAATGATAACTCTGGCAGCAACATTTTACATGATAAAAAGTCGTAACTACACATCTTTTGTGGAAAATTGTCGCA
>CM031601.1:84167337-84179837 GCA_018398815.1 Conus ventricosus | reverse complement strand
AGAGAAGAAAAAAGCTCTGGACTCAACAGGCACCCTTGCTTTACTCCATTTGTACAATCAAAATGATATGAGTACTCACTTTTCTCACAAACACATGCAAGCACTGAGTTGTAGATACCTCTAATAGCCATGTACAATTTGCTATTAACACCAGTTTTACGGAGTACATTCCACAGAGCATTCCGATTTATAGAGCCAAAGGCCTTCTTGAAATACGCAAATGCAGCAGAGAGCTTCGTATTACAGAGTAGTCAAGTCAAGTCAAGTCAAGTATACTTTATTATCTCAAAAAGAGAAATTATTATCAGGTGCAACACCATTTTTTACAAACATATTACATAAAAACATATCACAGAACACGAAAAGACAGGATTTCATTAAGAGGCCTACGAACAATAAAACACATTTAAATCGCCATGAATAAGACATTTACATACTTTTAAACAGGGTCTGCACACAAGAAAGCGCACACACACACACACATAGATGTACATATGCACACATACACACACACATACATACATAATTATACTGTTCAACTGCTCACAGTAAGAGAAATGTACAGAATCTACACAATTAAGAATTCAACAGATGGATATTTTTGTACCAAAGAATATAGTGTCAATGTATGGTCTATGGTGATGTAACTGGTTCTAAAATCTGCTTGTTCTTCCATTGTTTTTTCTTCATTTTCAGCCCATTCAGTGTCCCTTGTATTAAGAATGTAAGTGTATATTTCACTTTAAAATGCTAGTAAGTAGTACTCCACGGATAGTTATCGGGCTTGTTCACATCTCCATTTTTTATAAATTGGTATAATGATAGATTTAGCCCATTCTGATGGAAAGGTGCCGTTATCAAAACGTTGAGCGAATAAATGGACAAGGAAATCAATGACAGTTGTGTTTCCTGCCTCAGTGTTTCCATGCTTCAACATTTCTGCTACGGTTCTCTTTGGTCCTGCTCTCTTTCCTAATTGTAAATGCTTAATACCAGCGACGACTTCTTCCATAGATGATTAGATAATGCCTCAGTTTCATTCTCTTCTACCACACCGGCCTCTTCTTCCTTAATTTTGTGATCAAAACTATGAAACACGCCCCTAAAATGGTCATGCCACCGTTGAACTGAGATTTTGTTATACGCAAAAACTCTTTTTATGTACAGATCTTATAAACGACTAGAACATTTTAGAACCATTGATTGACTTCTTTGGTTTCTTTAACTATTTTCTTCATTTTTTTTTTTATTTTCCTCAGCGAAACATACTCTTTACGTAGTACCGCGTATTCTCCTCTTTTCTTACTTTTATCCTTGACTATTGTGTATCCCTGGTATCTTTTTTAACAACCTTTTAACTTCCTTTTTCTTTTGTTCGCACCCATCATCAAACTGTTATTAAATATTCTGTTACCTCTACGAACAACTCGAACCATACAAGCTGCAGCTCCGCACAAAGCACTGACAAATTTATCTAGACTCTCAATCATATTGATTTGTAATAATTGACGGGCTTTCCATATGGTGTCTAGAAATTCATCACATTCAAGTTCATTTCTAGATATACTGGCATACTCATCAGCCCCGAAAATTTCTTTATCTTGCTCTGGTGAATACCTCTCCTCTGATTTGCCACAATTATTTCTCCATATTGCCTCAATTGGTAGGTACCACGAATAGTTACAATCACCAATACGAAAATCAAAGTTTACTATGCACACATACAATGATTAAAAAAAAGGCACAACCAATGTTAGGTAGGCACTCAAGGTCTGACCAGCGCGTTGGGCTAATGCGTAGACATCCGCTAAGTCGTAGCCACGAGACTCTCTTTTTATATTCACTCATCTAAGTTATTAATTCATTTATCCATTAGCTTAAAATCATGAGCAATGTGGTCTCAAAACTTAGCGGATGTGGTGTAGCGTATGTGGACTAGCCCGCACGCAGTGACGATTCCTTGATGAAACTGAAATCAACGTTTAACAACAAGTCACTGTGAACCAGAACATAATCGATCACACAACTTCCATTTGGAGACACAAAAGTGTACTCAACCACACCATCACCATCACAAAGGCCATTCAATATACTCAAATCAAACATAAATCAGTCATCATCCAACAATGTTTCACCAACATTGTTGATAACGGAATCTTTAGAGCAACGTGTATAATTGTCGTCATCCACATTAATACTCTCCATACAGCTCACATGATTTGTCATATCATTTTCAGCTTGTTTGTAACCTGTTCTGACATTCAAATATCCCCTAACCGTGATATTAAGTGTATCCATTTCTTTTTCTAACTATTGTAGTAACGCGTCTACCATTATTTGGACACATCTTTTATCAATTTGTCGTTGTTATGTAGGCCTGTTACGGCATACTTTGTCGCCCCTGCACACTTTGTCGTCGGCGACAAACTGTGCTGCATGCTTTGTCGCCGACGACAAAGTGTGCTGCACAGTTTGTCGTCCCAGCCATGACAAATATCGACAAGTTTGCACACTTTGTCGCCCTTACACACTTTGTCGTCACTTTTCATTGTGACTTGCTGCACATTTTGTCGCCCCTCGAAAGAAAAAAACCCTTCAGATCTGAAGTCAGTCGTGTACACTGGACTCAGACTATTTAAAAAAAAATGATTTTATTTTTATTTTATTTTTTGTAATCCCAGTTATAAGACCGTACTTTACAATCTACATGAAAAAATTATGCGTGCGTGCATGCGTGCGTGCGTGAGCGCGCGCGCGTATGTGTGTGTGTGTGTGTGTGTGTGTGTGTGTGTGTGTGTGTGTGTGTGTGTGTGTGTGTGTTTTGTGGTGTGTGTGTTTGTGTGTGTGTGTGTTGCGCACGCGCACGCGCGTGCGCGCGCGCGCGCGCGCGCGCGCGCGTGTGTGTGTGGTGTGTGTGTGTGTGTGTGTGTGTGTGTGTGTGTGTGTGTGTGTGTGTCTATCTGTATGTGTGTGTGTGTGTGTGTGTGTGTGTGTGTGTGTGTGTGTGTGTGTGTGTGTAAAAAAAAATATGTTCCACACGCTACAGACGAAACAACTGTGATGATCTCTGAATGTAGGACATAATTATGTTTGCTGTGGGTCAAATCAAGCTGCCAACGTTCATTTACTGCACTGGTTTGGGAGGGACTGTGTGAAACCTTGCATTTCTTTCTTGGTATCTTTTTGACACACCAAGAACTGTTCGTACTTTTGTGTACGAAACACCAGCAAATTTCTCTGTGACTTGCCTCCAAACTGTTCTAGACCCAGATCCGAGATTTTCACCAAATCTATGTTTTACTGTCTGTGGTGCCTCACTTTCAATCAGAACTGGTTTTCCTCTGAAATGTACATTTCCTTCTACCAAACAAAAGTCATGTTTGCGTCTTTGATACTGCCTCACAGTACTTTTTTCCACAGCAGTGCGGTTTTTCTTGGAACTTTCTCTCTGTCTCTTTTCTGTGTCTCTGTCTGTCTGTGTGTCTGTCTAAGACGTCGAAGTATGAATACTTATCTTTGGAAACGGATTGCTCTGGCGCTAGGGCAGCTGTCTTCCTGGTCGACTTGCTTTGCTTGATCCATGTTCTCATTCGATCTGGTAACACACACACATACTACTACTCCTCCTCCTACTACTACTAGTAATAATAATGATAAATTAATATGTGGAGGATCTATTGTTTCCTCAGGAAACCATTCAGATATTTCTCCCTGTGAACATGGTGTCCTTAAGATTTATGGATTGTAGGAGCGCGAGAGTGAAGGGTTGAACAGCCAAACACACAGACGCATAGACAGGCGAACAGTATGTAGGTCAGTAGACAGGCAGGCCGGCAGGCAGCCAAGCAGGTAGGTAGATAGGAAGACAGACAGAAGACTAGACAGAGAGACGGACAGATAGATAGACAAACAGAGATAGATAGATAGATAGATAGTAGATAGATAGATAGATAGATAGATAGATAGACGTACAGACAGACAGGCATGCAGGCAGACATACAGACAGGCAGATAGACAGACAGATACATCTATAGATAGATGATAGAGAGATAGGGAGATAGATAGATTGATTGATAGATAGACAGGCAGACACACAGAAGATAGGTAGGTGGGTGGGTAGGTAGGTAACTAATACGGGGTGCTGGTGGGTTTTGGTCAACGAACTGTCTAGAAAACTAACTTGCAACAGGTCTGACCAATAATCAGATGCTCAGAAGCTCCTGCCCTCCATTGTGAAAATTCAGACCTTTTATAGGAGGACATATCCGGTCGATTCTTCCAACTGCCCGACAAAGTATGCCGACAAAGATCCCGACAAAGTATGCCGACAAAGATGCCCGACGAACTATGCCGACCAAGAGCGCCCGACAAAGCATGCCGACAAAGAGCGCCCGACAACGTATGCCGACAAAGATCGCCGCGCTTGTTAGGAAAATCTAATTTTCCTGCCTGTCATCGTCAGGGTGTGGGGCCACACTTTCTCCCAACCCCACACTTTCTCCCAGCCCCACACTTTCTCCCAGTCCCACACTTTCTTCCCAACCCACACTCTCTCCCAACCCCACACTTTCTCCCAGTCCCACACTTTCTCAACCAACCCACACTTTCTCCCAGTCCCACACTTTCTCCCAACCCCACACTTTCTCCCAACCCCACACTTTCTCCCAGTCCCACACTTTCTCCCAGTCCCACACTTTCTCCCAACCCCACACTTTCTTCCAGTCCACACTTTCTCCCAGTCCACACTTTCTCCCAACCCACACTTTCTTCCAGTCCCACACTTTTCTCCCAGTCCCACACTTTCTCCAGTCCCACACTTTCTCCAGTCCCACACTTTCTCCCAACCCCACACTTTCTCCCAACCCCACACTTTCTCCCAGTCCCACACATTTCTCCCAGTCCCACACTTTCTCCCAGTCCCACACTTTCTCCGTCCACACTTTCTTCCAGTCCCACACTTCTCTCCAGTCCCACACTTTCTCCAGTCCCACACTTTCTCCCAACCCCACACTTTCTCCCAGTCCACACTTTCTCCAACCCCACACTTTCTCCAACCCCACACTTTCTCCCAGTCCCACACTTTCTTCCAGTCCACACTTTCTCCCAGTCCCACACTTTCTCCCAACCCCACACTTTCTCCCAGTCCCACACTTTCTCCCAGTCCACACTTTCTCCCAACCCACACTTTCTCCCAACCCCACACGTTCTCCCAGTCCCACACTTTCTTCCAGTCCCACACTTTCTCCCAACCCCACACTTTCTCCCAGTCCCACACTTTCCCAACCCCACACTTTCTCCAGTCCCACACTTTTCTCCAGTCCCACACTTTCTCCCAACCCCACACTTTCTCCAGTCCCACACTTTCTCCCAACCCCACACTTTCTCCCAACCCCACACTTTCTTCCAGTCCACACTTTCTCCAGTCCCACACTTTCTCCCAACCCCACACGTTCTCCCAACCCCACACTTTCTCCCAACCCCACACTTTCTCCCAGTCCACACTTTCTCCAGTCCACACACTTTCTCCCAACCCCACACTTTCTCCCAGTCCCACACTTTCTCCCAGTCCCACACTTTCTCCAACCCACACTTTCTTCCAGTCCACACTTTCTTCCAGTCCCACACTTTCTCCCAACCCCACACTTTCTCCCATCCACACTTTCTCCCAGTCCCACACTTTCTCCCAACCCCACACTTTCTCCCAACCCACACTTTCTCCCAAACCCCACACTTTCTTCCAGTCCCACACTTTCTCCCAGTCCCACACTTTCTCCCAACCCCACACTTTCTCCAATCCCACACTTCTCCCAACCCACACTTTCTCCCAACCCCACACTTTCTTCCAGTCCCACACTTCTTCTCCAGTCCCACACTTTCTCCCAACCCACACTTTCTCCCAACCCCACACTTCTCCCAACCCCACACTTTCTCCAGTCCCACACTTTCTCCAGTCCCACACTTTCTCCCAACCCCACACTTTCTCCCAGTCCCACACTTTCTCCCAACCCCACACTTTCTCCAGTCCCACACTTTCTCCCAACCCCACACTTTCTCCAGTCCCACACTTTCTCCCAACCCCACACTTTCTCCCAACCCACAACTTTCTCCCAGTCCCCACTTTCTCCCAACCCACACTTTCTCCCAGTCCACCACACTTTCTCCCAACCCCAAAACTTTCTCCCAACCCCACACTTTCTCCCAGTCCCACACTTTCTCCAACCCCACACTTTCTCCAGTCCACACTTTCTCCAGTCCCACACTTTCTCCCAGTCCCACACTTTCTCCAACCCACACTTTCTCCCAGCCCCACACTTTCTCCCAGTCCCACACTTTCTCCCAACCCCACACATTCTCCCAACCCCACACTTTCTCCCAACCCACACTTTCTCCAGTCCCACACTTTCTTCCAGTCCACACTTTCTCCCTGTCCCACACTTTCTCCCAGTCCCAACTTTCTCCCACTCCCACACTTTCTCCCAACCCCACACTTTCTCCAGTCCCACACTTTCTCCCAGTCCCACACTTTCTCCCAACCCCACACTTTCTCCCAACCCCACACTTCTCCCCAACCCCACACTTTCTCCAGTCCCACACTTTCTCCCAACCCCACACTTTCTCCCAACCCCACACTTCTCCCAGTCCCACACTTTCTCCAGTCCACACTTTCTCCATCCCACACTTTCTCCCAACCCCACACTTTCTCCCAGTCCACACTTTCTTCAGTCCCACACTTTCTCCCAGTCCACACTTTCCCCAACCCCACACTTTCTCCCAACCCCACACTTTCTCCCAACCCACACTTTCTCCCAACCCCACACTCTTCTCCAACCCCACACTTTCTCCAGTCCCACACTTTCTTCCAGTCCCACACTTTCTCCCAGTCCACACACTTTCTCCCAACCCCACACTTTCTCCAGTCCCACTTTCTCCAACCCCACACTTTCTCCCAGTCCCACACTTTCTCCCAACCCCACACTTTCTCCCAACCCACACTTTCTCCGAGTCCACACTTTCTCCCACCCCCACACTTTCTCCAGTCCCACAACTTTCTCCCAGTCCCACACTTTCTCCCAGTCCCACACTTTCTCCCACACCACACTTTCTCCCAGCCCACACTTTCTCCCAGTCCCACACTTTCTCCAACCCCACACTTCTCCCAACCCACACGTTCTCCAACCCCACACTTTCTCCCAGTCCCACACTTTCTTCCAGTCCCACACTTTCTCCCAGTCCCACACTTTCTCCCAGTCCCACACTTCTCCCAGTCCCACACTTTCTCCCAACCCCACCTTTCTCCCAGTCCCACACTTTCTCCCAGTCCCACACTTTCTCCCAACCCCACACTTTCTCCAACCCCACACTTTCTCCAGTCCACACTTTCTCCAACCCCACACTTTCTCCCAACCCCACACTTTCTCCAACCCCACACTTTCTCCCAGTCCCACACTTTCTCCCTAGTCCCACACTTTCTCACCAACCCCACACTTTCTCCCAACCCACACTCTCTCCCAACCCACACTTTCTCCCAGGGCCACACTTTCTTCAGTCCCACACTTTCTCCCAACCCCACACTTTCTCCCAACCCACACTTTCTCCCAACCCCACACTTTCTCCAGTCCCACACTTTCTCCCAGTCCACACTTCTCCCAACCCCACACTTTCTCCCAGTCCCACACTTTTCCCAACCCCACACTTTCTCCCAAACCCACACTTTTCTCCAGTCCCACACTTTCTCCCAGCCCCACACTTTCTCCCAACCCCACACTTTCTCCAGTCCCACACTTTCTTCCAGTCCCACACTTTCTCCCAACCCCACACTTTCTCCCAGTCCCACACTTTCTCCCAACTCCACACTTTCGCCCAGTCCCACACTTTCTCCCAACCCCACACTTTCTCCAGTCCCACACTTTCTCCAGTCCCACACTTTCTCCAACCCACACTTTCTCCCAACCCCACACTTTCTCCCAACGCCACACTTTCTCCCAACCCCACACTTTCTCCCAGTCCCACACTTTCTCCAGTCCCACACTTTCTCCAGTCCCACACTTTCTCCAACCCCACACTTTCTCCCAACCCCACACTTTTCTCCCAGTCCCACACTTTCTCCCAGTCCACACTTTCTCCCAACCCCACACTTTCTCCCAACCCCACACTTTCTTCCAGTCCCACACTTTCTCCCAACCCCACACTTTCTCCCAACCCCACTCTTTCTTCCAGTCCCACACTTTCTCCTGACCCCACAGTTTTCCCCAACCCCACACTCTCTCCCAGTCCCACACTTTCTCCCAACCCCACACTTTCTCCTGACCCCACACTTTCTCCCAACCCCACACTTTCTCCAACCCCACACTTTCTCCCAACCCCACACTTTCTCCCAACCCCACACTTTCTCCCAACCCCACACTTTCTCCCAGTCCCACACTTTCTCCCAACCCCACACTTTCTCCCAGTCCCACACTTTCTCCCAGTCCACACTTTCTCCCAACCCCACACTTTCTCCAGTCCACACTTTCTCCCAGTCCCACAACTTTCTCCGAAATTCGGAGAATAATCTAAAAGAGAAATGTTTCATATTATTACACTGCGTGTATGATATGAAATATAAACGGAATAATGTAGTAGAGAAAGTGTTTTATATTATTACACTCTCTGTGTGCTAGTTGAACTGAAACTCTCTCTCTCTCTCTCTCTCTCTCCTCTCTCTCTCTCTCTCTCTCTCTCTCTCTCTCTCTCTCTCTCTCTCTCAGAAATGGGAATTAACGGACAGAGTCGAAATGAGAAGGGGCGAAATGGGAAAGGGACGAATTGGGAGGGGGGAGGTGGGGACAGGAAGGGGCGAAATGGGAAAGGGCGAATTGGGAGGGGGAGGTGGGGGACAGGAAGGGGCGAAATGGGAAAGGGACGAATTGGGAGGGGGGAGGTGGGGGACAGGAAGGGGCGAAATGGGAAAGGGACGAATTGGGAGGGGGGAGGTGGGGGACAGGAAGGGGCGAAATGGGAAAGGGACGAATTGGGAGGGGAGGTGGGGGACAGGAAGGGGCGAAATGGGAAAGGGACGAATTGGGAGGGGAGGTGGGGACAGGAAGGGGCGGAATGGGAAAGGGACGAATTGGGAGGGGAGGGGGGGGGGCAGGAAGGGGCGGAATGGGAAAGGGACGAATTGGGAGGGGAGGGGGGGGGGACAGGAAGGGTCGGAATGGGAAAGGTATGCCTGGATGAACGGGGAAGGGGCAGATTGGGAAGGGGGCGAAATAGGAATAAGGGGCGAAACAGAAGGGGGCAGAACGGGACAGGGGCGACATGGCAAGGGGGGCGGAATAGGAAGGGGTGAAATGGGAATAGATTGGGGACGAAATGGGAAGGGGTGAAGTGAGTGGGGGGGGGGGGTCGGCCCGCTATTGCGTGGGGCCGCTATTGCGCGGGGCCGCTATTGCGCGGTGACTATTTGTCATTCAACCAGTCTCTCAAAACAGTGTAACAGAAATCGCCAAAGCCAAGAGACGCAGCCTGGAGAATACTGTGCTGACAATCATTCAAACGTGTTCCAAGTCGGGTTTTTGTTACATTCTCTCAAATGTTCTTTCCTTGACTACTTTAGTTAAAAACTACCTAATTTGCAACCAAAAATACCGGACTTTGTGCGGGAATCCGGATAAGGTATACTGTTAAAAAAAAGAAACGCAAAATGCCAAGCTGCCGATTTGAAACACAATTTATTGAAGCTCAGTGTGACAACACGTTTAATGTGAAAATGACAAAAACAGGTCATCAGTAGGACAGAAGTCTCCCCTGCAATGCTGTGGTAAAGAACCAGCCCCAGACCCTCAGGAATCGGCAGGCCGCTTCCAAAGTCAGTAACGGGTGTGACCCCCTCTGGCTGCAATGGTAGCCTGGCATCTGCGGGCAATGAAGCAATAATGTTCCTGATTGTCTGCTGTGGGATGGCCGCCCACTCGGCCTGCAATGCCAGGAACAGTTCATTTGGAGTCGCTAGGGCGTTGGCCCTCACTCTCAGGCGTCTGTCCAAAACGTCCCAACGTGCTCAATAGGATTCAAATCCGGGGGAAGAGAGGGCCAGGCCAGGGTGTTGATGTTGTTGGCGGTAAAGAAGGCTGTGGTCAGGCGTGCTGTGTGGGGCCTTGGCGTTGTCCTGCTGGAACACGGCCCTGGGAGTGGCCATTAGAGGCAGGACGTGTGGCTGAACAATGACCTGGACGTACTGCTGGGCTGTCAGGTGACCTTCCACGCGCACCAGCTGGCTCCTGCCTGTGTTGCTGATGGCCCCCCATACCATGACATTGCCGCCACCATGCGGAGGTGCCTCGTCGACGTAGTTCTGCTGGTTGCGTTCATTAAAACCCGGCGGTAAACCCATCGCCTCCTGTCATGGCGCTGCAGCAAAACTGTGACTCATCCGAGAACCAGACGTGTCGCCAATGGTTCCTCAGTGTCCAGTGTCTGTGTTGCGTAGCCCATTGCAGTCTGGTCTGTCGATGGCGCCCCGTCATTACGTTGCCACGTAGGGCCTGTAAGCCCTCAGCCCAGCAGCATGCAGCCTGTTTCCGGACAGTCTGGCCCGGAGATGCGACGGACACCAGCGCATGCCTGGACAGTGGACGAGGCCGCAGGAAGCGATTGCGGAGATGTCTGAGGCGTATAAAGCGGTCCTGGGCTGGCGTTGTGATATGAGTCGGCCTGACCTCGGGGCATCAGCTGATGACCCTGTCCTCTGGAAGCGAGTCCAAAGTCGGCATATGGTACTGGGGGAGACATTCAAAGCATGGGCCACATCAGTTGCACTCTGACCAACTTGCAAACGACCCAGGGCGTTTTCTCTCTCTGCTGGGCTCAAACGTGGCATGCTGTTTTTTGGTACGGTGTGCCTCCCGGGTTGCCAAAATGACCCGGCTTTTATACTGCACTAAGACCATGGTGTGTGTGTGTTCACCACTGAGTTGGGCATGCTTTGCAGGCGAAACAACAGAAGCACAACCCAATGTTTGCACTGTCGCACCTGGCCCACAACACGCACGTGCACATAGTGACAACCTAAATCAATGTTATACTAGCACGTCGACGTTCAAGACATACATCAGGGCGGTTTTTGGTGTGTTCCCCAACTGTATGGTCCACCCCAGGTGGCAAAATTTCATTTTGCGTTTTTTTTTTTGAACAGTATATAATATACGATGCAGCCTAAGGTAAAAATATACGATGCAGCCTAAGGTATAATACACGATGCAGCCTAAGGTATAATATACGAATGCAGCCTAAGGTCTAATATACGATGCAGCCTAAGGTATAATACACGATGCAGCCTAAGGTATAATACACGATGCAGCCTAAGGTATAATACACGATGCAGCCTAAGGTATAATATACGATGCGGCCTAAGGTATAATACACGATGCAGCCTAAGGTATAATACACGATGCAGCCTAAGGTATAATACACGATGCAGCCCAAGGTATAATACACGATGCAGCCTAAGGTATAATATACGATGCAGCCTAAGGTATAATCCACGATGCAGCCTAAGGTATAATACACGATGCAGCCTAAGGAATAATATACGATGCAGCCTAAGGTATAATATACGATGCAGCCTAAGGTATAATATACTATGCAGCCTAAGGTATAATCAAAGTAAGCCACAATGCAGCCTAAGGTATAAATACACAGTGCCGCCTAAGGTATAGCATACGTTGCAGCCTAAGTTACAATGTACGATGCAGCCTAAGGCTGCAACGTATTTTATACCTTAGGCGACACTGTTTTATACTTTAGGCTGCTAGCCTTCATGGCAAAGACTATGTATATTAATGTTCTTAGGTCGCGCAATAGCGGACCCGCGCAATAGCGGACCCGCGCAATAGCAATAGCGGACCCGCGCAATAGCGGACCCGCGCAATGGGAATAATCCGTGAGCATCATCCTTGACCCATAGTAAATATACCTTCAAAGTTTCAAAAAGATCGGCCCAGTACTTTTGTTGCAGCGCGTGGAACACACTTTGTTCACACACACACAGAGAGAGAGAGAGAGAGAGAGAGAGAGAGAGAGAGAGAGAGAGAGAGAGAGAGAGAGAGAGAGGAGAGAGAGAGAGAGAACACGAATCTTTTCGTACACGAATCTTTATTGAGGGTAATTGGTTAAGCTAAGAGTTTCTTTACACCAGGCCCTCTAGAGAAAAGAAAAAAGAAAAAAAAAGAGACAAAAATAAATCAATCACACACACACACACACACACACACACACACACACACACACACACACACACACACACACACGCACACACACATATATATATGCACAAACGCACACACACTTATGCAAACAAATATATAATAATGAAGAGAGAGAGAGAGAGAGAGAGAGAGAGAGAGAGAGAGAGAGAGAGTTTTTACGTTCCGATTGTAAAGTACTCTTTTTTGTCTGTTTGTTTGTTTCTTTGTTAGTTGTTGTTGTTTCAACTGAGAGTACAAGAAAATCGAGTCAGA
>CM031601.1:84162337-84164837 GCA_018398815.1 Conus ventricosus | reverse complement strand
TTGGTGTGCGCGCGCGCGCGGTGTGTGTGGTGTGTATGTGGGTTTTGTGGGTGGGTTTTGTGGTGTGTGTTTGGGGGTGGTGTGGTTTGGGGTTATACGTCGTGTTCATGTCTGGTGTGTGTGAGGTGTCTGTGTGGTATGTGTTGTGTGTGTATTGTTAGAGAGAGAGGATATATACAGCTGAGTCCTTGTCTCGTTTTGTCTCTGTTTCTGTCTCTGTCTCTGTCTCCTTCTGTTCCTCCCTGTCTCTGCCCCTCTCCCTCTCTCTCTCTCTCTCTCTCCTCTCTCTCGTGTTTGCGTGTGTGTGCGCCGCGCGCGGGCGCGCGCCGCCCGCGCGCCGCGCGCGCGCTTTGGTGTGTGTGTGTGTGTGGTGGTTGTGTGCGCGCGTGTGTTAAAATTACCAAAACTTTTTTTAAAAGGGAATCACACTTCGCCCTATTGATCCTAACCAAGTCAACACAAAACGATTATGAAAGACCAGTTGTGTCCGCAGTCGCTCTGGGGACAAAACAAACTTCGCGCATGATTTCAACCCACACGGGCAGCGTGCTTTTAGTCATTGTTTACCTCAGCACTAATTTACTCCTCGTTCAAGGAAAAGAACTCTGACAGTCAGTACCAAACCGTCAGAGTTATTTCCCTTGAGCAAGAAGTAACCGAACCCAAAACAGTCTGGTTTTGACTGCTGTTGGCAGAAGGAATTCAAGGAAATCTAACTTCTCCGTGTCACACAACAGGACAAAGAGGATGTTCACCAGCTATGTGCATCAGCCACAAATGTGAAGTTCGTTCCATGTGAACAGATTAAGCCGGCAAAATTATGTTTTTTGTAACGTTTTTTAATCTATCAAAAATCGTTTTGAACAGACGCTTTGGTTTATTTCAGCTCAACGCAATTCGCCAGAAAACATTCGTATTGTGTGTTGTTTGTTGGTTGGTTTTAATGGGGAAATAGTAGTTTAAAATGTCATTGTTTTTCCACGCATCATCGGATCTCAATTAAGGTGAGAACAATTTTGAGGTTTGCAACACCAACGCGAACCTATCGGTAACACATCAATGAGCATAACAAAACCTTACTTAATATACATGTGTCAGTAATAAGTGTTAGTATCTTGTCTTACAAAGAATTTTCATTTCATTTGAAAAAACCCATCTCTATTCAACACTGGGATCGATGATAGCTCTATTTGCTGTCAACGAGTAGGGAAAACAACACTGGCAAAACAAAATGAAAAACAAAGGTAGCAGGTCAGGAGAAATATAGGGACCCTAACAACACTTTAGAAGACCAGCAGAACAAGCAAATGAGACAGACCTGTTGAAAATTAGAAGGAGAACAGAACATTGAAATAAGAGTGACCTGTTAATAATTTAGAAGGAGAACAGAACATTAACGTCGCCTGTACTGCTCTCCTTACCTACGATGCAAAATGAAATAAATCTGATTTAAAAAAACTAAATGAATAAATCTCAAACGTTGTCAAGATGGCGGATACAAATCTGAACAGCCAGGCTACTGGCAACGACAGCTGACCGTGTGTAACGTGCAGTTACCATTCCAACCCCCAGTATCACCCCCGAAAGGGTGGGAAAGGGCACGTGCTGAGGGGTAAGCATTCCACGGGTAAATGCAGACACGTGCTCAGACTGACCCCATGCCATGTGACATAGCTGTAGAAATGGGCACGTGCCTAACTTTACTCCTCAAGATGTTTCTGACCCATGCCCCAAATCACTCAGCGAGGAGTCGAGTGCATTAAAACTGGGTAGGGATTAGTTACAAAGTGAAGGCGACAGCAGGCAGAATCTAAAACAAATCTTTAAACTTGTATGTAGTAACTCCGCTTAACATGAACAAACGGATCACAAGACAAAACACGACGCGCTTCGACCTTTTAGGTCTTCTTCAGAGGGCAAGCAACACTTAGGACAATAAAAATTAAGAATGAGCAATTACTTATCTTGTCCAAATTCAGCGCAGTCACTTATCTTGTCAAATTCAGCGTAGTCACTTATCTTGTCAAATTCGACATCCATCTTGCGCCGAATTTGACAAGAGAACGTGATTGCTCGTTCTTCATTTTCGTTGCCCTGAGTGTTGTTTATCTTGCCTGTAGAAGACCTAGGAGGTCGAAACGCGTCGTGCCATGGTTTGCAATTCGTTTGTTCATGTTTGGCGGAGTTGTTATACACAATTTTCCAGATTTGGGGTAGGATTAGTTCTGACCAAGGTACAGAATTGTCCAGAATCACTCCCTCTCCTCCCCTCCCTTCCCCCCCCCCCCCCCCCCCCCCCCCCCCCTCCCCTACCACGCCTTAAATTTCACGTGTAGTGTGCTTTGATCAGTACGTTTCGTTGTTTGAAACTCTTCGAAAGTTTGGAAGGGGGTAGGGGTTCGGGTAATAGTGATTGGGAACAAAACATGAAGTCGTTCTGGATTTACTCCACCGGGGTGAGTTTGGGCACGGACTCTTTCATAGCTGTGGGACTGTGATT
>CM031601.1:84112337-84147337 GCA_018398815.1 Conus ventricosus | reverse complement strand
CCGTGAATTTGAAACCATGTTGACCTCAACACAAGAGGAACGAAGTTTGCACTCTGAAACTGTCTCGGCTTCCACACAAGAGGCGAGAGAGATGAACTCCGAAACGGTCGTGTTGTCTACACGTAAGGCAAGGGAGAGAAAGTCTGAAGCTGCCTTTATGTCAACACACGAGGCAAGGGAGAGAAATTCTGAAACTGCCTTCATGTCAACACACGAGGCAAGAGAGATAAACTCTGAAACTACCTCCATGTCAACACACGAGGCAAGGGACAGAAACTCTGAAACTGCCTTTATGTCAACGCAGGGGGCAAAGGAGACTGACTCTGCCTCGATCTTGACACCAAGACAACTTGAGCATAGCAGTGGTTTTACTTCCAACCAGATTGATCCCGAACACATCCTGACGCCAGAACAATCCAAACAGAAAAGAATGTGTGGAGTTTCAGAGATGGTCACCTGATGGTCCGTTCCTGTCGAAGCCATCCACGCCCGATAATCTATGGACCTCTGACACTCTCAGAAAGCTGTCGTCACTCCGGAGTTTTCGCGACAGCTGTTACGAACCTCCCCAGTCCGCAGTCATTGGCGCTGACAAAGATTTGGCAGGTAAACCTACAACTGATTGTTTATTCTCCAGGCAACAAATAGTTCTAACCATACTGGCAAAATACTGTGCAATGTTCATTTAAAAGCTACCACTGTTTTAACTGCTTCTGCTGTTGCTTTTACATATGTAATGCTAATCTAAAACGCAATACAGCGCTCCTGTTCTTGTTATCACTGTACGTACTGGTTCTGTCGTTTCTTACAACACGTACTGTTCTTCGTTATGCTACTACGTTAAAACACTGAGAAATGCTCCTGGTGTTGCTGTCAGTGTTCCGACTGCTTCTGCTATCGCTTGCAAAGTATTTCTGGTGCTAAGTGCGTTATTGGTGTAAATACATTTGGTGCTGCCTTTGCTGATTCAACTTGTAGAGATGCCACTGATACTGCTCCTGATACTGCTCCTGATACTTCTGATGTAAATGTTCTGTCCCCGCTACTTCTGATGACGCTGCTGAGTCTGCTGCTGCAGCTATGTTCATTTCTACTGCGGTATAACAGCATCTTAAAAACAGTCTCTGCCTGCTTGTCTGTATGTCTGTCTGTCTGTCTGTCTGTCTTTCTCTCTCTGTCTCTGTCTCTCCCCTCTCTCTCTCTCTCTCTCTCTCTCTCTCTCTCTCTCTGTCTTTCTTTCTCTCTCTCTGTCTTTCTCACTCTCTGTCTTTCTCTCTCACTCTCTGTCTTTCTCTCTCTCTCTCTGTCTCTCTCTCTCTCTCTCTCTCTCTCTCTCTCTCTCTCTCTCTCTGTCTCTCTCTTTCTCTCTCTCTTTCTCTCTCTCTTCTCTTCTCTTTTTCCCCTCCCCTCTAACCACTCACTAATTCACCCTGTCCTCTTCTACACTTGCAGTCTGCAGTTTGGAGTATGTGGAGGTAGGATGAGAAGCAGGGGGTGGGTTAGAGGAAGACGGAATAACCGAAAGTACGTAATCACCAGTGAGGGTATCAGTTTCTGGCCAAGGAAGAGCGTTGTGCTTTACAAGCCGTTTCATGACGCATCTTGGCCCGAGAGTTACAATAGTGTAAAATGAACAAAGCTCCAAAAGGTCCATTCCTGAAGTTACTTCTTCTCTATTATCAGTCTTCTAATCTGAGTCCAAGGCACAATCATCTATAGATCAAGGCGCCCCAAAACAATGCTGCTGATGGTGTTTGGTCACGTGATCACACAGAATTCAGCTGGTTTCAAAGTCGAGATGACTACAGGCGGAAATTGAATCAAACAAAAGCAAGAAGATTGATCAAGCCGCAAGCTGAAGGAACAAACAAATCACGAAGCTGATACAACACGTTTCGACCTATTGTGTCTTCTTCAGTCGGAACAGTAGCATTCAAAAGACGGGAAAATATGTTTTTCTTGCGTGCGCGCTCATACGCACGAGCACACGCACGCACTCACACACACACACACACACACACACACACACACACACACACACACACACACACACACACACACACACACATTATTTGCATGAAATAGCAGTTTTCACTTTTACTGCTGCACTTTGTCTGGTTCACAGTTGCAGATTTGAAGGAGAATTCTAAAGTTCCAAAGGAAAAGAGCAGGTCTAAGTTCAATGGTATAACTACTGATGATCCGTTTACGTCTACACTGCATGTCGTTACTTAAGAGAACAGGAAAACACCGATTCTAACTCACCCTAGCCCTCACCTAGGTTCGGGGCTAGGGCGACCTAGAATCGGTGTTTTCCTGTTCTCTGACAAGTAAGACTTCAATAACCAAAAAATAACGATTATCTACAAACAAACATACTGTGTAGGATTGTCCGTTTTTTAATACTAATTTACTAAACTTTTCAGATTTCAGTTTTTCCGCGTTTTTTCTGATCATTATCAATAACATCATTTTCGCGCAGACAGTCATTTTCAATAACATCATTTTTGCGGAGACAGTCACCAAACTAAGACTTGGCTGAGACACTATGCGAACAACCCTAATTAGAGGGCTTGGGGTTTGTGGCTGGACAGCGGCCCTGGGTGGCTTATGCGATACCTGTAATTAACTAACTGTAACCACCATAAGGCGGGGGCTGGTGGCGCTTGGCTTCCCACCGTTGAAGATAGTCTAGGTCTTCTTGGGGAGGGCGGGTGGTGGAGGGGTGGGAGGAAAGGGCAGGGGAGGAGACAAAAAGGAGGGTGGGTGGGTGGATGGAAGGTAATATTGTACGAATTCTGGCCGGGTTTGAGTCAGGAATTGGTATTTATTACTTTTTGTTAGTAAACGCTACAAACATACATACTGTGTATATTTTTGACATAAAATCCGCACACTTATCCCCGCATGTCTTCCACTGAAAGATAGTTTTGACAAAGTGTTTCTTTCTGCTGAACAGTCATCTATAATAAATAGTGTCTGCGTTCCCTCAAACAGTCTGTACTACTCTGTCACCTTTTTTGCAAGACCAAGACAACACAATTATAACGACGTAGTAAGTCAGCAGGCTGTGCGGCCCGTTTACAAACTGTGTGTTTCCCTATGTTCTAACCAAAAAAATCAATAAAACACGCCTTGCGTTTCTTCTCTCCCAGGCCAACGATTGCATCAGGAACATTCTAGGCTGCTACGTCAAGGCTGCCACGTGACACGCGATGGGCTGATGTCACAGCGGACCAATCAGCGAGGCGTTTACAATTAAGTGCAGTGCTTACGGCGCTCACATGACTAGGAACACCAACATTCCCCCACTGACTCCCGGACTAGCAGGACGCGTTTACTGTGCTGTGTGCTTGGCTGTGTTATTCTAAAATGGTGAACCGGTTTACCGAGGAACAGAATCGTGCTATTCAAGATCACAAGTTTTACTTTAACTGCATGTTAGAGTATTTGTCGAAAAAAGAATTAGGTGAAGCATGTTCTTTACCAGTTAAACCAAAAAGAAGCATTGCTTTTCTAGAAGGTGGAGAAAAGGAAAAAAGCGAACTAACTGCTTTGGAAATGAACGACTATCTTCAAGGTTTGTTAGTTCAAGGAAATGAAAACGTTGAAGGCAATATTGTTGACCAAGATACAGCCAATTTCAATGCGTGTTTGACTATCGATGAGATGGTTCCTTTTTTTAAAAATGGCGCTGCATTGTTGAAAGTTGGCCAAAGCAAAACAATCCATCATGCGTTGATTGTTGGGCGTTGGCTTGAGACAGCCCAAGTCATGTTTAAAAAACAAAAAAAACGCATCAAACATGGCGTTCATTTCTTAAGACGCAGGTAAACATGGCTGATTCGCATGCTAGAAAACTTATTCAAATTTCTATGTGTTTTTATAACTATCCTAAATTTCATAAGCTAGGAATCAGTATAAATGAACTGTGTAGCAAACGCCAAACCATTATTAAACTTATGCAACTGGATAACGATTTTCGAATGTTCTGGCAAACAAACTAGATAGGGCTAGGCAGACCTTAGTACATCTACCAGTATGGAGAGGAGTAGTGTGTGGCCAGCACTATCTTCATATAAATGCTCCAAATATACAATGACGGATGTACTACTACTGGCGATTAGAGCCGCCATAAAAGCTTGGCTACAGCAATTACTGCTGTAACTCTGCCAAAGCCAGTTGCAAGCCTGGTTGAGAAAAGAGGAGCACAGCAAACTAGGCCAAGTGATCATATGTGATCACTTGACCTGCAAAGCGCGGCAGCCTGCCGCCAATGACGTCAGCACGGAGCACCTGCAAAGCTCGGCGGCAAACTAGGCCAAGTGATCATATATGATCACTTGACCTGCAAAGCGCGGCAGCACCTGCAAAGCTCAGCGGCAAACTAGGCCAAACGACCCTATGTGATCACTTGGCCTAGTTGATTGAGGTTGCGAGCGGGACACAACCTGTTTAGTCACAAAGCAAGAAGTGGCCCTAGTAGTTCCACTTCTTGTTTGTTTGTTGGTGTTTGTGTGTTTTGTCCTACCCCACGCATGCACACCCCCCACCCCACACCCCCACCCCACGCATGCACACCCCCCACCCCACCCCCACCCCACGCATGCACTCAAGTCACTTCTAAGTTCTTACTCAAGTTGTCCTCAAGTCATCCTCAAGTTGTCCTCAAGTCATCCTCAAGTCACCCCAAGTCACTTCTAAGTTCTTACTCAAGTTGTCCTCAAGTCATCCTCAAGTCATCCTGAAGTCATCCTCAAGTCATCCACAAGTTCTTACCCAAGTTATCCTCAAGTTATTCTCAAGTCACTTCTAAGTTCTTATTCAAGTTGTCCTCAAGTCATCCTCAAGTTCTTACCAAGTTAACCTAAGATCATAACTAAGTCATCCTCTAAGTACAACCAAGTTCTTATTCAAGTTATCTTATAATTATCAAAAAAAAATACAATCTATGTTTTTGTCTTAAACAGCAGATGTCTAATATAGTACACACACGCCTCAAAAAACGCGTCATCACTGAGAATATCTTGCTCGGCGTTCTCTGCGCGAGATCGGTCAGCATAGATCTTAATGAAGTTCTACATCCTAAGCAACCGCATTGATTACAATTCTGGTCTATGGAAATGTTTTTTATAGACTCCATGTCTTTATTTATAGACTCCATCATTTTATAATACGCCATGATCTATTTTTATCAAAAAATTTAAAATTAAGTTCTTAAAATATTATTGCATCTGAAATGGATCAAAATGATCTTTTGTTGTTGACGGTTCTGGCGTGCTGTTGTCTTCTGTATTTAGTGGTTCAGAGTTGTTTTGACTGCTTTTGTTTTTGTTGCCATTGTTTATATATTTTATAACAGTAATAACCACCCCCAGCAGCAGCAAGGGCGCCAAAAATGGCAACAGTTTTAAGTTCAATATTCCATGTAAGACTTTGGGCTGTAGGCCTTGAATCACATGGAGTTTTTATAGCTGGCATTGAATCAACTTGTTCTGGCGTTGGCGGTTTATTATGAGTTATATTCTGTAACTGTAATTTTTTTTGTCTGTTCCACTCTGCTAATTTTCTTCCTGCTTTAACACGCCCAGGATGAGGATGCTTTTCATGGTCTCCACCTGATTCAGTGTTTCTGCTGATTTTCTGCTTGTTACTTTCTCCACCTGATCAGTGTTTTCTGATTCTGCTGATTTTCCTGGCTCGGTCATTTTGAAGGGAAATAAAATCTATATGATTAAAAGTTATTAATCCCATGATTAATGGCGATAACAATGTTCCAAATCTGTAGTATAGATCACATCCTAGAGACTCTAATGATTTTGTAAAACTGGATCCTGCGTTAAATCATACGTAAGATCTTGTTCAGAATCAATGGGAGCAAATTTACTGACTAGTTTAGTGTACAAACTAAGAACTGTTTGCCCCACACTTTTTACCATTCTCGACCCCAGCTGCGCTTCATATCTGTTATGATACTTTATAATGTCTTGCGGCGACATCTGTTGAATCTGTTCAATGCTGAATTCATTGCCGAGGAACTGTTTTGTTTTTCCACACGCCGCCAAAGAATACAGCCTTTTCCTTTTTGGGCATAATAGCTTGGTCATCAACTTCTTCATTTGTAAGTCCAAGACAGTTTAGGCCGCTCTGTAGCTCTAGCAGGTCATCGCTGTTCATGTTTTTTATTAATTATAATTATTTTTATTTTTTAAAATGAGCACCGAAAAAACTGTCGCCAACCTTGTATACCATTCTGCCGTTATTGAGGCCTAAGTGTAGGATACTCAATGCTTGGTAAAAGCCTGTTAAAAATAAAACCGGCAGATCTTGGCAAACTAGACTTTGAGGATTCAGCAAAACTGATTGCTATTATTGCAGCTTCGTTCGCTACGAAAGATTTTTTAGTTAAGCAAGGAATAATTCCAGAGAATATAAATATGTAAAAAAATACATTTATAAAAAATGGCTTCACTCGTAATGATGATAGGTGGCGCTGTGGTGAATGCGCTTGCTTTTAGCGGAAGTAATTACGCATTTAGTAAACTACGGGACGACGGCGAGAGAAAAAGGCATAACAAAGCTGTGGAGCAACTAGCTGCAGCACAAGATCGCTATGAAAAGCAGAGAATTGAGCAGTTAGATTTTATTAATAACACACTGAAAAAACAAGGCATGCAGCTTACACATTTAAAGATGTTGATCAAGCAATAAAACAATATTATCTAGTAACAGGCAAACCAATTGAGACATTGCCCCCACCAAAATTCAGTGACTTTTATCAACCCTCAGAAAAACAAAAGATGCAAGAAATCGGGTTTATTGTCTTTGGCATGACCGTCGTGTATTTTGTTGCGCATAATATTGGCTGAATAAAAATGAACAAAATCTATTATTCACCAAAAGGATATTGGAAGGGAATCACGGCAATTAAAAAGCTAAGCCAAGCAGCGGGAGTCAGTGAACAAACAGCAAAAGAATGGTTATCTAAACAAGCGATTTGGCAAATTTATTTACCTGCACCCAAACGAATACAGAGACCACACTTTGTGAATACAATACCGAACGACACCCATCAAATGGATCTTCTATATTTACCCCATGATACGATTAGACGAAAAAGATTTAAGTACGCACTCACAGTCATTGACATAGCTTCAAGAATCAAAGATGCGGAACCATTAACACAAAAGAGTGCTTCTGCTGTTGCTGTTGCCATACAACTGATATACCAACGAGGCCCCTAACTTATCCTCGCATGATTCAAGTTGATGATGGAAAGAATTTAAAGGCCAAGTGAATCAATTATTGTTCAAACATAGAGTTACCATTCAAAGAGGCATCCCAGGAGTTCACAGATCACAGGCTTTAGTTGAAAACTTTAACAAACAGTTAGTCTGAAAGACTTTTTTCCTACCAGTATCACAGAGAGCTGATTGACAATTCTCGCAACACAGAATGGTTAGAAGACTGCCCTCAGTTTTGTCGCGCAATGAATAATGAAGAATTTAAAGGGATAAAACCAGTACAAGCAATCAAAAGAAAAACAATAAATGTTGTTGAAGGAGAGTTTTCATCCGGCAAACTATTACCATTTGGTTTGAAAGTAAGGTACCTTTATTTACCGGGGAAGCAGAAGGGGACACTCGCATCAGGGCAACAGATCCAGTTTGGAGTGTTGATCCATATGAAATAAAAAGAATTGTAAAAATGAATCCGCCCGTGTATTATTTACGAGAAACTGACACAACAAAACAACCAGCTCCTCAAAGATCTTTTGTGAAGGAAGAACTGCAGATAATCCCACCAGACACAGTTCCGCTTTAATTAATTTACGTAAATATATTTGAGTTAAAATGGAAGCTCACAACGAAGAAGCCTTACGTATTGAGGCGCAGAAGAAAGAATTCTTACATGGAACTAAACCGGAAACAAGAATGATAAATGCAGAGACCTTGAATTGATGCGGGAATCATTTGATTTGAATTCTGCTATTAGGGCAACATTTGCGAGGACTCATCAGGACATGGCAATGCATCCAGATCACCTACAACCCCAAATCCCAAATTTTGATTATCAAAAATGGATAAAGAATATCTTGAAATAATAAAAAAAATTCGAGCACATCAAGCAAACATGAGAAAATTTTTGAATGAATTGGATATTGATGCGATTGAGCTTATAGATAAACTTCGGGAAAAATATAAACCCGAACCCGCGGACAAAGAAGATATATAATTATGCTGTTCTCCAATGCCCGATTGCATATGAAAACTCTGGATTAACAAACACACGTTTTGTGTTTGTTCTATCTAACGACTTCTTTGTTACAACTGTTGTGTTGATCTCATGTAGATTAGATCGTAGTTTTACGTTGTCATGATGAAAAGTCTTATTGTCAAACAATGCTTCTTTGTAGTTGTCATGTGATATGTTTGACTGCACAACGCTGCGAGATATTCCCTTTGCTTTCTTAATGATTTTCTCCTGGCTCGAAATACTGTACATTTTCGACCTTAAACCAATAAACTCCTTAATCACCCCTCCGGATAATTCATCCTTCATCTTTCCTAAAACCTTCTTATTAACGGATGAATGTAAAGGCGAATCTTTAGGGTAATCAGATGTATCATACCATCCCGCATGTCCTTTAGCCACTTCGATTTCCATGTCTTTATAGATGTCTTCAGTAGGGATATCTATAACAAAACTATCTGTATCTGTGTAAAGTACTCTGGACTCTGGATACGAGGGTTTAAAGTAGTCATAAAGAAATTCTAACATTAAAAGCTTTGATAATTCTAAAACGGTAAACCCAATAAATACAGGCTTGTCCAATTTGACTTTCTTTTTTTTCATCATTATGCCAAAAAGCTGATCATGAAATCTTCTAAAGTCCTGATAATTTGGTTTTGAAGTCAGCTTAATTGCTTCGTTCTCTCTGGTGACTAATCTGACATCTTTGCGCTTGTGCGGATTCTCCATAGTCTTTCCGAAACAGCTGTTGTTCATTAACTTGAAAAAGTCTTTTTCTGAAGCATCTGTGGATTTAGTTCTGAGATCAGTGTTCTTCATGATGTATGGTTTCATGAACTGTTCTTGATCAAAAGCAATTAAACGATGAACAGCTGTCAACTTCAACCATGTCTTAAATAAAATTGTAGAAGTCTGTAATGACAGACATAATTTTTTTTGCCCCGAAGATTAGGCACAAGTTTAGGCGGCTCTGTTTTTGCCATCTTTAGACTTTCTGCTGCTAATGGATAGTCATTATGTAGGTCATGGAGTTCCTGAGGATATTCTAAGTCAACTTCTAGAATGTATCCACGCTGTTGATCTGGCGTAAAACTGCTCAACCACTTTAATGCCTTTTGAATATTATTCGTACCGCCGTCTGTGTACATTTTAAAGTTATGTAATGGAAGTGATTGCGCCATTGCCCATCCATAAAGATTGTTTGCATCTAAATACATGAGATAGTTAGACCTTTTACTCGGATCATAATCGTCCAAGTATTTGTTGTTTGCTTTACAGTAATGATGCGACGCCATACTAATTCCTCCCCGCAATCCGTTTTCAATCATCTGAATCATTGGTAGGTCAGACAATAAATCAATCTGTACTCCAGTAAACTTTAAGAAAGCATCCCAACTCATCCCGGGCGCAGAAATGTAATGCGCGGGATCCAGGCTATAATGTTTCATGCAGGTCTTTCTATAATTTTCAAAGACGTCCGCCAACAAACATGTATCAGCCATCAAGTATGAGTCATGATAGTCTCCCATCGTTTTTACACTCTAACTTCTGCCACGCATCTTGAGCATGTTGGTAATCGGAGTCGCTGATGTCCTTTCCTCTAAGACTAGAAAAGAACGCGCCTTTAGGTGGAAGTGTATCTTCGTCAAACCTTTGCCAACTGTTCATGTACTCATAAGGGTAAACACCCTTTCTAACAAGCGTTGGGTCAAAATATTCTTCCGTTATTGGGCAGGACTTTAAGGACATAGCCAGCGACTCTAATGAACCCATCATGTGCTGCATAGAGTCATAAAAAGACATGTTATTTAAAGTGAAACACATGTACTTTTCTGATGACTGTGCAATGCATGACACCCTGAAGGCATTGTCCACTGCTTTCATTATAAGATGAGAGTCGTAACCTCGCAAGTTATGAAAGAATACAGGCAGCTTCCATGTCTTTGGTTCAAACTTTAGTTGAAGATTGCAGTTGTTGTGCGCTGCTCCTCTGAACTTTCCACTAATGTGATCATGGTCTCTTACTTTTGGATTCGCCGCATCTGATGAGAGGCCTAAACCGCAAATCCAACAATGTGTGGCTGAGTCATACTGTTCTTGGTCTTCAGGCGTCATCATGATTTCAGATAAATTCAGATTATTAGAACAATCATTACGCACTTGCTGCATGCGCTGTAAAAATCTTCTAGCCGCATTTGGGCCTCTGTATAATTCTGGCGTTGAATGAGCGCCATCCGACCTAACAACAATGAAAGCAAATGAACAAATCTGATGATTACTCATTAAGACTGTTTTTCGAAGTTTTTGTGGCGCTGGCCCTTCATAAGGAACAATAAGCGACTCGAAGTCTGCGTAAACTACGTATGGAGAATGTTGCATCCGTTTCCAGTTCTTAAAACTAACTTTACTGCCTTCTGGGGGCGTAATTAGTTCTGTATTACAGTCAACTGGACCGATACAATGTTTCTTATGTTCAAGCGCGGCTGGAACGGATGGCATTCTTGTTAAACATTTTCTACAGAATTCTTGTTTATGCCCAATTTTTGAAGTATGGGCCAATAATCTACTCATTGTGCGTATCAATGTGTAATGCGGTAGCCCCGCTGGTGAAAACATTAGTAGTAAGTCAACATGATTTTTGTCTGGCTCGCCAATCGTTGGACTGTTCTTGGACACTTTAATCGGCTGTAGATTTGTTTCTTCATCCCATGTGTAGATATTGACAGTTATTGGTTTGTTTTGTTCTTCAAACTGATCAATTTGGTCTACACTAACAGGAAAGGACACCCCACTAAAGTTAAGATCATTGATGTAAGGGTGATAGTTAGACACTCTCTCTGCGTTTTTGCGGATATAATGCAGCCTTGCGAGAACACACCACATGAAACATTTGTTGTCTGTATTCTTTATGTTTAGAACTGCTCTTTTTGCAACTAATGCTGGTGGTAGTGGAATGTAAGACCTGCCTACAATCGGCGCATACTTAGCCTGTTTTAATCTGATCTCTAGGACTTCGCCCTCCGACCAACCAGAGCCTCTCATTTTGGCTTCTTCAGCGGCCACATCAAACTGTGTAAGCAGTTCGTCTGCCCAACCGGGTGTTAAGTCATTACGAGAAAGAATAGTCTGTTGTTTAGTCGAGACCCAGACTTCTAGATTTTCTTCATTTATTGTTACATAGTCAATTAAAACAGCTAACATTACTTTAACTGGCGGGTCTATTGTTAGTTTGCCTGGAACTTGAGAAATAGCATGAACAACACTTGCCTGTACGTTTGTTGGTCAATGACTTCTAAATCAATATCATTCATGCTCTTGATAAACGCTCTCTCTCAAGCATTCCTTCAAACAATTCGTCTGGTCCTTCATATTCTTAGCCATGTTGAGTTTCTTTTCTAACTCAAAATATTTATTTAAATTTAAAAAAATAATTAATCAGAATCAATATCAACGGTCTTTTTGTGCTTGGACTCATAAACTAAAGTATAAACGCCCTTTGGCGTTGTTAATGTGAGCTGTTTAGAACAGAGTTTAATGTTTCGTTTACTTTTTTTAAGCATTCCTTTTTTATCTGCTCGGTGTCTGGCTGTTGAGAAAAACTTGCCCTTGCCTTTCTTTGAAGATCAAACTTTTGTCTTTTGTAGTCATCAAAATCGGCCTGTAAACGATTAAATTCTTCATCCGTGATGTTTGAGTCAACTAGCGCTTTATTTATTGTCAGTTTGAACGAGCTAAGTTTAGCTGTTATTAGTTGAACCATAGCTGTGTGCTTTTGGAGTTTAGTTTTTAATTTTTTGCCAGCAGCACTTACAGCTAATGAACACACACCGAGAGCTAAAGACAAACCTCCTAGAGGTAAAGCTGCGGGTGCACCAACACCTGTTGCTAAGAGACCTACACTTGTCCCTGCCGATAGAGCGCTTATAGTTGATGTTCCAGTATTAACATATGTAACAGCATTGAAGGCAGCAGAATACCTTCGCCTGGTTTTGCTGTATTTTGCAAGGTCTTGCTCTAGTTTTTGTTGCATTTGCGTAATGTTTGTCAATCTGAAGGTTTTTATGTTAGGGGTTTCTACTATCCCTTCGTTTGGCAACTCTGGCGCTGTAGGCACATTTGGATAAACGTGAACAGACATGCTTTTTTTTTAAAAAATAAAAAATAATTTAGTATTGTATATCTTTTAATCTGTTATCTTGAATATTCAGCTGCGCATCATATATTAAAAACAAATGTACATTAACTGGTTTATCGCCATCTTTTTCTTTATCAATTTGAATGTTTATTCCGTCTTTAACAGTTTCTCCACTTCCATGCAACTGATTATCCTCTGTTGACCTTAGGTCAATCCATAAACCGTATTTTGTTGTTAAATAATCATCAAGTCTAACATTGTGAAGGTGTAGATCTTTAGACACAAGGTCTACCGTTGGATTTCTACCCCTCCCACCCCCAAACAATTTTCTTATTTCATCAAAATGCTGATAAGGTTTAAGCCCGCTAGCGTAGATTTGGTTAGGGCTACCCTCAATCGAACATTGTACTTTCGTTATTTTAGGATTAATAAACTTTTCACTTCCTCTTTTGAATGGTTCTTCATCTTCACACAGCAATAAAATACCTTTAAGCGATCTTGCTGCGGCACTAAAACTAAAATTCCATATAGTGTCTGCCCTGCTTCTGGATATGTTGTATGATGAATCACTCTTTCGTAATATATTGCTAATTTTGACTGATATTGTGGCTCAATCAGCCTTGCTAAATTAGGGTTGCTAACAACGTCAAACTCTAACGAGATGTCAGAAATGATGTACTTTGCTTCGGTGTCTGATGATCTGATAACACGTTTGTATTCATTAAAAGTTAGTTCATATGACAATCTGTCTTTTAATGTCCTTGAAAGTATGGCGCATGCGCTTTTAACAACTCAAAATCTAAGGGAATGGAAAAGCGATTTCCATACGCAAAATTTACCGCTACATACTTTTTGCCGTCTTTAATATCTACGGCGCCTATTCTATGTTTTAGTGCTTCTTCATTTTCGATTCCTTGAAACGCAAGATCAGCCCTTTCATTCCCGGTTAGCCATAGATCAGAATAGGTTAAAAATATGTCTGCATTGTGTAAAGAAAATATTTCTTGCCCCTCAAGTTTTATAGAAATTTTCTTAACGATTGCCCGTCCCAGATTCTGGACAACTGTCCTGTTTGTGTCTGTTGTTGAGGCGATTTTCTATTTTGAAAGTAAGTTGCGCAGAGCCTGGCACAATCACTTCATCTGCTCCTAGGTCTGGAAATTTGACAGTAAGAATGTGATCTGCATCAATAGTAGATGGATTATTTGGAACAGTAATATTCCGTTTATTTCCCTTCACGCCAAAGGGCTCTTTCAGTCTTCTATGCGGTCAAGAATTGAACCATATGTTTGCGACATTTTTATAAAACAAAATAAAAAGTTAATTATTAAAGAAACATGGAAGGCAGAGAAGATGAAGATTATGATGTTCCTGATCCTGGAGACGACATGAGTGAAATGATCCCTTTGATACAACATCGCTCAACGCTCTCAATGTGGCATGAAATAACAAAAGTAAGGTCAGATCATTTTACCAAAGTGTAGGTCAAGAACCTCCCGAATTTATAGACCCAAATGATTTTGAAGTAAAAGATGACCATTTGTTTGTGAAAAAACGATCAAGGACAACTTGTTCGGCTTACAACTAAACCAGACCCATCAAAGTTTTTAGCCAAGAGTACAATTATACAAAGACTCAGTGTGAAAGATCAAAATCGCCTTGGTCTTGTTAGACCGAAATTAAGGGCGGAGGCAGTTTCTAAACTTCAAAACACACTGCGGGAACTCCCGACAGATAACCAAATGCAAAACATGGAACTTAAAGAATTAAATCAATCGGCAGACGAATTAATAAATGCAATAGAAGCAGAAACCAGTTTTCAGAAAAAAACAGCATTAAAGACTATACACGACTCACCGCTACCCATTGCGAGAAATAGCGGCCCTTGATCATGCTTTGAGAAGCATCAGAGGCGAATTAACAAACAATTTAGCAAAACTGGGTGAAATAGATGAGCATATAAAAAGAGAAAAAGAAAAACTCGTTGAGGCTGATGACGCCAACTTAGGGCCTGATATTAAAGAAAGAATAACCCAAAGACTAAAAGATCTTAAACAAGAGAGATCAGCAAGACTAGAAGTGTTGTCTACTAACCGAGAACAATTACGAACTCAAGTGAGCAGAATAAGAGAAACTATCCAAAGAATTTATATGAAGACACAACGCTAGCAGAACGAATCCAAACACTGTTTAGAGAGCAAGGAGTCACATTAGCAAGCGTTATAACGGCCTTAGGATTTGCAATAAGTACACTGGTAATGGCTATTACAGGCGGCGGCGGACAACGCCCAGTGCCTCCACCGCCATCGCCTCCACCTGATAAATCATGGGTAAAAAAACAGCTTGATCATCTTGCGGGTTTATTAAAAAAATTAGCCGGTAAAGCCGTGGACGCTTACCGGGTATATTAGGGGGTGTTGTTAGCTGGCTTTTGTCTACTGCAGGCAAAGTAGTTGGCTTTATGGCCGAGCACTTATGACATTAGTTCTCTTAATAGTTGGGTTAATTTTTAGTAAGATAAAGACCAAGTAATCCTAGGCCAGTTAATCCAAGAACAAGTGCTGTCTTTTCATATTCATGGTCATCGCGAACAGAGTCTGGGTCTTCAACGGCCTTTGGGCTTTGGGCCACTGGGATTGGATGACTTATTCTTGGGGGGTCATCTTGTTTTTTTACTGCTTGCAATATTAACTGGCTCAGAATTTATTTCGTTTTTTCCGACCTTCTGTTCATTGCCTGCACAAGGATTTCATTTATTGTAGTTTATTATTGTGCCTATCTGGAGTCTGAGGTCAGAAGGCAGCATGTATAAACCAGTGCCAACAGCAAAGTCTACTTTCGATCTTGCGTATTGAAAAACATTTTGGTACCTTTTTATACTGAAGGTAAATCAACTGTAGAATTAATGGCGTCCTCTAAATTTGCTAAGTATTGTTTTTGTGCATCAAAACCAGTAGAAGGATCGGTTATGCTTGACCTTGTCTGTGCTTGCGAACCTAGCAAACACCAAACGTAAGTACGAATAGAGTCGTTTAATTTCGTTCTATTCCTGCTTTAGTTAGGCCCTTAGAAGTGTCTAAGATAAATGTTGTCCATGCTGTTTTATGCTCTTGCTCTATGGACCCGAGGTGAACAGCTGTGCCTGAAGAGAAAGATGTGTAAGGAGGATTCCAGTCATAGTTATACTTTCTGTGCACGCCCCAAAAATAAGGGGTGCCTAAGCCATGATTAAGATCCGACTTTTGTCTAAAGTCTTCCTTAACATTAATATTGAATTCGTTACAGATCCGTTCAAAAGCCTTCATGTCTATTGGGTTGCTGAATGGATTAAACGGTTTGTCATTTGGTAATGGCGCTTGCAGTTCAGTCAAAATACGTCTGAAGTGTAATAAAAATGAAATCTGTACACTGACCTCACCAAAGGATCAGGGTGATTTAAGTGATCGGCATACGACACTCCACACCCAGTTGATGCACAAAACACAGCAAAGTTTAACTGGTTCTGATAAAACTGCATCGGATGACTAAACCACACTTTTGCGATGTAGTCTTTTTTAATAGGGGGTTAAGATATCTGTTTAATGGCGTACTCACCTTTACTTGAAAGGCATCAGACTGAGTCACAGAAATGTCAAGAGTATCAGTTGTTATATTTTTAAGATTGTAGTGCGGCCCAGCAGAATATTTGCATCAGTATATTTAAATGCGCTCATTTTTATTTCGTTTAAAAAATGTTTGTAACAATAACAACTCAAGACCGTCCTTCTTTTTTAGAACATGCTATTGATAACGATTGCGGAGCCAAAATGGTTGCACTTCATGAAATATTTTACAAGTCGTATGGTTTAATATAACCGAATCCAAGGGGAATAATAAGATTAAAAAAGTTAATAATAGAGGACAATTAGTTAGCCAGTAACCATACTGATGGTTATTACGGGTTTTGCTCACTAAAGAAGCAATGAGTAACTTCGACATTACTCTCAAACTTAACAATGCGAATCTGAAAAACAATGTTGACCTTCAAACCTGAAGAAGAAGAAGTAGGGTACTATTTTGATAAAGAGCTAGCTAAAATGTTAGGCTTTACAACTGCCAATCGGCCCGTTCATAGTTTTAGAGTTGCAGCAAACAAAACTACTTATGAGGGAGAAAATCCGCTCGATCTTGCATTACATTTCATTACTCTATGTTCATTTGGACGAGCTGAGCACTGATGAAAACTTATATGATGGAAGGCCCTCAACTGTTTTTTAAAAGCTCTTCCGTCAGGGAAAGCAGCATATTGCGATTATGAAATTATACAATTCCCTAATTTACAGTTTAAAAGATTAGTTTGTGGAGGGTCGGATCATTTAATATAAAAATCAAAGACAAAGCGGGGAAAGTTGTGAAATGTGATAACCTGCACATTGTTTTGGAAATAAAATAATAAACTGTACTAAAAAATAATGTCGCGTGGGCCAGAAGAATCGGGAGTTTACATTAGCGCCTGTGAGGTGTATAACTTTAGAATTAAAAGACCTTGCAGACGTTGCGGACTTTGAACAAAATGGTGAGATAGGCGCTTTGTATGGTTTTGAGTACACTAAAAAATGGTGATTATAAACGCAAAGAGGTTGGCGACAGCAAAAAGTTTCCTAAACTAGAACAACTGCGCAATGTAGAAGCAAATAATGTTGGCCTGTATGAATATAAAATAGTTCGAAAACCTGACCTCAAATGGCACTTAGAACCATATTTAGAATGGGACATAAAATTTGAATTCAAAGCCCATTTACATTTTTTAGCCGTCAAAAAAGTTTCAGAAAAGCATTCAACTCTGGCCCTTTACATGTAAGTCTTATGCCAGACGACAATAGCCGGAAAGAAATTGAAATAACACCGTATGGGAAAAAACAGTACATCCTCCACAGAAAAGAAACGGTTTTAAAAAAAGCTTCTACAAAATTACAGTTCTTACCAAGCAGAAAATTAGGAGCACGTTCACAATGATATTTGAAATTTCTGTCTTTAAAGATGTGGAAGGGATGGGTGTTGTGGGCGTTAGTGACGACCTTATAAAAGGAATTAATATTAGCTGGCAAAACTTAGACGTTAAACGTCTTAAAGTTACCATCGTCGTTCTTCACAATGGCGAGGATATTAAGGTTATAACAACAAGCAACAAATCACTGTTGACTTAAATAGAAACAATCTTACAGAACTGAATTGGATTAATCTTACACATTTAGGTCTTGTAGGGTTTTATTATACTGAACAAGTTTTTTACAGAGAGTATGATAAACATAATAACTGGATTAGATTAAGTTCTGTTATAAAACTATGGAGCAGTTAAACTTTATGACAAAAACCCCTCATTGTTCATTATTTGTGGACAAACTGGTGTGGAAAAACAATATTTGTCCTAGACCTATTACAAACAGTTTATCGCTATAATTTTGATACATTGTGATTTCTGTCCAACACTTAAATGGAACAAAGCATATCATGATAGAAGGTTTATATGGACAGATGATAACATATATTTAGTTGATCCTAGCAATAAACTGAGTGAGTGTTTAGAACACTTTAATAAATTGTTTGAAGGAACGCAACACTATTTATATAGATGACTGTTCGGCAGAAGAGACATAGTTAAAAAAAGAAATACTTTGTCAAAACTGGCTTTCAGTGGAAGACATCTGGGATAGTGTGTGGATTTTATGTCAAAAATATAACTCGGTTTAAAAGACTTTAGAGAACATTAAAGACTGTAGTGTTATTTCCACATGAAAGACAGAGATGCATTTGATGAATGTTTTGCGTGAAAATGATGTTTTTTGAAAATGACCAGGAAAAACACAGGATTAAGCAAAAACTGAAATCTGAAAAGTTTAGTAAATTAGTATTGAAAACGGATAATCCTACACAGTATGTTTGTTTGTAATAATCGTTATTTTTTGGTTATTGAAGTCTTACTTGTCAGAGAACAGGAAAACACCGATTCTAGGTCGCCCCTAGCCCCGAACCTAGGTGAGGGCTAGGGTGATTAGAATCGGTGTTTTCCCGTTCTCTACTTACCATGTAGGGTATTGCTAACACGCATGTAATGGGACTGTCCCTTATTATCATGTGCTATTGTTTATTATCAAGAAAGTAGTACAAACATAGTTTGTTTATGCCTTTGATTAGTCAAAGATGGTTAGACAGATGCAGTTTCGTGTATCAATAACATAATCTCTCCAGTTTAGGTGGAGTCGTTTAGGCAAAAGGTATTTTGAACAAATATGACGATTCAGTCTCAGACCAGTTGAACTGTGCTAACATTCGTTGTCGAAAGCGTTCAAAAGTATTGACTGGAGTGGCTGTGATATGTTTGTCTGCTGTTGTCATTGTTGTCGGCTGTAAACATGGGCTTCGAATGTGTTGGTAGTGTGTCTGGACTATTTGTTACTGAATGGCCGAATGCATGATACCATCCATTGTGGTTTTAGCACTGTCACTATTTATCCCTCCCTCCCCCAGCACGCTCTTTCCAGCATGCCCCCCCCCCCCCCCCCCCCTCTTCTCTGCCCCCATTACCGTGGCTACCCTCCCCCCCACCCCACCCCCATTTCCTCCCATTCCTTTCTCTTCCTTAAAGGAGTCTGAAATTATTTCATTATCAATGGCCGCTGCACGTGATGCGACTGTCGTGATAGTTGTCGTGATAGCCTTCGGCAAAGTGTGGCCGTCAAGTGGCAAGGTGATGTGTCATAAGCGCGCCTCACGCGCTCGAACGTGAATATTTTCGTCAGACGATAGATTCACCGCTGTCTTTGCATCAGTCTCACGTATCGTTATCGGCGGGCCTAGGACATCGGCTGGCCTATGCCTATGACTGTATGACACTGAACCACCGTCAACTGTTGTTCTAGACTTGTGTTGGGTTGTTTTCTTCAGTGCTGTATAACTACACTAAAAATCTTTTTTAGTAGCGGTTTAAAACAACTGTGATTTTTGAAAACGTTCCGGTAAATATAAACCCCATGTCAAGAACGGCAATTCAGATGATTCCGTGACTCCACGATTCATAGACTGTATAAAAACGGACATCTTTTCATCCATTTGGGAAGGTGTTTACCACTTATGGACAAGGCCCATTGGGGGGACAGGTTCAATCAAAGCATTTTGACCAACACTGTGTTAAACAAGCTTCCAAAGGCGCGACAATGATATTCAGTTCTGTAAAAACAGCCATTGCTAGGTGGAGGGGGAGGGGGGGGGGGAGCTATAAACTTAAGGAACATTAAACTAGGGAGGAGGGGGGGGGAGCTATAAACTTAAGGAACATTAAACTAGGGAGGAGGGGGGGGGAGCTATAAACTTAAGGAACATTAAACTAGGGAGGAAAGGAAACGGATACAGTTTCCAGTGAAACGAGAGTCGTTATGTGGCCTTCTAAAAAATATCAGATCTGTCTTATTCGTGCTCTTTCGAGTTCAAAACAAGCAACATTCTCAATCTCACAGATCGCTAGATAAAGATCCTTGCACTCGTTTTCATTTTACAAGAAACAAAGAAAATAGCGAGAATGTCAAAAGTGCTAGAAAAGAAATCTGAAAGTATGAAAATGCCAAAGGCGCAAGAAATTAAATCTTAAACAATCAGAATGCCAAAACCACTTGAGATGAAATCTGAAAATAGAAGGTTGCTAAAGGCGCAAGAGATGAAGTCGGAAATTATCAAAATGTCAAAACTGCCAAAGAAAAATTCTACACCTTTAAGACTCGCAAATGCACGACAGACAAAAAATGAAATCAGAATGCCACCAGTACCAGAGAAGACATCAGGAAAGATCTATTTACCAGAAGGTCTGGAGATGAACTCTGAAGTCAGAAAAAGCAAAAAAGCTCTAGATTTAAAATCTAAAATGTTTAGTATGCCAAAGGCCCTACATGTGAAGTCTGACATGACAGGTGTGCCAAAGGCCCTACATGTGAAGTCTGAAATGACAGGTGTGCCAAAGGCCCTACATGTGAAATCTGAAATGACAGGTGTGCCAAAGGCCCTGCATGTGAAATCTGAAATGACAGGTGTGCCAAAGGCCCTACATGTGAAGTCTGACATGACAGGTGTGCCAAAGGCCCTACATGTGAAATCTGAAATGACAGGTGTGCCAAAGGCCCTGCATGTGAAATCTGAAATGACAGGTGTGCCAAAGTCCCTACATGTGAAGTCTGAAATGACAGGTATGCCAAAGGCCCTACATGTGAAATCTGACATGACATGTGTGCCAAAGGCCCTGCATGTGAAATCTGAAATGACAGGTGTGCCAAAGGCCCTACATGTGAAGTCTGAAATGACAGGTATGCCAAAGGCCCCACGTGTGAAGTCTGAAATGATCAGAATGCCAGAATCACTTGAAATGAAATCTGAAACTTTACGAATTCATACAGTAGCAGAAATAAATTCTGAATTGTTCAGAATGCCAAAAGCAACGCAGATGAAGTCTGGAAGTATTAGGATACCAGTGGCACGGCAGATAAATTGTAAAAATCTCAAAATTCCAAAAGCACTGCAGATTAAATCTGAGAGTCATGAAAAACGTAAGGCACATGGGGTACTTCGCATACGATTCTCGATACCAAAGCACCCTACGTCACAACAGTCAGTATCTGAAAATATCTTGGCGCCAGAGCAGTCCAACCACAGAAAGCTGTGTGTGCATTTCATCAGTTTGTACTAACCCGGTCAACATCGCATCAATCGTGGACGTTCAACGCCTCCACAAACCAGTCATCAGACAGGAGTTGTGACAGATTCTGTGAGGCTGCTGGAAGTACCAATAAATCCAGGAGGCAGGTATACGTGCATGCTATGTCGGACGACATATACAAGGGTCTCTACAGCTCAGCGAAATTAGACATTTTGCAGGTAAGGGCACGAAACGTGGATACCCATTAGATCAAAGAAAACAGGGAAGATGATGATAAAATTAGTGAAAAATATATATATTCTTGTAACTATTCTACACCTACTGAACGGAAAGATGGCGTTCAATTTTTTTAAAAAGTTCCATCACACTTGCACGCGACTGTTGACGGCTAATCAAGGTCATTTTCAGAATGTTGAAATATATTTTTTCAAAAATTTCAAAAAAAAGTCCAATGAACGTGACAATATACATGTAATACTTTCATTACGTTTCTTTCATCAAAATTACAAAATTGCAACTGCTGCTGACAAGTTGTTTCCACTACTGTGGCAGTTATTGCTCTTACTACAGCCATTGTTTCATCTACTTTTCATCCCAACAGTAGCACAGCTACTACCACAGCTATTACTGCTGTTGCAGTCGTGAACTATCCTTCCGCTTCTTATCTAAATCTGTTCATTTTGCTATTTTCATTATTTCTATTTCGCTACTACTGTTTCTATTGCTTCCATTAGTATCGGCGCTGTCTACGATTCTTCTACTACTACTCCTGCCACTGCTGTGCTCAGCCCTGATGTGGCCCTTTGCGGTCGGCTGGGCTATAAGCAACATTATCTTATCTTATCACTGCTGTGCTGCTGCTGCTGAATCTGCTACTGCCGGTGGTGACGTTGCTGCTGTGAGCTTCTATCACTTACATCATAGCTGCCGCTTTCGCTAGTAATGCTGCTGTTGCCGTTGATGCCATTTCAGTAGGTAATTTGACGATGCAAAAAAATTAGTGCTGATCAGATACATCTAAGATAGCGATTGCGTGCTGACAACACCTGCCATCACATTATTCTCGTCACACACAGCGTTTCTGCTTTACATGGTGGTCTCTGCAACCTTTGTGGATCTTTTATTCTGTGCCTTAGACCTGTTCCGGAAACACAAAAATCAGGGGAAAATAACACTGTCCTTCCAATGCAGACAGAGTTATCTTTTCTCAATCTATGGGTCAAGCAAATAGATCTAGCGAGTCGAACTTGATTTGAAGCGCAAGCGAGGATAACGATTGGGATGTTGACTGATTTGAAGCGCAAGCGAGGATAACGATTGGGATGTTGACTGATTTGAAGCGCAAGCGAGGATAACGATTGGGATGTTGACTGATTTGAAGCGCAAGCGAGGATAACGATTGGGATGTTGACTGATTTGAAGCGCAAGCGAGGATAACGATTGGGATGTTGACTGATTGAAGCGCAAGCGAGGATAACGATTGGGATGTTGACTGATTTGAAGCGCAAGCGAGGATAACGATTGGGATGTTGACTGATTTGAAGCGCAAGCGAGGATAACGATTGGGATGTTGACTGATTTGAAGCGCAAGCGAGGATAACGATTGGGATGTTGACTGATTTGAAGCGCAAGCGAGGATAGCGATTGGGATGTTGACTGATTTGAAGCGCAAGCGAGGATAACGATTGGGATGTTGACTGTTTTAAAGGTGCATCGTTTCACTCTCATAATTACGCGCGCATAAATATATTAACCTCTATGTATGGTGTGCATGAATCTGTGTGCTTGTCAGTTTCATGCATGCATGCGAGTGTCTTTGTTGTGGTGTGTGTGTGTGTGTGTGTGTGTGTGTGTGTGTGTGTGTGTGTGTGTGTGTGTGTGTGTGTGTTCGTGTTCGTGTGTGTGTGTGCGCGCATGAGAGAGAAAGAGAGGCAAACAAAAGGGCAGACACAAACTGACAGACAGAGAGAAAGATAGACAGACAGGCGGACAGACGGACACATAGAGCGACAGACAGACAACATTCAAGCATTAACAGCCGACGTTAGGGATGTGGCGACTCGGCCAGCTGTGACGTTGAATTTCTACAGGGCTGACTGACTCACACGCGTCACACACGTCACCTTATTTACTTTGTCGGTTAATCTCATGACAAAACGCACCAGTGCAAAAACGCTGGTCACATCAGTGGAGGCTGGCCTGCCTTTCTTGTGTGGGCTTGCATAGGCCAGTTCCTGGCCTGCGAGTTCCTTCCCTGACACAAACACACTCCTGTCCATCTGCTGGAATGATCTGGGGGAAGAGAGCGACACTGGCTGAAAGCTGTACTCAAGTGTTGAGTGTGTGCTGACATATTTAGGCTCAATGGACCAGTGAAACTGCTTGTCGACAGGCTACCGACTGAGCGAGGGAAACTTGTAGCAATAGTCACCTGCAGACCGAATAACATCGTGACTGATTGTGTGTGGGAATAATTTCTGTTGTTTGCTGACAACAGACTCACTGACAACAACAAAAATTTGTCAAGGATACTGTTGGCCTGAACTGTGAAATCTGAACTCTCAAGGAAGAGGCGTAGTGTGCAAGTAGAGAGGTCTTTGGAAAGTGCATGAAGACTTCAACTTTGTCTGAAACTAGAATTTTTTTTTTTCAGTTTCCTGCAGTGGGGAAAAGCGATGTATGATTTTGCCAGATACATTAACTTTCTCTTCTGTGGTGAAAATATGACTCGATAGACATCTGCCTAAATATCACACAAAAAGTCATTGCTGAATGTATCCTTTTCTTTTTCCAGTTACATAGCATGAACTGGCAAGAACTTACGGGGTTTTATGAGCCAACATATTGAGACAGATAATGCTTCATCGATCAGAGTTATCTGGTTTATAAAATAAAAACACAGGCTTATATTCTTGAGTGTTTTAATAAAGTCATCTCCAAATGAAAAAAACATCTAGCCCAGAAATTGCAGCACTTTCCACCGCCATAACAGAAAAGTTACAACAGGAAACGTCTGAAGGTACCAGAACACTGAGAGAACACGGTAGTAGCACCTGAAACAGGCAGAATACCTGTGTGAAACAAGGACAGAGTTTGCAGGCAGAGCAAAAAGGCGCAAGACGAAGGTCAAAACTCTTCAAAATGACTAGTCCTCAGGACAACAACTTCCAAGTTGTCTCCCATCACCACGGCACGAGAGACACACGACTTTACATCTGAGACTGCTACAAGACAAGAAGAAAGTGAGCTACTATCTGAAACTACTACAACACGAAGAGGACGTAGAAAACTATCTGAAACCACCAGAATAACAAAGGCACGTGAAATAAAGAGGTGAAACTATTGGACTTCAGACGCACCTGTGCCGAGCGATGCTTTGAAATCCACCTAGCTCTGTCTGACATATCGGCGCAACATCAAAAATACTATGGGCAAACTCTGAAGGTTTCTTGACGTCAGAGCAACTACATCCTGTAACGTTCTGATGTCACAGCAACATGACTCTGACACTATCCTGACGTCAGAGCAACCTATACCCAGTAACATTCTGTCACAGCAACATGATTCTGAAATCATCTTGACGTCAGGGCAACCTACATCCTGTAACATTCTGACGCCAGAGCAACCTACATCCTGTAACGTTCTGATGTCACAGCAACATGACTCTGAAATTATCTTGCGTCAGAGCAAACTACATCCTGTAACATTTGACGTCGAAGCAACATGAATCTGACACCATTCTGAAGTCAGAGCAACCTACACCTTGTAGTGTTCTGATGTCACAGCAACATGACTCTGACACTATCCTGACGTCAGAGCAACCTATATCCCGGAACGTTGTGATGTCACAGCAACATGACTTTGACACTATCTTGCGTCATTACAAGAGGCAAGAGAGCTGACGTCTGAGCCTACCTTGATGACGAACCAGCCTATGCCTAGCAAGTGTTTGCCCTCCCACGACCTGAACGTGAAACCACTTGACAGCAGAACAATCCAAACACCGTAAAAGAGAGTTGACATCTCAGACATGTGCCTGTGATGGACAGTCTACGTCAGAAACAGCCCAAGTCTGATGCTTTATGGTTAGCGACTTCCATGAAAAGCCCGGTTCTCAGGCAGACAAAGGAAAAGGAAGAAAATCTGTGGAAGAGCAGCACTCGGTAACTACATCAATTTTGCCGGTAAGTGGACTCCCACAGTCAACACGCACAGTTTTGATAGGTCATCTTTTTCTAGATGACTTGTGTATGACGATACTTAAAAACAGTAAAACAAAAGTTTCATCTGCTTTAACAGTTTCTGCTGGTGCTATGCTCTACTATCGCAAAATCACAGGTACTACAACCGGGTAGCCATGTAACTCATGTTGGTGTGTGATTGTGTCTGTGATTGACTCTATTAAAGCTAAGCGCAGCTTGTTTATTATTATTATTATTGTTGTTACTGCTGCTACTGCTGAGTTTTCAGCATTAGTAGAAGTAGCAGCAGCATCTGTAGTAGTGGTATTTTTTAATTTATTTATGTATTTCATTTCATCTTATTTTACTATATTTAACTGTGACCGTACTGTTTGTATATATTTTGAAATCTAATATAGACGACTAACAGCCCTGTTATAATTGTTGCATACTGTTGTTGCTTCTGATACATTTCTTCAACCGATGCATTTTGATGCGACGAAACAAGAATTCCAAATCCAACTATTGCTTTTATTATAACTGCCACAATGACGACAACAGTGAGAACTGTGGTGACTTTATATGCTGTCCCACTGTGTTTCAAAGTCCGTATTTTGTCACATTCGTTCACAAGGAGGACGATGGATTCTCAAAGAACTAACGGGACGACTCCTCTGGGGATTTTTAATGTTTAAATTGCCCCTTTCAGTTACAGTAGGTACTGTTTATACTTCGGCTGTTGTTATCCGTTCAGTTGGGTGTCGGTTGTTTTTTACCTCATTTGTATGTTAGTATGCTTTAATACTGCTAACCGAATTATTCGTCTTTGCCGTCAAAAATGGAAAAAATGCAACACTTTCTGAGAGTAAAATGAATTTTTTGGGTATGGGGGAAATAATTCCCTAAGGGCCCGGAGCGTTTTTTCTCACTGTAAAAATGTGTCCCTTTGCTTGTTAAACCCTTTAAAAAAGTAAATGACCCCCCCCCCCGGGGCCCCCCCTTTCCCTTTTTTCCCCTAGGCTCTGTGGCGTGGGGGTTAATAACGGTTTCTTCGTACCTCCATTTATCCTGTCCCCCAGCCCCCCCTTCATAAAAAAGCCTTTTCCTCCCACCACCACTCCACCCTTCCCCGGTTCCCTTTTCACCCCCCCCTTATTTTCTTCCCCCATAGGGGTTTTCAATTTATTTATCTCAGTTGTCGTCGCCCTGATGCGATCGACGTAATGATGTCGTGATGGCCATGGCGAAAGTTGGGAGCGACTTCTCAGGGCTGTGTCCCTTTTGTGCCTTTGCGCCAACGTGAAAATTTTTTGCAGAGGATAGATTCCTGTCTTTTGATTCCCATGGGGAAAAATTTTATAGTTGGGACTAAACCCTTGCCCGCAGTGTTGTTTTGGGTGTGTTTTTCTACGAGAAAGATAAAGTTCTCCCCTGATGTTTTTTAAACAAATGGGGCTTTGTCTACTCTTGAATTAAAAACCCCTGGCAAAACTGCAGTCCAGGGGCCAAAGGCCCCCGCTTGTGTAAAGAAACAAAATCTCTTCATTTGCATTGGAAAGCTTTTCTTAGTGCTTGCAAACAGGCCCCACTAAAGACTATTTCGATCGAAACGTTTGGTGTGGGGTGTGTATGCGGCACACGGTTTGTGTGTGTGTGTGTGTTGTGTGTGTGTGTGTGTGCGTGGTGCGTGCGTGCGTGCGTGGTGCGTGCGTGCGTGCGTGCGTGCGTGTGTGTGTGTGTGTGTGTGTGTGTGTGTGGTGTGGTGTGTGTGTGTGTGTGCGGTGCGTGCGTGCGTGCGTACGTGCGTGCGTGGCGTGTGTGCGTGTGTGTGTGTGTGCTTGAGCGTGTGCGCATGCGTGCGTGCGTTCGTGCGTGGGGTGCGTGCATGCGTTGTGTGTGTGCGTGCGCGTGCGCGCGCCGAGTGTGTGTGTTTCTTCGTGTGTTCGTTGATTTGTTCCTTTGTTTGTTCCTTTGTTTGGTTTGGAGAAGTTGTGTGTGTATACAACTTCACTGCGTCCAAAAGAGCCGAAATGGGAAAGCGATTTGTTTGCTGGAAAGAGAGTCATTAAAGAACAGACAGTAACAGAACACACTATACCGTGTGTGTGTGTGTCTGTCGTCTGTCTGTCTGTGTGAGTGTATATATCTGTCTGTGTATCTGTCTGTGTCTGTCTGGGTGCAGCGTGTGTGTGTGTGTGTGTGTGTGTGTGTGTGTGTGTGTGTGTGTGTGTGTGTGTGTGTGTGTTTGAGAGATGAGAGTGAGAGAGAGAGAGAGAGAGAGAGAGAGAGAGAGAGAGAGAGAAAGAGAGAGGCAAACAGACAGACACATACAGACAGACAGAGAGAAAGTAGACAGATGGACAGATAGATGGACACAGACAGCGACAGACAGACAGGAAGACAGACAGCATCCAAGAATTTACAGCCGACGTTTGGAATATAGCGACTCGGCCAGCTGTGACAGTGAAAGCGGAATTTCCACAGGGCTGACTGACTCACACGCATCACACACATCACCATGTTCATTTCTCAATTATCTCCTCACGGTTCCGGTTTGGGTGCAGTGTCACATGACAAAACGCACCAGTACAAAAACACGGGTCACATCAGTGGAGGCTGGCCTGCCTTTCTTGTGTGGGCTTGCATAGGCAGGTCAGTTAGCGAGTTGCTTCCCGGACACAAACACACTCTCTCCATCTGCTGGAATGGTCTGGGAGAAGAGAGCGACACTGGCTGAAAGCTGTACTCAAGTGTTGACTGTGTGCTGACATATTTAGGCTCAATGGACCAGAGAAACTGCTTGTCGACAGGTTACCTACTGGAGTGAGGGAAACTTGTAGCAACTCTCACCTGCAGACCGAATAACACCGTGACTGATTGTGTGTGGGAATAATTTCTGTTGTTTGCTGACAACAAACTCACTGACACCAACAAAAATCTGTCATGGATACTGTTGGCCTGAACTGGGAATGTGAACTCTCCAGGAAGAGGCGTAGTATGTAAGTAGAGAGGTCTTTGGAAAGTGCATGTAGACTTCAACTGTGTCTGAAACTAGGACCTTTTTTCCCTTCAATTTCGCCGTGGGGAAGAGTGGTGTGGGATTTTTGCTAGAACTATTAACTTTCTCTTCTGTGGTGAAAATTTGACTGATAGACTTGTCCATAAATAGTAAACTAAACATGTCATATCTGAAAGTATCATTGTTTTTTTATAAACACGAAATAGTTTACCTGTACTTGTTTTAATGGCAAGAACTTACGGGACTTTTAGGAGTTAAATACATTTGGGGACAGATACAGTTTCACCCAGTCTCATCTCTCTGGTTTTGTGACATGAAAACTGTCTTGGTATGAACAAGAGGGCAACATATTCATCTGTTCAGCAAAAAAAATCTGCATTGACAGACAAAATGCTCAACCTGATATGTAATATTCTTGAATTTATAGATAAGTCATTCCTAAATGAAAAACTATTAGTGGAGAAGTGCGCAAAAATTCCCACCGCCAAAGCAGAAAAGGCACAAAGGAAACACTGAAGGTATAAAAGAACACAGGGGAGAACATGGAGTAAACCTGAAACAGGCAGAATACCTGTGTGAAACAAGGACAGAGTTTGCAGGCAGAGCAAAAAAAGGCGCAAGACGACAGGTCAAAACTCTTCAAAATGACTAGTCCTCAGGACAACAACTTCCAGTTGCCCCCATCACCACGGCACGAGAGACACACGACTTTACATCTGAGACTGCTACAAGACAAGAAGAAAGTGAGCTACTACTGAAACTACTACACACGAAGAGGATGTAGAAAACTATCTGAAACCATCAGAATAACGAAGGCACGTGAAATAAAAGATAAACTATGTGGACGTCAAAACACAACCTGTGCCGAGCGAATGCTTGAAATCCCACCTAGCTCTGTCTGACATCTTGGCGGAAACATCAAAAATACTATGGGCAAACTCTGACCCCTATCCGACGTCAGAGCAACCTGTACCCTGTAACATTCTAACACAGCAACATGACTCGAAGTCATCTTTACGTCAGAGCAAACTACATCCTGTAACATTTGACGTCGAACAACAACAATCTGACACTATTCTGAAGTCAGAGCAACCTACACCTTGTAGTGTTCTGATGTCCACAGCAACTGACTCAGACACTATCCTGACGTCAGAGCAACCTATATCCAGGAACGTTGTGATGTCACAGCAACATGACTTTGACACTATCTTGACGTCATCACAAGAGGCAAGAGAGCTGAAGTCTGAGCCTACCTTGATGACGAACCCGCCTATGCCTTTGCAAGTGTTTGCCCCCACCGACCTGAATGGGAAACCACTGTGACACCAGAACAATCCAAACACTGTAAAAGAGAGGGTTGACATTTTCAGACATGGCTTTTGATGGACAGTCTACGTTTAGGGCAGCGGAAGCCTGATGCTATGCGATATAAAAACAAGATGTCCAGGGCAAATATCGCTGTAAGGAAACTAGAAAACGCCATAGAAGAGCAGCACTCGGTGACTACATAAATTTTGCCGGTAAGTGGACTCCACAGTAAAACACCCACAGTATTGATCGGTCATCTTTTTTTTCCTCTAGATGACTTGTGTTTGATGATACTTAAAACAGTAAAACAAAAGCTTCATCTGTTTTTATAGTTTCTGCTGGTGCTATGTTCTACTATCGCAAAAACCACAGGTACTACAACCACGTTAGCCATGTAACCATGTTGGCGTATGATTGTGTCTGTGATTGCTTCTACTGAGGATAAGCGCAGCTTGTTTTGTTATTATCATTGTTGTTGTTGCTGCTGCTGCTGCTACTGCTGCTGTTTTAGCAGGAATAGTAGCAGCAGCAGCACAGTAGTAGTGGTATTTGTTTTAATTAATTTATTTGTTTCATTCTATCTTATTTTCCTTTATTTAAGTATGACTGTACTGTTTGTGTCTATGTTGATATCTAATGCTAGAAGACTAACAGCCCTGTATATAACCGTTGCACTACTGTTGTTGCTTCTGATACATTTCTCCAACCGATGCATTTTGATGCGACGAAAACAAGAATTCCAAATCCAACTATTGCTTCTAATATAACTGCCACGATGACGACAACAGTGAGAACTTGGTGACTTTATATGCATGTCCCACTGTGTTTCTAAGTCCGTATTTTGTGCACATTGGTTCACAAAGGAGGACGATGGATTCTCAAATGAAACTAACGGGACTGAACGCACTCTGAGGTATTTGCAATGATAATATTGCCTCTACAGTTACAGTAGTGCTACTGTTCTTACTACTTCGGCTGTTGTTATCACGCTAGTATTGGAACTGTCTTTTGTTTTAACATCTGTTTACATGTTAGTTCAGCTGAATACTGCTAACAGAATTATTCAGTCAGATGGCAAACATGCAACACATTCTCATGTCAGAGTAATATGACATTCTCTGAGGTATGGGTGGAGTAATTCAGATCAAGGCATCTGGAGCGAATGTTAGGATGGAATCTCTCACTGGCTAAACTGTGTCCCTTTGCTTGTTAACGACGTTTAAACAGTAATGGGTATGATTGTCTCGTATTTGTCTGCTGCTGTAATTGTAGTTATCATGACAGGTGATGCTTGGATGCTGTCAATAGTGTTTTATGTGACCGTGGACCTAAACGGCATACCATGACTGAATCAATTGTGACGTTAATAACGGTTTCATCGTTACCTCCATTTATCCCTGCCCCTATCATGCCTCCCATCATAACAAGCCTTTCCTCCCACCCACCCACCTCCTACCCTTCCCCTGTTCCCCATTTCACCCATGCTCTATTTCTCTTCCCACACTAGAGGAGTCTCAAATCATTTATTCATCAGTTGTCGTCACACGTGATGCGATCGACGTACATCATGATGTCGTGATGGCCATGGCGAAAGTGTGGCAGCGACATTCTCAAGGTCATGTGTCATAACTGTGCCTCTTGCGCACAAACGTGACTATTTTCGTCAGAGGATAGATTCACTGTCTTCGCATTCCCCAGTGGCGTAAGACACTGATATAGTTTGTGACTCACCATCTGCCTGCGTGTTGTTGTGGGGTGTCGTTTCTTCTACGATGAATGATGAATGTCTCTCCACTGATCGTTTTGAACAATGGGGCTTTATACATACTCCTGTGAATTATAAAACCCATGGCAAAACCTGCAGTCCGTGGATCATAGACCACAGCTTGTGTAAAGAAACATACATCTCTTCACTTTCATTGGAAAGCTTTTTCTTAGTGCTTGCGAACAGGCCCCACTAAAGACTATTTCGATCGAAACGTTTGGTGTGTGTGTGTGTGTGTGCACACGCGTTTGTTTTGTGTGTGTGTGTGGTGTGTGTTGTGTGTGTGTGTGTGTGTGTGGTGTGTGTGTGTGTGTGCTTGTGCGTTGTGCGCATGCGTGCATGCGTTCGTGCGTGCGTGATGCGTGGTGGTGTGGTGTGTGTGTGTGTGTGTGTGTGTGTGTGTGTGTGTGTGTGTGTGTGTGTGTGCGTGCGCGTGCGCGCGCGAGTGTGTGTGTTTCTTCGTGTGTTCGTTGATTTGTTCTTTTGTTTGTTCCTTTCTTTGGTTTGGAGAAGTTGTGTGTGTGTACAACTTCACTGCGTCCAAAAGAGCCGAAATGGGGAAAGCGATTTGTTTGCTGGAAAGAGAGTCATTAAAGACAGAGTAACAGAACACACCTATACCGTGTGTGTGTGTGTGTCTTCCGTCTGTCTGTCTGTGTGAGTGTATATATCTGTCGTGTATCTGTCTGTGTCTGTCTGGGTGCAGCGTGTGTGTGTTGTGTGTGTGTGTGTGTGTGTGTGTGTGTGTGTGTGTGTTGTGTGTGTGTGTGTTGAGGAGAGGAGGATGAGAGAGAGAGAGAGAGAAGAGAGAGGCAAACAGACAGACACATACAGTCAGACAGAGAGAAGATGACAGATGGACAGATAGATGGACACAGACAGCGACAGACAGCAGGAAGACAGACAGTATCAAGAATTTACAGCCGACGTTTGAAATATGGCGACCGGCCAGCTGTGACAGTGAAAGCGGAATTTCCACAGGGCTGACTGGACTCACACGCATTACACACATCACCATGTTCATTTCTCAATTATCTCCTCACGGTTCCGGTTTGGGTGCAGTGTCACATGACAAAACGCACCAGTACAAAAAACACGGGGTCACATCAGTGGAAGCTGGCTGCCTTTCTTGTGTGGGCTTGCATAGGCAGGTCAGGTAGCGAGTTGCTTCCCGGACACAAACACACTCCTTCCATCTGCTGGAATGGTCTGGGGAGAGAGAGAGCGACACTGGCTAAAGCTGTACTCAAGTGTTGACTGTGTGCTGACATATTTAGGCTCAATGGACCAGAGAAACTGCTTGTCGACGTGTTACCGACTGAGTGAGGGAAACTTGTAGCAACTCTCACCTGCAGACGAATAACACGTGACTGATTGTGTGTGGGAATAATTTCTGTTGTTTGCTGACAACAAACTCACTGACACAACAAAATCTGTCATGGATACTGTTGGCCTGAACTGGGAATGTGAACTCTCAGGAAGAGGCGTGGTATGTAAGTAGAGAGGTCTTTGGAAAGTGCATGTAGGCTTCAACTGTGTCTGAAACTAGGACCTTTTTTCTTCAATTTCCTGCAGTGGGGAAGAGTGGTGTGGTGATTTTTGCTAGAACTATTAACTTTCTCTTCTGTGGTGAAAATTTGACTGATAGACTTGTCCATAAATAGTAAACTAAACATGTCATATCTGAAAGTATCATTAGTTTTTTTCTATAAACACGAAATAGTTACCTGTATTTGTTTTAACTGGCAAGAACTTACGGGACTTTTAGGAGTTGATACATTGAGACAGATACAGTTTCATCAGTCTCATCTCTCTGTTTTTTGTGACATGAAAACTGTCTTGGTATGAACAAGATGGCACATATTCATCAGTTCAGCAAATAAATCTGCATTGACAGACAAAATGCTCAACGCTGATTTGTAATATTCTTGAATATTTATAGATAAGTCATTCTCTAAATGAAAACCATCTAGTGGAGAATGTGCCAAAATTCCACCACATAGCAGAAAAGGCACAAAAGGAAACGTCTGAGGGTACCAGAACACTGAGAGAACATGGAGTAACACCTGAAACAGGAGAATACCTGTGTTAAACAAGGACAGAGTTTGCAGGCAGAGCAAAAAGGCGCAAGACGATTGGTCAAAACTCTTCAAAATGACTAGTCCTCAGGACAACAACTTCCAGTTGTCTCCCATCACCATGGCACGAGAGACACACGACTTTACATCTGAGACTGCTACAAGACAAGAAGAAGTGAGCTACTATCTGAAACTACTACAACACGAAGAGGACGTAGAAAACTATCTGAAACCACAGAATAACAAAGGCACGTGAAATAAAAGGTGAAACTATTGGACGTCAGACAAACCTGTGCCGAGCGATGCTTTGAATCCACCTAGCTCTGTCTGACATCTTGGCGCAAACATCAAAAATACTATGGGCAAACTCTGACGCTTTCCTGACGTCAGAGCAACCTTACACCTGTAACATTCTTTTCACAGCAACATGACTCTGACATATCTTGACGTCAGAGCAACCTACATCCTGTAACTATTAGCTGACGCCCTGAGCAGACACCTACATCCTGTAACGTTCTGATGTCACAGCAACATGACTCTGAATTATCTGACGTCAGAGCAACTACATCCTGTAACTTCTGATGTCAGCAACATCATCTGACACATCTGAAGTCAGAGCAACCTATACTCCTGTAGTTCTGATGTCACGCAACATGACTCTGACACTATCCTGACGACAGAGCAACCTTATCCTGTAACGTTGTGATTCACAGCAACATGACTTGACACTCATCTTGACGATCAAAAGCAAACTACATCTGAAGTCTGAGTCGCAACATCTTGAATATCGAAGCAGCATGCCTACAAGGGTTCTGTTCCCGCACATGACCTGAATGAACACTTTGACGTCAAACAACCATATCCCGAACGAGTTGAATCCAGCAACATGTTGCCCTTTTGATCGGACAAAACGTCAGAGAGCGAAGTCTGATGCCCATATCACGAAATATTCCAGCAAGGTTGCCCCCACCGAACCTGATGACCATGGAAAAGTAAAAAACACGTAAAGGGGAGTTGACATCTCAGACATGTGCTTTGATGGACAGTCCATGTCTGGACACGGAACTATGCTATCGCTATAACAAAAGTTCCCGGGCAACATTCGGAAGAAGAAAGGTAGAAAAGCAGCACTGGTGACTACATAAATTTTGCTGGTAAGTGGACTCCACAATCAACACCCACAGTATTGATCGGTCATCTTTTTTTTCCTCTAGATGACTTGTGTTTGATGATACTTAAAACAGTAAAACAAAAGGTTCATCTGTTTTTATAGTTTCTGCTGGTGCTATGTTCTACTATCGCAAAAACCACAGGTACTACAACCACGTTAGCCATGTAACTCATGTTGGCGTATGATTGTGTCTGTGATTGCTTCTACTGAGGATAAGCGCAGCTTGTTTTGTTATTATCATTGTTGTTGCTGCTGCTGCTGCTACTGCTGCTGTTTTAGCAGGAATAGTAGCAGCAGCAGCAGCAGCAGTAGTGGTATTTGTTTTAATTAATTTATTTGTTTCATTCTATCTTATTTTCCTTTATTTAAGTAATGACTGTACTGTTTGTGTCTATGTTGATATCTAATGC
>CM031601.1:84099837-84104837 GCA_018398815.1 Conus ventricosus | reverse complement strand
AGTGGTTGTACTGTGCAGATTACACGGGTTTATGGCGTCTCTGTGACGTGATACCAAGATTATATACACCTTTGTTGTGGTTATGGCATTTCGATTATACGCGCCAGTCGTGTCTCTGCGATTTGAAAATTATTTACAGCTATATAGTCCGCATAGTGTGTAGATTATACGCTCCTGTTCCATCACCGTGTTACAGCCTCACCATCCCCATTGCCTCACCATCCCCATTGCCTCACCATCCCCATTGCCTCACCATCCCCATTGCCTCACCATCCCCATTGCCTCACCATCCTCATTGCCTCACCATTGCCTCACCATCCCATTGCCTCACCATCCCCATTGCCTCACCATCCTCATTGCCTCACCATCCCAATTGCCTCACCCATCCCCATTGCCTCACCATCCTCATTGCCTCACCCATTGCCTCACCATCCCCATTGCCTCACCATCCCCATTGCCTCACCATTGCCTCACCATCCCCATTGCCTCACCATCACCATTGCCTCACCATCCCCATTGCCTCACCATCCCCATTGCCTCACCATCCCCATTCCCACCCCCTCTTCACTTCCACCCCCCTTCACCCATGCCTAGTATACACATACTTCCTCATTATCTCGCCCTCATTTTAGCTCACACTCTCCACTCTCTCCTTCACTTTTTTTTTTGTCAAGTATATCCGTCAGCAGTCGTCGGGGCCCGACCCAGTCCTATCCCTTTCTCCTTTTTCCCTTTTTCTAAACCCTCGTCTCGCACACCCACGCACCCATCCCATTCCTCCATCCCCCCCTTCCCCTCTGTCCTCGCCCCCCTCCCCTCCGGACGCAATGACTCGTCCCTGGCAAGCCCCGATGATTTAGCCCTGACTTGTGTTCTTGTCACCAACCAAATCTTCATGACATATCAGTTACGAATCCTGATGTTGTCATGGTTAAAAGGCAATGTGTGCCGTGGCTGTCACAAATGATTTTCATCTTTGATTCCAGTCTTTAAGGTTATCATCTCGTGATGTCCATAGTTTAGAGGTACATTGAAATAATACGGTGTGTGTATTTACTGTTAAATGTCGCGTTTTCTTACTGATTATAGTTTAGAGGTACATGGAAATACGGTGTGTGTATTTACTGTCAAACTTTGTGTTTTCTTACTGATATCGTAGAAATATGGTTACTATTCGTTTCAGGCGTGTTCAAATGTTCTGTGTTTTGCTTCTGTTGTGATTGTTGCACCTGGTATGATTTGTCATCTTGAAATATCTGACCTTATCTCACTTGTCTCATCTCATCTCATCTTATCTTATCGTATCTTTACTTATCTTGAAATATCTGACCTTATCTCACTTTACCTCATCTCATCTCATATTATTGTATCTTAGTTATCTTGCCTTATGTCATCTCATCTTATCTCATCTGATCTTATCTTGTCTTGTCTTGTCTTCTCGTATCTTATCTTATTTTGTCTTGTCTTCTTTTTTTCTTCTCTTCTTTTCTCTTCTGAACTCATCGCATGTCAACTTCCGTGAAGCAAATGTGTGCGGTCTTGTTGTCTATATCGTGCTCCCCACATGTGTGTGGTTCTGTGTTGTAGGTCCAACTCTTGCCAGATGTGTCATTATTATGTGCTAATAGGTTCATTGCTATTACTAGAACATATATCCACGTGCAATATATGTATATTATCCATGAAGTACATTAAACCTATTGTGTCGTTATCTATTTTAAGTGCTGAGCTTGTTATTTATGAAGCATCCATTACTCGCGCAGATTCATTGCCTTCGTTTGTAAAATGGCTACTGTCCGTTGTACAGTCATTTGGGATATTGTACTCCTTTCATAGTCTGAGATTCAGATTGTATAAGGCGTTCATTTCTGCATGATTATGTGCAGGAAGTGTGTGGGGGGGGGGGGGGGGGAGTGTACCCGCGTGTAATGTGCGTCACCACGTATTACATTTAAATATATAGCACATGCATATTCCATGCTTATGCGTGCTGACTGTATTACGGTGGTGATTAATTCATCTGCATATTAGGCCTACATGTCGGCTGCATAATCATGATATGTAAGTTATAGGCCCCAACTGCGTCTCCATCGTATGTAGCTTGTCCGCATGTGTCTGTATGTCAAGTAAAACTGTAAAACAATGGAATAATCAGCATTGTAATTTCATGTTCGAGCTACATCCTCATCCTTGTAGCTCACTGCAAAGATTGTACATACATGCCTACTAGGTCCTCCGTCAGTGCCATATCCACACACCCGAGGTCATCAGCGTGAGTACATTATTTGCATAGAGTATATCCTACATGTGTGTCGGATCATCATGGTGTCGGGTTCAAACGCCCATTGTACCATCAACACTTGTAAAGATACGAGGGCTCATCGTGCCTTCATTGTATAGATCTTACATAGCATCAGATGCCTCGTCATCAGAAACAGTTTTCTTTGTCCATTGCGTTGTCATGATCATTCAGCTGATGAGCAGAGTGCGTTGTAATTGTATGTATGTTACACACGGTGACTGCGCCCTTATAACAGGTAGATGTTGAGCTCCAGTGCCGTCCTCGGTGAGTGCAGATTATTTGTGTACCGTTTTGTCTTCACGTCAGGTTGGTTATCCGTTGGGTTTTCGCAATATGTCGATTGCCTGGCATACCGCGTCTTTGTGATGCTTTGGTTACGCGGCCCACTTGCGGCCTTAGTTATCTGTTACAAAGGTTTCTTTAAAATTCCAAGATTATCCCTTTCTTCTGCCCTTACCACCCACTTTCTTTGTTTTGGTTATGAAGATGCTCCGGCCATAAATTGTCTTCAAAATTGTTGATTATACGTCCCGATTGCAAATGTGTGGCATGTGTGTTAATATGCCCAGTTACATATTCATGCTGTACATTATCCGCCAGAACTTTTTTTATTTGTAGATCAACTCCCCGACTGGATTTTCCTGATGTGCAAATCATGTGATTGATGAGTGGCCTGGCAATGTATACGCGTATATTAAGTGTCCCTGCTTCATCTTGTCATTGTAGGTTATATGTTCTAATTCCGTATTCTTGACATGTAGATTAGCCGTCTGTTCTTTACCAGTTGTACGCCTAACCGCGTCCCCTAGAAATGTAGATTTCCGACCAGTTCGTGTGTTCTCGTGTAATTACCTCTGCTCAATCGTGACTTCATAAAATGTAATTCAATCTGCCCTGTCGTGTCTCTGTAATTTGTGAGTATCCGTCCCAATGCTGTTATCGTGGTTGGTATATTATCCACCCTAACTGGTCGTATGTTGTATAATTCACCCGTCACGATTGCGTTTCTTGTATGTAGTCTATAATATAACAGTATCCCCGTAATATGTAACTTATCCACCCCAGTTTCCCTCCCCATGGTCTGAAGGAAACCCGACTCATACGTGTCTTAGATTATCCACACTACTATGACGTGGCGATTTGTAAGATTATCCATTCCAATTCCATCGTCATGATAAGCTGATAGTTCGCCTATTATGGTGGTGTATAGCTTGTATCTCCAGCAGTCTTCTTACTACGTATAAATCATCCACCCCAAATGTGTCTTCAATGATGTACGTTATCTGTTTCAGCGTGATGAGCCACCCCAGTGGCGTGTTTCTCATTTGTAGACCATTTACCCAGCAGAGTTCTTGTAATGTATAGAGGATCTGCACTAGCAGCTCCTTCGTCATGTGTAAATTGTCTGCCAAACTTGAATTTCGTTATGTGTTGATCATTTACCCCAATGGCGTTCTCATTATAGGGAGGTTATCCACCCCAACTTCGGTTTTCGGAGTTTGTAGATTATCCTTCTTTATTGAGTATGTGTAAATAGTTATAACCCCCAACAGCGGCCTCAAGATTTTTGTATTATCCAACCCAAATGTGATTTGTAGATAATCAGCCATAATTACACCCTTATGACAGGTAAGTTGTCTGTCCCAGTTACATATCTGTGATGCTTACATCATTCACCCCAATTACGTCATAACAATACGTAAATCATCCACGCGATTGTGTCCACGATATGTATGGATTCATCCACCCTATCTGTACATCCCCTCCATTCGTAGATTACCTATCCAACCGCTTCGCAATGATATAATCTCTTTCAGCTGCCTTCTTGTCATATGTAGAATATTCTCCCTATTTGAGTCTTCATGCTCTGTATACTACATACTACAGTTTCCCGAGATGTGTAAGTTATACGCCTCCATTTCGTCCGTGTAATACTTCTCTCATACAAGCGTGTAACATTTCGGGGAGAATAGATTGGCGAGAGCTGAGTTCTTACTGGAAACTGATGCAACTGAATGCAATATTAACAGGCAGACTGTTGCATGTTTGGAGACGGCTTGCCGCTCACCTGTAGATGACCTATGGTCGTACCTGTAGACCGCTTATTGCCTATCTGTACGTTGGTTGTTGCATGCTGGTAGGCTGAGTGTTTGCTGGTTGTTGCATACTTCTTGGCTTCCGATTGTATACCTGTAAATTGCTTGTTGAATAACTGTTCACTGCCTGCCACATTCGAGTAGACTGCCCCCAGAATGCCTGTAGATCGCTGTTGCATATCTGCAGACTGCCAACAGAGTACCTGTGCACTGCCAATTGAGTACTTGTAGGTTACCTGTTGCATGCCCACAGACTGCTTGCAGAGTATCTGTCAACTGCCTACTGCATACCTGTACACTTCCAGTTGCATACTTGTAAACTGCCTGGTGCATACTTGTAAGTTGTTTGTTGCATAAATTAAGACTATCTTTACATGTGCACGGCATACATAACTTATATACATATATACAGCATACATACAGACTGTAAATGTAAATGGCATCTTGCAGATCTGCCGACTGCTTGTTGCTTATGTGTTGACTCTAAAATGCATACTCGTAGACTGCATATTGCATGTGTTTAGATTGTCTATTGCACATCTGAAAATTGCATATTGCCCACCAGTAGACCTAGTACTGCATGCCCGAAGACTATACGTCGC
>CM031601.1:84082337-84094837 GCA_018398815.1 Conus ventricosus | reverse complement strand
GAGGGAGATGAGTGAGAGGAGAGTAAGAGATGGCCCACGGGCTGGGGTCAGGGACCCAAGAGTAAGGGGCCTGGGGAGTGGGCTGGGGACCTTGGGGGTGGGGTCCCTGGGTGTTAGAGGGTGGGGAGTTTAAGGGTCTTGGATGCTTGGGTCCCCAGGGATCGGGGGGATACAAATAATTAGGGGTCCCAGGGAGGGGGGGGGGGAGGGACTGGGGGATGCGTGACTTGGGGGCTAGGATGGGGGTGGGTGTTCTTGGGGGAGGTGGGCGAATGGGTGTGGGGTGAGATGGGGAGTTGGATGGGGGTGTGGAGTCGGGTGATCTGGGGGGCTGGGTGGGTTGGGGTGATGATGAGGGGCCTGACACCCCCTCCTGAATTCCCCCCCACCCCCACCCCACCCCCACCCCGCTCCTCCCAGCCTTCTTAGAAAGAAATTAAAAATTTGCGAACGTGGTTATCATTGTGAGCTTGACGTCATTGTAGGGTTCACACATAACACGTCGTTAACAATCCATGTGTGTGTGTGTGGTGTTGTGTGTGTGTGTGTGTGTGTGTGTGTGTGTGTGTGTGTGGTGTGTGTGTGTCTGTCTGTCTGTCTGTCTCTGTGTCTGTGTGTGTGTGTGTGTGTGTGTGTGTGTGTGTGTGTGTGTGTATCTGTCTGTCTGTCTGTGTGTCTGTGTGTGTCTGTCCGTGGTAAAAATGTGTTCTACTCCCTCCAGACAAAACTTCTGGGACGATATTTCTAAAAATTTGTAGATATGTTGATTGTGGGTTACGGGTGATGCTCGATATTTGATTTTCGCAGAATAGCTGTATACTACTCAAAATATTTAAAGTGTCAGTCAGAAATTCGAAGCTGGGGATATTGTTTGGCAAACATAACCATCTAATCTGTTGAACACGGTGTATTGGTATCGTGTGTACAATCCAGCTATAACATGCAGTAATTTAACGCAAATACTATGCACCATTTTTCAAGTATCATAGCAAGAATGACAAACTGGGAATACATATATATGCTTTGCATCTTGTTTTTTTATTACATGCGTCAACTTGCTCTCGTTTGTTAAATTGTGAGAAACAAACAGACGAAGAAACTGAATAACACACAATATTCTCAATACTCATGTACAATATACAAAGGAAGTTAAGGTGCAAACGTTGGTGTTTAATCTGTGACGTGACATAAGCACGTCTAGTGCTATCCTCAGTTATGGCAGCAGTTTCTCCTGTAAACAGAAAAACAAGAACTCAGAAAAAGAACTGGTAAACGTTTCAAGTTGAATTGTCGAAAAATCGCTGACAACGAATTTTAAGGGGTTAAAGCGTGTGTCACTTTGTGTCTAGAAACAAAAGGCACCGCCAGTTCTTTGAAAGAAAAACAAAACAGAAGATGTGTGTCACTTTGTGTCTAGAAACAAAAGGCACCGCCAGTTCTTTGAAAGAAAAACAAAATAGAAGATGTAGCTGATTTCACAGAGGAACAGCGGCAGTTCATCGTTAGATCTTAAGCTCTCTGTTTTTATCGTTTCCGGTTTTTTCCCTATAAAAAGTCGTCTACTTATCGTCTGAAATCAAACTTCCATGATGTCTGGGCGCATCGTAGAAGGTGAGCGAGGTGGCCGTGTTTAATCCATGAAGGTTTTCGATATCCCAAAAGCAAGACCACCCAGGACAATATCTACTGGCGCTGCAGCCGACGAGACTGCAGGGCCCCGTTGATTTCCACGCTTATACAGCATGATAGCGCGTATTTGTTTTGGATGTACGTTGGGAATTTTTACTTTGTATTTTGGGATTGAATGTCATTGCCTCTAAAAATAAAAATACTGACTGTAACCTCGCCTACATTTAATTTAATTTCGTGTCTTATTTATCATTTACTTAGTTGTAATTCCTGGGACTAAAATACTCTATATTTGTTGGTAAAGGTAATTCCTTAATGTAGGTCAGCTATGTGAGGGCAGGCGTCACTAATTCAGTGACAAACTGAGGTGAATCCTGTCTATGGTAGGCGTGGCTTGGCTCTTCTGCCCATACAGTAGGCTGTTCAATGAGTTCGTTTCGGGCGCTGCCCGATGTTCCGATGTTCAACAGTCCGAAAAGTCAATAGTCCGACGATTTCTGTTCCGACGTAGCGATCGTCGACACCCATTCTGACTATCGATACTTCGGAATTTCGAAACAATAATCTGTTTCAACAGTCCGAAAAAGCGTTTATCCGACACTCCCGATGGAAAAAAATTTCCGACGTGTCGATTATCCGACACTCCCGATGGAAAAATTTTTCCGACGTGTCGATGGTCCGAAAGTTAATGAACACGTTTAAAAAGTTTGTTTTTTTTTCTTCTTGTAGCTGTGGTCACTGTTGTTGCATATATATATATATATATATATATATATATATATATATATATATATATATATATATATATTTTTTATATATATATGGTTAAAATACCCAAAATGATTTTGATAGTGCTCGACCCCTTGGGGACAACATTTGTTAAAATAGAATCTACAAATTTGTTTCGAGCGCGTTGCGCTGTCATCAGGATGGTTTTTGGTTTGCCCACCGCCGATGTTATATAGCGTGTGGGCTCCCGTTTGCGGTTGTTTGCACGTGCGGGTTGGCTGCACGTGTTTTTTGGGGGCTTTCAGGTTTTTGTTTTGGGTATATTCACTAACAACGATTTCCATTTATGCCTGCAGTTGTTTACTATTTCTGTTTTGGTGTTTAAAGTTGCTAAGTGTGGTTTGCATAGTATTAACCATTTTTCAGTTAAACATAGGTTGCCCCTTTTTGAAACATTGCTGTATGGTGATGCTCTTTTTATGATTTTCCAGGATATATTGTAGCCTGTTTTTGCGTCTTTAAAGGTCTACTTTAGAGATTTTCGATAATTTGTTAAAAGCAGGTCTACATGTCATATAACTACAGTACGGTATTCATTTTTTTTAAAAGTCGCCGGAAGAATTTAACAGATAAAAAACGAGTTTTGCACACCTGTTCAAACCCCGCGCTAGACCGAAATCCGTGACGTCACTTGATGGACTGGCCGTCAGCCGCGACCTACACAACAAGCCAACGCCAAGTGAAATCAACACGAGTTGCGATCCCCCACAGCCTAAAAAGTCACGAGGGGGTGGCAGATATTGTGCTGTAGGCGTGTGCAGCAGCTCAGCAGGAGACGGATATTCTTTGCACACATTTCCATCTGATCCAGATACTCGAAAAAAGTGGATTCGGTTGGTGCAACCATGCCGGGCCACTAAGTTATTTTTACCACGTCAGTTCCAGCTGGACCACGGAAACGAGCTGTTCCGACAATTGCCGAGCCCGTTCGAGTGGATCAAAAACTTCGTCTGCATTGTGCGCGTATACTTTGAAGGCGGAGTGGTAAGCTCGTACAGATGAGTACGATAGTCGCACGTTTATTCTGTTCTTATCTATGGACAGATCACGTTAAGGCTTGAGGAAGGAGAATCTCCGCTCGCCGTCCACGCGTGATCGCATCAAAAAGTCAGTCGGTAGCCTCCCTCGAGCCTTCGGTAAAGCTGTACGGCGTCCTCGGAATGATGTGTTTCGGCGTCCAGCTGGAAACTGAATAGCTACGTTTCCGTGGTAGCTGGAACTTGCAGAAACATCCCCAGAGTTACATTGGCTGTCGCAATCATAGTCACTGTTTTTACATGATAAATTAAATACTGATCGAGATGTGCAAGAACCATCAGAATCGCTTTCTGTCGCCGTTGGCTTATTGTGTAGGTCGCGGCTGACGGCCAGTCCATCATGTACGTCACATCCAAGAGTAGTTAAGCCATGCCAAGATTTAGTTTTCTTGATTACAGGTGAAAATGCCCACTTTCGCGGATCGATTTCGTGTGATCGGGAGCGAATCGGATGTTTATTTTACCAATTTATCAAACATTTCATATTTCTGCATAAGCTGACCAATTATCGAAAACCTCTAAAGTAGACCTTTAAGTTTCCAGATATATTTGCTCAGTTCTGTTTGGTTTTTATATTTTTCTTTATTAAATGACTGTTTGTGGTTTGCATATCTGGTTTTGAAGTGGTTTTCAGTGATCCCTATGTATGTTTCTTTTTCATTTTCTGATGTCACAGTGGCTTTGTATACAATGTTGTTGTGAAGGCATTTATTGAGCAGTGCCCCTGACAAACCATGAAGTTGGATCTTATCGTCGTGTCCTTGCCTGCATCAAGTGACGCTATACCACCCTGACAGGACCAGAGGTTCTCCCCGACCTCATTATAACCGACTTTGAAGTTTCTTTGAGAGCAGCGGTTGGGACGGAGTTCCCCCAAGCCGAAGTCCACGCCTGCTTCTACCACTTTTACCGGGCTGTGTCCAAACGTGCAGGGCAGGAAGGTCTTATGGGTCCAGCCGCAGTCAGGGATTTGGGACAGGAACAACAGCGGCGCCTTCAGGAGAAGATCCGACGTCTTGTGGCACTGGCTTTCTTGCCGGTCGCCCTGGTCAGGCAAAACTTCCAGCTTTTGTCACGGGAAATCGGAGATGAGTTTGGCGGAGTCGGGGTGAGAGATTTCCTTGGCTACTTCCGCAGGACATATCGGAACAGCTTTCCACCACCTACCTGGAATGTCTTCCACAGAAGCATCGATTCTCGCTCAAACAACCATGGGCAGGGTTAGTTCAAATCTAGTGTTATTGTCGTAAGCAAGATAAGTTGTGTACTCACAGTCCCAAGTAACCATTATTTTAATCAGCTGGGGCTGAAGGGCCAGATGGCGTCTTTTTTTTATCTCATAGATATCACATGAAAAGGAAACGCAGTGATAAAGTATATCACATGAAAAGGAAACGTAGTGATAAGGACCAACTTTTTTTGCTGCCACTGCCGTTTTGTTGTCCAGAATGCAAGATGTCATTCCGGTATTTACTCTGAAAACAAAAGCTTTGGCTAATCCTTGTTCTTATTGTATTTGTAGTTCTTACTGTATTTATATTACTGTTGCAATGACAAAGTAAACTTATCATTAAAAAAATAAACTTGCTAAATGTGTTCAACGTTTCATATCTTCAAAATATCGTTTCCTTCGTGATGTTTAGTACATGTTGGTCTGGTCGTTCTTACAGTGTGAAAGATTATGGTACTTTTCTTTTTATCTAGAAATAATTCAGAACACATTTTTAACGGATATATATGTATTTGAAAACTGGTCTAAATGCTTACTATACAAACGTACACACACATACACGCATACACACATACATGCATACATACATACATACATACATACATACATACATACATGCATACATACATATATACATGCATACATACATACATACATACATACATACATACATACATACATACATACATGCATACATACATACATACATACACGCTTACGTACATTACGTACATTTAGAGAGACATAGAAAGAGAGACAGACAGAGAGAGAGAGAGTCAAAACTTGTCAAAATGTACAATGGGGGCGACAATTCGTGCCGGCCAGGACGGCATGAACTGTCGCCCGACAAAGTCGATTTGACATTATGCCATTTCCGGCACGGATTGTCGCCGGCGACAATCCGTACTGAGGCGACAATCCTTGCCGTAAAAGGCGAGCTTACGTGTGCCAGTGCCTTTCGGACTATCGACACGTCGAACTTACGCTACGTCGGATTTATATCTTTTGTAAATCAACTTTTCGGACCATCGAATCGTCGTACTTATAACTCCTCGGACAAAAAAAAAAAAAATCTCGGACTATTGCTTCGTCGCACTAACGCACCACTTTTTCGGACTATCGTTACGTCGGACTTTGGGCCTTCGGACTGTTGATACATCGGACACTGAACGTCGGAACATCAGACCCTAACCCTTGGGCTCTAACCGAAGATAGGCACTACATAAGTGCTCATAATGATGATGATGATAAAGATGACGATAATGATGATGACAATGATGGCAATGATAATGATGAAGATGATGATGACGACGAGGACGACGACAACAACACAATAATATTAATAATAAAACTCCTCCCGATTTGTTCAGCAATGTCGTCTGCCCACCTTTCTTTCTGTCTGCATTACCTCCCCTTCCCCTGCCTCGTTCTTTGGAGGATCTTCAAGAGTCCACCAGATCTTATCACTTGTGTCCACCACTTCAACAACGTCCTTTTCCTCACCGGCTGCACACCAAACATTAATGCGCCTAAACCTTGCTTAAGGAGTCGAGCATCTATAGACAGGCGCAAGTAGACTGTTTTGAGAATTTTCATTGTATCTGAAAGTTGGTTTACCTCCTTTTCCTTCATATGCCCATTAAGGTACATGCCAGGTGGTTTCAAGCAGAGGGATTTAAATGAAAGGAATAGGATCTTTTGGGGAGGAATCAGTTGGCGCAAAGATAGGGTCACAGGTGAGTGCAAACGCCTGAAATGTCACGTCAACTAAGGGGAAGGTCACGTATCTAAACATTGCTTTGTGATGCCATCGATGGAAATCCCCCAAAAACAAGTGGGGGGGGGGGGGGGGGATTGTAGGGAGTTGTTCTTTCGATCCGTTATCAGTTTATTTTCAAATGCTGTCTCAACCTTGTGCTAGGCCTCCAAATGCTTACATGAATTATATTGTGATTTGGAGCAAAATCTTAACGGTGGCGTGTGGCCACTGTCCTCAATATGGTCATGGTGATTCACGTGCTGCCCGACAATCGAATCTTCACTGCCAGGCAAGTTCGAACAACGATCGTGTGGACAGGGAACAGACCTCCAGACAACCTTCCAGTCTCTAGTCTTTGAACGAACTAAACCGATGATGTGACGTGACCTCAAAACAAGTCATTCAAATCCCACAGCCAACCTTCAGGGTGGATTGGAATCGGTGCTGGCTGGGCCGTAATATAAGATAACACTTCGTATTGGTCTTTGCATCAAACACCAGCTGTCCATGGAGACAGTAGAACGTGATTTACTGCAGGTGTAGTGTAGTGCAGTTCTGGTGTAGCTTCAGATTCTCACCTCGACAGGTGGTGGAGGGCTATCAGGGAAGCCGGCTGAAAACACACACACACACACACACACACACACACACACACACACACACACACACACACACGCGCGCGCGCGCGCGCGCGCGCATGCGCGCGTGCACACACACACACAACACACACACACACACACACACACACACACACACACATATGCGCGCGCGCACACACACACACACACACACACACACACACACATACACACACACACACACACACACACACACACACACACACACAAACAAGGGACAATGACAATGTTTTGATTGCTAAGGCCTCGAGCCCATAACAATGGAATGGGCCAGAATAAAACTAACCAAAGAAAGATGAAGTTATAATTCAAGTATTGAGAGAACGAAAATTATATACGCACGTTTGTATATGCACGAGCGCGCACGCACGCGCGCACGCACGCACGCACACACACACACACACACACACACACACACACACACACACACACACACACACACACACGCACGCACGCACGCACGCACGCACGCACGCACACACACACACACACACACACACACCAGTCGAATTTAATTGTTCACTTAGACACATGTACTTACAAGTTTGGGAAAGAGAGACAGAGAGAAGAGATGAGATGGACGAAGAGGGTAGTGGAAGGAATGAAGGCAAATATGATGGAGATGGGCATCTCTTTCATCATGAAATCACCAGTCGAAAGAATTTACAGAATTAAGAAAATCTCTACCCCTACACATAATTATATCAGTCATCATAATTAAAAGAGACAGAGATAAACACCAAAATCTAAAATATGTAAGAGCTGATCCAGTGTTCTTGCCACTTAATTTTGCCATAAAAACAAAATAAACGTCTCCAAAGGTAAGACATCGACAAGTAAATCCATTCTAATTACGTTCACCCCGTATTTTCCCTCCTGGTCCAGAAATAGTAATGACCTCTGATTGGTAGATAGAATGGCCGGCATTTTCATTCACTTTGCCTCAGACCGAGTTGTGTTGTGACCAACTTTGAATCATTGGCCTCCTCTACCTGACCGCTGCTTTCAGTCTGTGCGTCTCTCTCTCTCTCTCTCTCTTTCTCTCTCTCTCTCTCTCTCTCTCTCTCTCTCTCTCTCTCTCTCTCTCTCTCTGTGTCTGTGTCTGTGTTGTGCCAGCGTGTGTGTGTGTGTGTTTAAATATTCTCAGTTTTATGTTTTATTCCTACTTCTCGGCAAAACAACCAATATATAACATGCAAACACAGAACTACTGGACCGCGAAACAAAGGAACAAACAAATCATCAACAAGCTACGCGTTTCGATCTATTAAATCTTCTTCAGGCAGGACAAATAACATTCAATACAATGAAAACAGAAGACGAACAGTCGCCACCCTCTACGATTTGGATGCAAAATTTGGCGGACCGGTGATTCTGTTCCTGCTCTTGTGTCACTGTGTGTGTGTGTGTGTGTGTGTGTGTTATGTGAGTGTTGTCTATTCCCAAACGATTACTAGGGGGCCGGATAGCTCAGTTGGTAGAGCGCCGGACTCGTGATCCTGGATTGCGGGTTCGAATTTCGGTATAGGGGGATTTTTCCCTCGGAGTTAACATTGGTTCTGACTCCATTCCCCATATAGTCCTTCGAATGAGACTATAAACCGAGGTTCCGTGTGTGAACGCACGCATAACATCTTGCACACACGTAAAATCCCATCACCAACTTTCGGAAGAGAAGGCCAGTTTGGCCGTTGGTATGGATGACACGTGACACATAGCATGCACCTTCCCCGAAGATGGAGTATGGCTGCCTTAATGGCGGGATAAAAAAAAGGGTCATACACACAAAACTCCACTGCCTGGCAATACAGGGAGTGTCCGCAGGAGTATCAGCCTGCGTACGCAGAAAGAAAAAGAGAAAAGAAAACGATCACTTACGTGCAGGTTGTCCTCCAGCCGGTTGCCCAGCAGCAGTCATCTCCTTGAATATGTCTCCTAAATCTGGATCACCTGAAACCAAATACTGGAATCAGCACTAGTTGAAAACACATACAATGTTCAGTATATCTACTCCTCCCTTCTCAGTTTTCAAACTATCTTCTGAACTCTTCCTTTTAATTAACAGTCCTTACAACACTCATCATTCCAAATGTTAATTGCTTGGAGAATCTTAGATGAAAAAGTTCGTTCAGTTATCGTTAAATTTACTTATAATTGTTATTTAAGGTACACAACTGTTTGGAAAATTTGTTTTTACTTTTTCTGACATCATGAATTCATAGACTACTAATAGTTGATGTGGAAATGGTTGTATAGATGCCAATTGTGATCAGATTTATGAGCAAATGTAATAGCTGCAACAGCTGAGGTACAAACTCTTGTTCATTTGGGGCTCATCTCCGTGATTTTAGATTTGTGAAGATACAAGAGAAAGTCATTGCTGAGAAACGTTTCAAAACAGAAGCGTTGCATGCCATGTTATCGAAACAAGACTTCTTGTCATTAGTGTGGGCGCCAAATCTATTAAAACAGTATTAGAGTGTCGTGGCATCAACTGAACCTGTCAAAATAGCACTGATAGTGACAGTACATGTAGATGTAATATTTATAGACTAGTAGTGGCACCAGTGGTAGGAACATAGCAGGAGCAGTAGCAGAAGTGGGTGATGATAATAAAAGTGGTAGCAGGAGCGGCATTAGCAGTATCAATATGAGTGAAAGAAATGGAAAGGGAAGTCAGTGAATGACAGATGTAGCAGATAAACCCTTTGGTACCGGTTTCAATGACAATATAGACAGTCTTGGAATAGCATGTGCGCTGGCGTCAGTCACATAATAGCTGTAGCAGAAGCAGCAGCAGCTGTCATCAGATAAAGTAAATGCAGTCCTAGTGGCAGTCATGGAAGCTGCATCACGCAGCAGTAGTAGAACCATTTCACCAGTAGTAGTAAACCGAGTTTTGCGCAGCCCAGGAACAGAACAGTAAATATTGGCATGCCCTGTGAAGCTGATCACCAAGTCGCTAAATACAGTATGCTATAGATCCATAGAACTAGAAAATTCAAAAGTTGTTTGTATAGATAGATAGATAGATAGATAGATAGATAGATAGATCTAATATATATAAATGGCAAATTCTGTGCGTGTGGTGTGTGTGTGTGTGTGTGTGTGTGTGTGTGTGTGTGTGTGTGTGTGTGTGTACGCTATAGACTCAAAAACGTCTCAACCGATTGTCATGAAATTTGGCAGGTACGTCTGTTGTGACCCGAGGATGGTTTGGGCTAATCTCTAAAAAAAAATAAAACCGTTAAACGGTGGGGTTTTTTTTAGAGACATCTTTTTCCTCTGCTTTTCTTCAAATAGCCGTTGTGACATTGCACAGGTACAGGACTACTTCTCTAAAATTAGAACCGTTATTTGGCAGTTAAAAAACGTTATTTATAACAGTTAAAAACCGTTAAAAACACCAAACCCTATAAAAGAAACTGTTTAAAACCCGATCTTCTTGAAATTTAGCAGGTACGTCTGTTGTGACCCGAGGATGGTTTGGGGCTAATCTCTAAAAAAAATAAAACCGTTAAAAACCGTTAAAAAACTTTATAACGGTTTCAAAGACATCTTTTCCCTCTGCTTTTCATCAAATGCTGTTGTGCAATAGTATCTAATATATAAATGGCAAATTCTGTCTGCGCGCGCGCGCGTGTGTGTGTGTGTGTGTGTGTGTGTGTGTGTGTGTGTGTGTGTGTTGTTAGCTATAGACTCAAAAACGGCTCAACCGATTGTAATAAATTTGGCAGGTACGTCTGTTGTGACCCGAGGATGGTTTGGGGCTAATCTCTAAAAAAAATAAAACCGTTAAAAACCGTTAAATAACTGTTATAACGGTTTCAAAGACAACTTTTTCCTCTGCTTTCTTCAAATAGCCGTTGTGACGTTGCACAGGTTCAGGACTACTTCTCTAAAATTAGAACCGTTATTTGGCAGTTAAAAAACGTTATTTATAACAGTTAAAAACCGTCAAAAACACCAAACCCTATAAAAGAAACTGTTTAAAACCGATCTTCTTGAAATTAAGCAGGTACGTCTGTTGTGACCCGCGGATGGTTTTGGGCTAATCTCTAAAAAAAAAAAACCGTTAAAAACCGTTAAAAAAAACTTATAACGGTTTCAAAGACATCTTTTTCCTCTGCTTTTCATCAAATGGCCGTTGTGACATTGCACAGGTACAGGACTACTTCTCGAAAATTAGAACCGTTATTTGGCAGTTAAGAAACGTTATTTATAACAGTTAAAAACCGTTAAAAACACCAAACCCTATGAAAACTGTTTAAAACCCGATCTTCTGAGGTTGGCGGCCACGAGAGTCATCGGATCGCCACCAAACTTGACATAAGCCTACAGGAACATCCAGTGGGTAACATAGGGTCATTAGATAGTCATTATGACCATTAAATTTGACCGTTAAAAACCGTTATTTTCAAAATTTAGGCTGTTCTTGATGAAATTCGGTATACATGTGCAGTTTGAAATGCCGAAAAATGATATACAACTTTTACGAACCGAAATTTTAAACTGACCGTTGAAAAACGTTATTTTTATAAATTTAGAGTATTCTTGAAGAAATTCGATATACATGTGCAGTTTTGAACGCTAAACAATGATATACAATTTTCAAGATCCGAAACTTAACATTGACCGTTAAAACCCGTTATTTTCTGAATTTCTAAATTTTCACCGTTCTTGATAACATTCCGTATGCACGTACAGTTTTAAAACGCTGAACAATGTTATGCAAATTTTACGAACCAAAACTTAACATCGACCGTTAAAAACCGTTATTTTCTAAATTTAAACCGCTATTGATAAAATTCGGTATGCGTATGTCCAGTAACGGTAAGTAATTGTGCAACATAGATGGGACAGGGTAGGGGGATGAAAAGGGAGGAATGAGAGGGGCCAGAAAAATGATTGTACAGTGCAAAGCCTGATACACTATTTTTACATTAGACACAGACCTGTTGAAATAAACTACTTCTGCACAAAGTCTATTCCTACAAAATTAAGGGCAATCAGAAGAATGGGAATGTGAACAGTGAGTGCAGGCGGAAAATGGAGCGAGAAAAGCATCTCGACATGCTAGGGAAGAGCCAGAGGAAAGGGGCCAGAGGCAGGCGGAAAACAATAGAATGTATAAGAGAGAGAGAGAGAGAGAGAGAGGAGAGAGAGAGAGAGAGAGAGAGAGAGAATGTGTATTTGTGTGTGGGGAGGGGGTGGGAAGTTGTTGGGGGGGGGCGGCTGATTGTAAATCAAAACAATTAATACATGTTTGCCGTCACGTGAGTATCGCAAAGAATGTTCATATCCTGGGCAACGCCGGGTGCCCCTGCTAGTATATATATATATATATAGAGAGAGAGAGAGAGAGAGAGAGAGAGAGAGAGAGAGAGATATGTCTGGTTTTACCTGCAAAGACAATG
>CM031601.1:84072337-84077337 GCA_018398815.1 Conus ventricosus | reverse complement strand
AAAGTATATATGAGAAGAAACAAAAAACTAGGAAGTTTACAGCTGAAGAAAATGAATTACAAATAAAACACTAATCATTATATTTTCAGCCAGATTTGTCAGATTACATTTTCAGCCCGGACAGAAAAGAGACAGTCACGTGGTACAGTAAATGTATTTTTGAATTATTTCTGTGTTTTAAAGGGGGCGAAATGATGGAATATGCATTAAATAGATAGATGTATCAGTTAATTACGTTACTGTGCTTCCGAGTTGCTTTCCTGGAGATTGTTGACAGCAACAGTCTGTTCCAGCTCTCAGCTGAAATACCTGAAGCCAGCTCCTATCTCTCCTTCTGTCTATATTAAAGTTTTCATGTAGTCCTACCACAACTGTAACCTGAAGCCAGCTCCTATCTCTCCTTCTGTCTATATTAAAGTTTTCATGTAGTCCTACCACAACTGTAACCCAGCTTACACTGCAGTCATCTGACATCATGCTGACCTCAACTTCCATTTCCTACCCACTCTATGACTTTGGCGACCTTGTGTTAAGATCACAGGCATCAGCTGGTTCATGTGGATTTCATTAGATGGATGTGTTACGCTCGCTCACAGTGGCTCCAAGCAAACAGTGTCACCAGTATGGGGCCTTGGAGGTGGTGTCCCGTGTATATGCAGGCATTACTTAGCATCACCAGAGCTCTTCAGCTGTAGTGCAGTGCCTCCTCTGGTGGGTTGCCTCCTCACGACCCGAGAGTGATTGCTCCCTGTGGACTGCTGGTCCACGGGCTGCAGCACAATGACCTGGACGTGGCTGGAAGGAACAGCGAGGGAGTTATGATACTGTGGGGGCCATGAAAGACAGGACAACAGCCCCTAATTTTTCTTTTAACAACAATATAAAAGCGCACACACCCCAAAATGACCAAATCCACTAGCTGTTAGCTAATACACAAGGGTGCACACCTACAAACAGCTGCCACTTCATATAAACAAAAGCACACACTTCCAAGTCATTGCCACGTCAGCAATCTGTCTGCCAGCAAGCGTACAAACGAACACACACCTGCAAACCATTGCTGTGTTTAGTAGCAGTCAGCTGGCACATACGCAAACAAAGACACATAGCCCCAAACCACAGCCACTTCCACCAGCTACTAAGCTGGAAAACATGTGGACAAAGGCAGACAGAACCGGCATGGTACCCACCACCCGCCTGCATGAAACAATAGAATAATGAAGCTGCAAACATGTCCACCTTGCACGTGCAGTGTTGCCAAACAGTCTGGTCTGGAGCAGAGTTTCTGCATGTTGTCAGGAGTGCGCAGGATTGTGGTGCGTGGTCAGGTGTCTGTTCTTTAGTCACGGCCACATCCGATTGTCCTCCAAAACCTGGTATTGTTTTCTGCACCATGTTTGTCATCATGATAGTGAGCCTAACAGTACCAATAACAATGACGGCAATTGTAATGGGACAGTCCTATGGTGCTGTCTGACCCTTCAAACTGCTTTACAGCATCTAATGAATACGCACTCACTAATATATACTGATGAACATCTACTAAACACTCCCCCCCCCCCCCCCCCCCCCCCCGTGAACTTTTATCTCTTGCTCTGATCTTCCAGGTCCCGCCCACCTCTCCATCCCACCCCACCAAACCCACAACCCCAAACATGCTCAAATACATGTACAACACCCATGCACCACAAACCCTACCTCTACCACACACACACACACACACACACACACACACGTTGACATGACTGACAAAAACCTGTTTGAAAAACAAACAAAAGCAAAAGTGCGAACTGGAGTGCTTTATTAAAAGAAAAAAAGGAAAGAAAAAGTCAAAAAAGAATGAATGAAGAAAAAAAAAAAGGAGTTTGCTAAGTTTAAAGGTTTCTTTAACAGGGTGAGTGTGGCAGAGTGTGACGGAAACAGACAGGTAAACTGTATGAGAAAATTAATGCTCTTCTCAATCCTTTCTTTCCACCAATAGCTGGAAAGCATGCTAGGTGACTACTGTAACATTTCACATGGCTGTTGCAATGTCTGTCTCAACGAATGACATCCAACCACACACACACACACACACACACACACACACCACACACACACACACACACACACCGATCATTTTTCTGCTCTCTCTGCTGAACAGAATACATGTTTATTGTCTAGATATTTTCCACATGCATCATTTTGGGGAAGAAAAGTGTAAAACAGTGGGAATAAAGTTAACTGCATATATCTTATAAAAAGAACTTCACACACACACACACACACACAACACAAAACAACACACACACACACACACACACACACACAAACACACACACACACACACACACACACACACACACACAATTTTTCCATCACTGGATCTGCAGAAATTGCAGCAAAATTGTTTCATTTAAATCTCAGTAAACGGAGACTTATGAATATCCTCCAGATTCAAAACAAATGCAGCGAAAGAAAAAAACTGAATGCTGAACACAAATAAACCAGATCAACATCCTGAGAAATCTCCTCCATCCTCCACTACACAAGATCTGTAAACATCTTTCATGCTATGAAGAGATTAGTTAAAACAATAACAATGCACAAAATCATGAAGCCTATGCAATTTTCCATTATAAGCTTCATCTATAATCAGCCAAACCCAATGAAATGAAAATGAAAAATGTAGCAGTTCTAATAATGTGTGTGTGTGGTGTGTGTGTGTGTGTGTGTGTGTGTGTGTGTGTGTGTGTGTGTGTGTGTGTGGGAGTGCGTGCGGATGCGTGCGTGCATGCGTGTGTGTGTGTGCTGCCTTTCACATACCTAATTTTGCCTTTAAGCATGTTTATTTCATTCCACAAGAAAACTGTTCCACTACTTCCAGTACATGCTGTTTTTTCAAAAACAAACTGTCATCATTTCCTTTTTCAACTCTTCAGACAACTTCCAAACTAGACAGCATCAGATCTACAGTTTCTTAAAGTACCATTTCCAACAAACTATTTCGCAGTATCTTCAAATCTGGTTTTCACTTGTTCTCAACGAGACATACCATCAAATGTTCACAAGATATTTGGAATTTGAGTCTTTCTGTAATACACATTCATCACAAATAAAAGTGACTGTAGTATCAAGTCTACCCATATCTCAAATCGGGGAGTTTTCAGTATACTGCCTGTCCAGCCAAGTGAAGGTTCCATGTCAAGCTCTTGCAAGCCACAGTCAGTTCATTTTACAGTTCTGTTTGGTCATGGCTGACACTGGCGAGTTATCCCACGAAGCTTCTCAAGCCTCAAGCATACAGCCATACCCACGTCCTTCATCCCATGACTAGTCACTCCTCCCGCTGCTATGTCCACGTTTTCCTCTCTCTCTCTCTCTCTCTCTCCCATCACCTTTTACCTTTGTACAGCATTTGTCTGCATTGTCCTGTAGTCGGTGGCCTTTGCTAACCCCCTTGGTGGCAACACTAAGCTATTAACAGGTTTTTACAGTTCCACTCCCGAACCTGTTTCAATCATTACTCACTTGACCCTGTTTATTAACTCCTATACAGCATGAACAAATATGACGCAAGCATAATGATGGACGGGCACATTCAACTGATGGCAGACCCACATTGACTTCCTCACATTTAAGAAGAAGACAAATGCAAACCGGTAAAACAAAGTATGGGAAGTATTTTCGATACTTATATGCAAACATATGCTGTTAATACAGGCACATGCAATGAGGCACATAAACGTCTGCAACTGCAACTGGTCTATCAAACATAGTGTGTGATATAACAGCCTTGTGTTTCATTATATCTTTCTCAGTCTTTGTTTTTCTGTTTTTTTCAACTTATTTTTATTTTTATTTTTTCTGCATGAGAAAAGACCACAAGAGATTCACCGTTTTATGCTATAAAAAGGCATCTGTTCTGATAAATAATCTCATCCAAAACCTATCTAGGTGAAACACTGAAAGTTTCAGATGCTTTGGTTTCAGTTTTATCAAGGAGACATTACAGCATGCGGACTGGTCCAGTGTGTTACACCATATCTGCAAAGTCCTGAAGTCATGATGCATACAGGTTGACTTCAGAAATGTAACAATCAACATTAAATACTACCCCATTTCCTAAGCATCTTCAATGACGTATCACTGTGTGTGCATAAATTCATCAACATTATGCATCACCTTGTTACACAGGTGTCTCCAATAAATTATCACTGTGTGTGGATAAATCCATACTTAAATATGAAAAAAAAGAGAGGAGTGGGGTGGGGCGGGGCAAAGAGGGGAACGGAGGAGCACTCTCTTTTCTGACAATCAAGAGATGCCTGACCTATGACCCACTCCATACAAAGCACCAACTCACCTTCAACTTTAAAAGAAAAAGAAAAAAAGAGCCACAAGGGTCTTATATCGAAATAAACCACAACCATTTCCCAGCTAAATATTCATCACTTGTGTCAGCGAGTCGCTGAGCTATTCATACACCTTCCTGAAGAGTGTATACTGATTAAAAAGTTCATGGTAAAAACAGGCACCAAGCTGACTGTTACAAATGCAACACAGGCGCTAAGCTGGGATTTACACATGCAACCATTTCACAAGCCTTCATCACTGGTAAGGCCTTTAGGCTGTCTGTGAGCTGCATAGTTCAAACTGAGTTAAACTGCTGGCTCCATCATGGATGAAACAGTTAGTAAGGTAATTGTTGCTTAGAGCCCATCCGACCACAAAGGGCCATATCACAGCTGTCACCCCGCTGAAGTCAACTCACAAGTCATTCATTCACACAACCTTTTAAAATGCACCTCCTAAAAACACCTGCCATTTTGCTAAAAATGTTTTACTGTAAAATCTCAGATCAGTTGAAAAATGTTAACCTCTTTCAGAAATTCAAAGATCGCATCAGGTGGAACATCTCTGAACAAGGTTTTCATGGAGTCTGCAGTGAAATGTTTGTCTCACATCATGCAAGTCTCACCACTCTGAGACAATGTTTCATTGTGAGTGGTACATGACAT
>CM031601.1:83889837-84067337 GCA_018398815.1 Conus ventricosus | reverse complement strand
AAAAATCGCGATAGGGCCCAGCTTTTTTTTTTTTTTTCGGTGGAGATTTTTTCGAACGGCGGAGATTTTTTTAAAAGACGGCGGAACGGCGGAGAACGGCGGAGCTGTTCTCATCCCTGTATAATGTATTTTTCTCCTTTTAAACATAGACATAAACACAAACAGGGCAACCTCTCTCTCTCTCTTTTTTTTTTTCTTCTTCTTCTTCTTCTTCACCTGGATGCATCAAAAGCCATTCCAACTTCTGCACTGACAAAAGTTGATTTCCCTTGACTGGAGCACCTTAACTGTGAGTCACTAAACACATCATAAAAGAACCCCAGATTTTAAAACCCTTACTCTAAGTATAGCGACGAACACTGGCCATGCACTCAGCGCCATCTGCAATGCCTAAAATTCAACTGGTTTAAATGTGGCCATGTCGAGTTTAAACCACCAAAATGATTGGGGTTGAGAGGGAAGGATTCTTTCTTTCTTTGTTTTACACAATTCATACTAAAATCATGATAAATCAATGAAAAATCATTGCAAAACCCAAGTTTGCAGGGTCTGAGCACAGTGCATCAAGGGAAGTAAATCAAATAATCATTGCATTTTTTTTTCTTTAGGAGGAAAGAACTCTCTCTCTCTCTCTTGTGAACTGATTGATCCTGTTCACATCCCAGTCACCTTTTTTGTGCCTTACGTAGGTAAAATAAATATGACTTTGTTACATGGCTTCTGCATCAACACCCTTCGGTTGGCAATATAAATTATCTGAAATGTCCTATACACACAGCAAAATCTGGTTTTATTTCAGCATTAAAAATATCAACGGACCAGTAAAATGGAAATAGTTCAAAGGGGGTGGTGGCGGCGGGTGTCTTTTCAAAAGAATTGGAATAAAGTAATAACAACAACAAAAATAATAATAATAACAATAACGGTAGTGCCCCCAAAAAACATCACTCAACTCTCCTTACCTCTTCCTGTGGGTCCGAGGCTAAAAGAAACGAACAAAAAACACCTGCACGCACAGAAGAAGGGCTGGGTTTGACAGGACGGGGTGACTCACCTGGTGACAAGCCCTGCATTGCCTCCCTCATGTTCCGTGACTCCTGCTGCCCAGTCATTTCCAGGCAAACCAGACGGCCGCCATCCTGCGTGTTGCGCGAAATGCCGTCCAGGATGTAGGTCTTATCTGACTCCATGGAGCCATGATAAGAAAGCATCCCCCTCCTGGTCACGGATAACTGGATCACCGATTTCTCCACCCGTAACTTCCAGTTCTGCCTGCGAGGAGCGGTCGGGTAACAGCAAAAAATTCCCTGCCAAGAGGAATGAGGTGGGGTGTGCATGTGAAAAGAATTTGCTATTAAGGTAAAACCTATTACAGAACAAAACTATTTGCCAATGATCCTAATCCCAAGAGCTGTAAACATGAAGTGAATGTTACCATGGTTTTGTCCTAAAACAACATGCACTGAAAATGCCGTTAAGTTTTGGGACAAAAATCAGCTCAAAATTTGCTAAGTGAGAAAGAAGCGTTCCAACCACATCCACCCTCCCCCTTCCCCTCATAATTTTGAAATTGTGAGTGTTTAAATATTTTTCAAAAATCCATAATTTGAAACTTTTAAAAGTCAGCAGAATTAGCGTTTATCATTTCACAGCAAAATGTTACCATGGTTTTCAGTGAAAGAGCTAAAAACAAAAACAATAAAGATGATAAAATGTTATATTATCATTATTATAATGAATACTTATATAGCGCCTATTCTCTCAGCTAGAGACCAAGCTCTAAGCATTAAAAGTGAAAAAACCTCAGTTTGTGGAAAAATCTGCTATACCTGGTTTTCTCACGCACTGTCATAAATTATAATATCATGATTTATATCCATGGCATTGTGAAATCTAGCACATGACTGAAATTTCATTACTGAAAATTTTTAAAGCCCACCCAAAATACAGATTTTTAACTAAGATGACAAATAACTCAACAGCTGTGTAAGCAACAGGCAAGAAATGACACTATCTAGGAAAAACTAACTGAGAACTTACAGTTTTGTTGGCATACTCAATAGTGATAACATGATAACCACACAAAAGAGGCTGATCCATGAAGTCATGAACCAAGATTCAAGGATCCTTTCATAAATGTCCTGAACTGGTCTGACCACACTTTGTAACGCAAGATTCATACTTTGATGACATGACATACCACAGTCAACGGCTACAAAATCAATATTTTTCAATGTCAACATCTAAACAGTGAGTGATACCTTCTCTACAATTCAGAGATTGCAAAAGACAAAACAATGTGTGTGAAACAATGTCCATTTTCATTACACAAAACAATGTGTGTGAAACAATGTCCATTTTCATTTACACAAAACAATGTGTGTGAAACAATGTCCATTTTCATTTACACAAAACAATGTGTGTGAAACAATGTCCATTTTCATTTACACAAAACAATGTGTGTGAAACAATGTCCATTTTCATTTACACAAAACAATGTGTGTGAAACAATGTCCATTTTCATTTACACAAAACAATGTGTGTGAAACAATGTCCATTTTCATTTACACAAAACAATGTGTGTGAAACAATGTCCATTTTCATTTACACAAAACAATGTGTGTGAAACAATGTCCATTTTCATTTACACAAAACAATGTGTGTGAAACAATGTCCATTTTCATTTACATCTAAATGGATGACACAGAAAAACAAAAATACCTGCAGTTGCGTTCTTCAATGAACCAACTATACCTGAAATCCAAGAGCTGCAGTGGAAAATCCTCGCAGCTGCTGTTGCCCCGGTATTCGGTAAAAAGACAAAAGGCGATAGCCTTCAGCAAGCTGGGCAGCTAAAAGAGGGTAGTATGTGTCGATGTTGCTTGTCACCATTGGCGAATTCATAAAGCCAAATGACATTTTTGTGCCAATCACAACCTGAAAGATAAGAGCGACAGTATTTACCACACAAGCCTTTATCAGTAACAAATTCAAAGAAATAAAAGATTACAGTGATGTGCTTAATGGACAAGAAACTACTAAAACTCTATCTATTTTCTTCTTATGTCGCTAAGAGGACAAATGACCGAGTTGCTACAGCTCTGATTTCAATTCAGACTGCTCCTGTCCCAGCTGACAGCACAGGATCATATCAGAGCTGGGGACAAATCAAATTCAATTTAAAAAAGACACACATGCAGACATGCAGGCACACACACACACACACACACACACACACACACACACACACACACACACACACACACACACACACACGCATACTCATGCATGTGTTCATTATCAATTTCTCATTTTGTGATCACAATCTTGTTCTGAGTTCTGCACACACACACACACACACACACACACACACACACACACACACACACACACACACATACACACACACACACACACACACACGCACGCACGCACACGCACAAACACACACGCACACACACAACCAGTTTATTCAAAACATGCGACAGTTTTAAAACCAACCTTAAAACCAATCTACTCTCCACAAAATCTTTTTTTTCACCCGCAAATTCTTAGGTTTAATGAAAAATAGTTTCTTCTTTTAGAAACAAAAAAATCATGTCTGGTACAATGTCCCTTAACAAGATCCTAACAAAATCTTCTGCAAATCCCAGCATTCTATTAGAACATGTTTCATAACAGTGGCTCACCACGTGACATACACAATGAAGCCTCCTTACCTTTCAATACATATATGTGAGTTTAAAAAGAGTGGCCCGTTTGTAAACAGCTAAGTATCACTTCATCTTTGCAACTGCCTGTGTCAGATAGCTTAACACTCTTTTAGATTTGGACACATCTAATGAAAGCGTTTACCATCTGTGTGAAGAGAGAATCAGGAAGATGGAGAGAAAAAGACACTGACAGTGAGAGATGACATATACATAGAAAATGAACTGTGTGTTCTCCCATGTGTACACATATGTAGACAAATGAACAGATCTGGTCTGTGAGCTCACATCAGTGTTTGTGAAATGATACTGTGCAGAAGGCCCGGGATAGGGAGGGTCCTCCTGTGCCACGGCCTGTGGTGGCTCCTCTGATGCATCTTGCTCTTTGGATTTGCTGGCCCCCATCCTTTATGTTCACTGAATCTCCCTCCGCTCCGCAGATCCTGTGCACATCTAACAAGAAAATAATAGCGCACGCGCGCACACACACACACACATACACACATGCAGGCATACACATGCGCACACACACACGCACGCACGCACACACACACACACGCACACACACACACTCTTACGCACCGACACAAAACAAAACACTGATTTTTACCAGAAACGGTTCCCAGACAGCATGTCACAAAAGCTTATTCTATGCGTGTAACAGACTGAATTAAAATTACATTCCACTCAGAATCTGGCTCATTGCTCAAAAACATATATATACAACAAATGGCATTTGCTATATCAAACTGGAAACAACTACCAACAAACAGCTGGTGAGATTGCGAGTGGAATGTGTAGATCAAGCATAATGATTAATAAAAAAGAGACTTCAAGCCAGCATAAGAAACACAATCTCCTTAATGTCAATAAGAAAACAGGACATGGTGGCCTTACAGAGACAGTCAGGAGACTGGCTATCAAATGAATGGATTAGAAAACACATGTTTAGATCATAACACAGATTATCACTTGGTTGTAAATACGCCTGGGTTCATGGCTTTAAGATCCAAATTTGAGTCGGCATACCTTGAAAGCAGAACAATGTCTTGACGTTTAGATCAAAATGCAGATTATCATTAGGTTGTAAATAAGCCAAGATCCCTGTTTAAGTAGGTACACTTTGCAAGCAGAAAAATGTCTTTATTCCTTTTCTTTCACAGACCAATATTTCATGTGAAGTTACTTTCCTTAAATGGGCCGAGGCTCTGTCTTCTTGTTCTGTGTTGTGCATCATCACTAAAGTTCTAAAAATCATTAATCATAATGACAGAGTTTTCTCCTGTCAAGTATAACAATAACATCAAAAGTGAACCTGTGTAAAGGCTTGTGTGGGATTTTTAGCATACATCTCCCTGCAGGTTTTCAGAATACATCCTCAGCTCACTGCAATTTTTGTGTATATCCTTTAATGTAGCAGTAGCCCTGGTTTTCTGTTCAACATGTGTGCTAAGTGATAGAGCTCCATGTTTACAAAATTAGAAGGAAATGCAGAGATTGACGGCAGGGTATAAAAAAAAAATCAATAAATAGACTGAGCTCTACAATCATTATGTGTATGTATACTATCTTGGAGGGTGGGGTGGGGAAAGAATGGGGGTTCGCTTAATTCTAGCCCGATTTGCTTACTCTTTAATTCAGATGTATTGACATACTGCTTGCCAAATTTGGTAGTGTCGATAGAAATCTGTGCAGATCCTATATGTCTGTCTAGTCGGGGAGAGCTAATAGCCCGTTAAAGAAGGGATCGAGCCCGAGTTGTCCTTTGGGCGGCGGGGTCCCGGGAGGGGGAGGGGGAGGCAGGGCTGTGCGAGTAGAGCCCTAAAGCTATTCCTTCAGATCCTCCTATCAGTGAATCACTGGGACTGAAGTTCCACCTGAGAGGCCGATTCTGGAGCACTTCGGCTCGTTCGAGTAGTTTGTTAAGAGTTCAGTGGCTGTAAAAATTCTGTGCTGCATGCACTGCAGCCACGGCTTCCGTCAGCAATTTTCTTTTATATCTGCCCGCCTTCATCAAGTTGAAGATTCTGGCATACATATAATATATATAATATATATATATGGACGCAAAAGGAATTCTTGGGTCGGGATGGTCATATTTTCTCAAACACAGGCCGTCAGCCTACACTTTAGAACTAATGAATATGGAATTAGTTACCAAACTACGACTAAAAACTAATAAAAACTAAAAACTTATCAAAAAATCAAAACTATCTAAACTATGAGCGCGTTTTTTAAAAGTTAGAAATAAAACTATATAGCTACATAAGAATCAGAGTTGATTGTCTTCTTCTTCTTCTTTACGTAGAGGGCCAATTTGGCGTTGAAGGCTTTGCTGTTTAGCTGAGTGCCAGCTGGTCGTTGTGGTCGCTCTATGGAAGAAGAACAACTATGAATGTATCGAAGATTTTAAAAAAAATTTAATTTCATCATTTTATTGCAAAGTTTGTACGGCCTAAATTAATCATAGCCATTGACACATTGACAGCAGAGAGGAGGGAAAATCTGTTCGGTTTCTCAGGAGTAACTGAAAGAGAGGTCCAGTCTATTCCATGATCTCATTATGGCGGGGTCCGCGACGTTTCGTCGAACGACATTTCGTCGAATGAGCACGACTTGGCCTAACGGCCTTCGTTCATTCGTCCTTCGTCCTCTCTCGGGCTTCGCCCTACTCTAATCTAAAGACCATCGATTCTGCTTTGGAGTAGACCATCAATTTTCTCGGCTGATGAAACGTGGGATAACTGCAGAGAGGAAGGGTACGGAAGGTGTTCTAACCAAAATAAACTGTTAAAAATGCACCTGACCCAGATGACAGCAATATCCAGCTTGGCTTGGAGACACCATCGCACGCTAGAAAGCCCTGCCCCAATCCTTTATCCAATCCCAAAATAAGGGAGCTCAATCATTCTCATACTCCTTCCCTAAGAAATCCGGCTTGTCTCCCTTGACTGCTGGCTGGTCGTTGCTGGCTGGTCCGTTTTTGTTTGTTATTTACTGTTACTGTTCCCTGCCTCATTTCATATTTACTTCCGTTTTACTGGTCATCACCATTCCACTAAAGATAGGAGGTTGGAGGTGTCATTTTACTTCCTCAAAATTATCCAACCGCCAACCACTCATGTTGATTCGTTGTTTTGCTGTTTGTTTGCTTATGTGAGTACAAGATTAAACAATGAAAGATAGAAAATGCCCAAGGAGGGTCAAAACCCTGATGAATATCGGGGTGGACTGGTGGTGTGGATCTGAAGGAAACGGTGGAACTTCAGCAAGATTAATGTGTACAGATGGGGTCATTCTTTCAGTTCGCACCAATTATTGACCAATACTTACTTCCCCTGGCTTTGTGATTCTGTGTATTGGGAGAGTTCTGCACACACAGCTGAGTGCTCTTCAAGATTGAAATTTAGTTTATTGTTTTGTTTTTTGCTTGTTAAATCATTAAGCAGTTCTAAAAAACAAACTTTAGTGGAAAAAATATCTTGTTCTCATACTTACCTCCCTGGACAATAACAAGAACAAGATGGGTGTACAGCTCAAATACTTTGTTCCCAAATCTGTCTTCTTCTTCTTCTTTGTTATCTGCCCGCCTTCATCGAGTTGAAGATTCTGGCATCAACAAGGGGTGTCCGGTTTGCTGTGCAGTTTGGGTCAGTTTATGCAGCCAGTGCTCACTACCTAACTGCATGGACAGTGGGCAGGGAAGTGGGGGCCACCACACCACTATTTCAGCCTCTAACCATACTTTGGTAGGCCCTACTTTGGAGTGGGTGGGGAGGGTTTGTACTCTAGGCATGGGGTGGGGTGGGAGATGGGGCAGGGAGTTGGTGGGGGGGTAATGGGGATGGGGAGGGGCAAATCAGAGTAGGACTGAAAGTCCACCACCGAGGCTGATTGAATTGCCTCAGGTGGGAGCCTATTAAACTCCCTGGTGGTGCGGGGAAAGAAGGAGTGTTTTCTATAGTTCCTGCTGTTGGACTCCAAGGCATACTGTGCTCATGAAAGTGTCGAGTGGCGTATCCAGTTTTCAAGAGTCTTGGCGCATGATTGGTCTCGACTGTGATGTCACCATGGTGGTATTTGTACAGTGTTGTCAGGCGGATTCTTCTTCGCCGATCTCCAGTGATGTCCATTTCAGTTGATCAAGCATTTCGCCCACGCTCGATGTTTGGCGGTAGCGTTTACTACCCAGCGGCAGCCCTCCTCTGGATCTTCTCGAGGGACTGTATATTATTGTCAGTGTGCGGGTCCCAAACTCGCACGCAAATTCCAGCTGTGAACCCTTTAGCAGTTCTTAGCAACAGAGCTGATACAGAAATTGAAACAAACCCCACAAAAATACACTTACATATGCATGTGCCTTGTGGCCCCCACACCACCTCAACACCTTCACTCTTCCCTCAAGTCCCTACCCTCTCCAATACTCACCCTATCATTCCCCATTCTCCAATCGTGCTCAAACACACACACACACACACACACACACACATGCACGCACGCACACACACACACACACACACACACACACACACACACGTGGCGTGTATAGGTGAATAGAAAAAGAATCTGTGACAAGTAGGTTACTATCACAAGCGTGACTGTGCATCGGTTTGCGGAATATTATTCATTAGTTCGTCAGTTTACAGCTATGGAACTTGCAAGACAAATTAGAACATATGAAAGATTGTTTCAGGAGCCACAAGTAACTTCTGGTGATGATGGGAAGAATGATCTGGTGATCATAAGGAAAAGAAAAAAAAAACTTTTGAGAAAGATCAGACTTGGAACTGAACATGCGTACCATGCAGAAGACAATATCAGCCCTAGGTCTAGATTTGAGACTGACTGTGAAGAGAGACCAGCCTAATCAGTCTCTGCAATATCGGAATGAGGTAAAGGACAAGCAGCAATACAGGAGAGGGCAGGCAGCCATACTGAATGAAAAAGATAAACCAGCATCACTTCAGACAGGGGAAACTTGCAGGGATGTAAAAGGAGAGGAAGGAAGCCATAGGTCTACAGGAAAAAGTCAGCCAGAGAAAGATCGAGGCAGGCAGCCACGCAGGAGGCAGGCAGCTAACAGGAAAAGAGGCACGCCGAAAATAAAATTATCGTAATGGAGGTGGGCAACAATTCGAATGAGAGACAGGCAGCAATCTAGGAAGAGAGAGGCAGGGGCAGCAGCACTACTGGAAGAACGGGAGGATGCACGACAAAAAGAGAGACAGGCAGCAGCAATATAAGGACGACAAACATGTAGCAATCTACGTGAAGATAACAAGGATGCAAACACATCAGGAGTGAGGCAAGCAGTAACAGAAACAATTAAATGTCTATTCATCAATTAATCTTTAAGGGTGTATTTTGGTATGTTTTTTTTTTTCTTTTCTTTTTTTATTTTGACATGTTTCTACATTGTAAGCAAGGGTTATGGAGAGGAAGTGGAAGGAAGGGTGGGGGAGAGGGGGTGTGAAGAGATGACAGGTGGACTCATTTCTCTGTGAGAGAGGAAGGCGAAAGTACGCTGGAAGATACTTGAAGAAACTCCAATTTTGTTTAGGTTCTCCAGTTTACTTATTATACCAAAGAAGAGATGGTCAGAATTCTTTCCTGGACTGATGTAGGTTTTGCTCTGATGTAAGAGAATGATCTGAAGCTGTTTTGGTCCATCATCAAAAACATATTAACAAACAGTAGAATATACAAACCCCTTATAAAATATTGATCCCCCAATGGAAGTGTGTGCATATGTGTTTGTGTGTGGTGTGAGTGTGTGTGTGTGTGAGCGAATATGTTTGTGTTGGTTTTTCGTTGTGTGTGTTGTGTGTGTGTGTGTGTGTGTGTGTGTGTGTGTGGTGTGTGTGTGAGCGTGAGTGAGTGAGTGTTGTTTTTTTCTTTTGCACAGCCCATACAAATTTCAATTTCTTCACACACACACATACACACACACACATACACACACACACTCGCACACACACTCGCACGCATGCATGCATGCACACGCGCACACACACACAAAACCTGTGGACAGATCAAAGTCGCACATATACTATTCATGCATATATATATTTATTAGATCTACAAAGCCAGCAATACAGGACTTCATAAAACAATTTTTGTTTAATTAAAAAAAACAAAGAAACAAACTACACATACACACCACACAAAATGAACCCATGTCTTCAAGTGATAGAAAATTGTATTAAATAAAAGACAATACAAAACAAAAAAATAAATGAATAAAGCAAAGGCAAAAATCATATGAAAGCACCAAACTTAGAGTATGTACTTGCTAAAATATCCAAAAAATTTCCCAACTAATGATTTAAAAAACACAGACTTTTGGTTATAGTTTAATTTGTTGTAGTCCAGTTCACACAAGATCACTTAAGAGCTTGTCGTCATTTTTTTTTTTTTTTTTAAATCTACTCCCCTAAAAAACAAACACAAAATTTTCATCTTTGTTAATTAATGTTATCAAGGTACTTGTACAAGACCTATTCTTGGCTAAAGGCCAAGCTCTAAACACTTTTAAGTCCATGCTCTGTTATGCAATGAGCTCCCTATCTGGGAAGAGAGCCAACAGAACAGCTGCTTGCTGCGCTTCATTCAGTTGTTTCCCACGTTATTCATTCAATATCAGTTACTCAGTTTTCTTCCTTCATTCCACAGCCCTGATGTGGCCCTTTGCGGTCGGCTGGGCTATAAGCAACATTATCTAATCTTCCTTCATTCCTTCAATTTTTATGCAGGGTATAATTGTCGTCCATGCCAACCGCTAGTCCTTCGAATGAGACTATAAACCGAGGTTCCGTGTGTGAACGCACGCATAACATCTGCACACACGTAAAATCCCATCACCAACTTCGGAAGAGAAGGCCAGTTTGGCCGTTGGTATGGATGACACGTGACACATAGCATGCACCTTCCCCGAAGATGGAGTATGGCTGCCTTAATGGCGGGATAAAAAGGGTCATACACACAAAACTCCACTGCCTGGCTATACAGGGAGTGTCCGCAGGAGTATCAGCCTGCGTACGCAGAAGAAAGAAAAAAGAAAGTCCATGCCAACTGCTTAACTGGCCTTTTCTTCCAAATGTTGGTGATGTGATTTTACATATGTATATAATGTTATGCAGGCATTCACACATGAACCTCAATTACGGTCTTAATCAAAGGATTTGGGGGACAATGGACTCAGAACCAACATTGAATGTGTGGTTAAAAAATCCTCTGTTCTGAAACGGCGTGGTGGAGATCAAAGCCACAACCCCAGATCACAAGGATTATGATTCAGTGTGCTGCAAATTGAGCTATTCCAGCCCCTTAATAGTGATAACAACAGAAATGTTCTCTGAAATATCGCATGTGTATATAGATAACATCAGTTCATTACAGTGTATCTTAACTCAAACTAGGACATGTCATAGTACAGGATTGTAAATCTGTGTGGGTTGGAGGACAATCAGAGATGATTATGTCTCTCCAGCAGACTATATTTCTATAAGAGAGAACGATGAAAAAAACTTGAAGATAGTTGAGGAAATTCCAATTTTCTACAGGTCTCCATGACTTGGCATGCTATACTGTATTAAAAGATTTTTGCAATTTTGAAGAAGTGGATGACCAGGAAACTTTTTTGAATCTGCGATTTGCATATGTGTTTGGTACGACACACAATACAATCAATCTTGATTCTTCCTTTTCAGAAGAAATAGTGTAATCTTGATTACAGTAGATTTTGCTGATATATATGGTAAGGAAAATTGGTCTGAAGTATTGTGGTCCACCTCTGAACATACATTGAAGTAAAACAGAACAGCTACAATTCTCAGCAACTAATCACTCATAAGCCATCCTGAACTATCATTATACCTGAAATATAATATCACATCCCAAATCATGTCATAGAGTATTTTTTACAAAAACACAGTAACTCAGGGAGAACACCCTTTAGTGCTGTTCAAATCCCAGAGACTCTTTCCCAAACATTTGAAATACTGGAAAGTTGTGACTGTTGAGACACTGCATTCAGAAATACAGAGATAAGATGCTGAAACATCACACACACACACATACATGCATACATACATACACCACACGCACGCATGCATGCACACACACACGCACACACACAGTATAGGTTCATTCAAAAAGTTGAAAATGGTGCAATATCACTTCACTTATCCAAACGAGTCAACAGTCTGTGCTAACTTGTCAAGAGGTTTTCTTCTTTTTTATTTTTCCCAAATGTTGTTTGTGTTTGTTTGTTTTTGGAAAACATTACAAACTTCACTATCTACTTGAATATAATTCCAAGCCCGTCACATGATTGTGCTTCAATGCAGACAGGATAAACAGAAAAGAGAAAAGGGAGAGAACAAACAAAATCAGTGGTACAGTTTAGGTGACACCTTTCTATAGAGACCCTTCAAAGAAAAGTCTGCTTCCATTCCTCTTGAACATTTTCATTTTTGGACTGTGCTAGATTTTGAAGTGATAGTTTTTCTTTATTGCATCATAGTCACTACATGAAACAATACCAAGCCCACAACACACCTTCCTCCTTTCTTCCATAGAGCAACCACAGTCAAAGCTGACTAATCTGTCATTTTTCAAAGGAACTGCTCAAAGAAATCCTTATCTACTAAAAGTCAAAGTATGTTTCTGTAAAACCTCAAAGTGACTTCCAATGCAAAATACTTGCTCACAAGTTTGAATCAAATTCAAACATAAAATCACAGCATGAAAAAAAATGATCATGTAAACTAACACCAAATTACAAAATAATATGTAATACATATTATATTACCAAGCACACTGAGGAGAAAACGAGTCTTTTCCTACATATAAAAGAGTGAAATGCTCACTGTGCAGTAAGTATTGAGTAATTCTTCCATTTTACTATGAAATATTCTTTATTGCTTACCATACATCCATTACACACACACACACACACACACACACACACACACACACACACACTATACATATACATACATACATACATACATATATACATATATATATAGTGATGAAAAATAAGTAGTCAGCACCGCCCACGGAGTTCATTTTCAAGCTTTCGCCAAAAGGCTTCTTCAGGAACCGATGCAAGTACATCTCCTTTGGTGGACTCTGCAGTATGCAGTGAAGGGTGGACTCTACAATGTGCAGTGGAAGGTGGACTCTATAGGGTTCCGTGAATGGTGGACTATGCAGGGTTTCAGTGGAAGGTGGACTTTGCAGGGTGCTGTGGAAGGTGGACTCTGCAAGATGTAGTGAGGGATGGGTACAGGGTGTGGTGAAAGGTGAAACTACAGTAAAAAAGAAAATGTGACGTCGTTTTTAAATTGATGTAGTCTACTATGACGTCAATAGCATTGATGTCATCGCTGCTAAGGAGATGTACTTGCATCGGTTCCTGAAGAAGCCTTTTGGCGAAAGCTTGAAAATGAACTCCGTGGGGTGCTGACTACTTATTTTTCATCACTATCCTTCTTTATCTGTTCGTCGTATCTTCTGTTGGACGGTGCCGGCATTTGGAAAAATTGACATATCTACTTTTCCTTACATTATATATAATATAATATATATATATAATATATAATATATATATATAATATATATATAAATATAAAAAAGAGATAATCATCGTTATTTAACAAAATAAGGCCTCAAACAAATATCAGTCAACAAAAATATATGTAATATATATGGACACTTACATTGTACAGATCATTTCATTTTCAATGTACAAAACTGATCCAGATGTTACCCGAAGAGCTACACTTAGTTGCCACAGTGGGCTGGCATATGTAAGCTTCCAGCATGTAACCAAAATTTTCAAAAACAACAGTAACGGAAACATCCTCCCTGTCCCTCATCCCACCACCCAGCCCCCTCTTCCCCACAGCACCTTAAATAAATGAAATGTAGATTTTACAAATACTTAAAGGGAAAAGCAAGGACAAAAATACACATGTCGTTTTGGTCCAAGACCATCTTCAGCTATGACGAGTCAAGATTTCTTTTTAGATGATTATCAATGGTCTATGTATCAGTCTTCCTTTCAAAAAAAAAAAAATCCCCCCCCCCCCCCCCCCCCCAAAAAAAAAAAAAAATCTTTTATTGATACCAGTGGGATCCTTCAGAGTAAATTACACCCCAGTCTCCCGGCTGGGAGGTCATGGGTTCGAATCCCATCAGAGTCATGTGGGTTTTTCTGCCCCGACCGGCTCCTACCCAGAGTTGAGTTTGCTGCGGACTCAGTTGGGAAGACTGGGACCACACAGTTGAGTTTCATCCACTTAATGGATGCGTTTCTGAGAGTGTGGCTCAAATTTCCTGACCAACACTGCAGGTGCCTGTATCTCTCGGCGTGGTTGACGCCGGGATATATTTTGAAAGGAAGCGTAGAGTACAGCCCTGTCATGTAGTCTCAGACCAAAATGGAAATCCGTAGCATCATCTTAATCATCCTCATTCTCATTGATCAGCATAAAAAAAATGTCTCAGATTCTGTGGCCCTTCATGCCCTGCTCTTATGGTGACCTCAATTTCGATGTCCTCTCCACGTCTGTGGTCTTGGTTTGGTTCCGTCGGGGTCACCGGTATCGGCGAGTCTATGGGGGCTGTCGTTGGACGGAGTGGTGGCGCCCTACGGAGGGAGAGCTCACTCACGTCGGCTCCGCGACTAAGCAATTATTGTCATCAGTAGGGGCTTAATAGGTGGTGTCCTGCGTATGTTAGATCAGAACAGGTGCCACTGAACACCACCGAAGCGACTCGGCAGCAGTGCAGTGTCTCCTCCGGTGGGTTGCCTCTTGACGACTTGACATTGACTGCTCCCTGTGGATTGCCGGTGCCGGGGCTGTGGCAGGGCCGACCGAGCTGTGGTTGTGGACGGATCGTCGGAATGAGCGGCGTGAGTGCAATGCCTCTGAGGTGGTGCAGAGGTTGGGACAGAAAAAAAAAAAAAAAAAAAATTACACTCCAGTCTTCTGGACATTGTGCAAGAAATTTCCTCTCTTTCACAAGTCTTTACCACAGCCTCTTCCCTTTCCATTTCATTTTTTCTTTAATCTTCATTCACCGTCATTCATTGTTTATGTTTGGCTATCTCAATGACCTGTCTTGTTTGACATTGTTTTTCTATCCTTTCTTTTTATTTTGTGAATGTGACAAGCAGATTTGAGGCAAACTCAGCATGAACTTGCTTTATCTGCCCAAAGACCTTGCCTTATCCTCGTAAGGACATCAATTGTTAACCTGCTTTATCCGTGTATCCCATAGTTTGGGGAAACAGTCTTATCGTCATAATCTCTTATGTTGAAGGTAAAAAAATTCAGTCTTATCAGTCAACAGAAACTGTCAGAGAACCACCTACACACAGACTTTCACATACAAAAGAAGAGAGGAAAAACCCACAATTGTGAGAATCAGCTGCTATTCTTAAGTTCCACGCAAAGCATATGCTTAGTTTTTTGTTGGGTTAAAATAAAATCTGCCCCAAATCAGTTTTCATGTATCTGTTTTATGAAGTATGTATTTTTCTACATAACTATGTATTTTGGGTTTCTTTGAAGAACTAGATTGCATATGAACTATGTATTTTGTACATAATGTATTTTGGGATTCTATGAACAACTACACCCTGCACATGCCCTTTCAGTTCTCTATGGTGAAAGACCCCCAACATCCTTGCATTGCCAGGTGGGCTCTAATCCAAAAAAGTGAAGGCAAAAAAAAAAAAAAGAATATTTTTGAAAACTGTATTTCCCATACTACTCATTCAGCATTACCATAAACAGCAGCAAACCAAAAGTATTTTAAACATTAGGGCTATTTTAAACAACCGTCAATTGATTGTGACAGGGCCCTGGCCTTTTAGACCATTTAAATGACCATTCACTGATTGTGATATGAACTTTGTTAGTGTTGAAAAAAGCAGGACCATGAAGCCTACTTCACACAGTTACACAATACAAGCATTATGTGAGCACTGTCATCGGTCAACGTGAGCTCTCGGTATCACACTCTTCATTCTCCCGTTATTAAGGAAAAAACAATGACATTTGTAAACTGAGAAAACACGACCAATCGCCTTATTCTCAAATGCAGACAGTAACTCCATGTTGTTTGGTCAGGGGACACACACAAGGCATTTCGAAGACTGCTCAGCTGGGAAATGTTGACGACAACACTAACTGTGACTACAGTGGAACCTCTGAATAAGAACCCCTGAAAATCCTTAGGAGCTGGGTCTTTGAAGGGAGAAAGTCTTTATTCAAAGTCTAATCTACTACCTTCTTCTTTTTGAACAGTCAAAGAGGTTTCACACAGAACTGTTCATAAGGTTTCTTCAAACTCTGTCGGTTGTGAGCCAAGAGCTGGATTTCTGAAAGAGCTGGATCTCTGATCTCTCATCATTTTACCATGTTATCAATCCACCTTTTTTTTTCTTTCTTTTTTTTCAGTCATGTTGTAACTTGAATACCAGACCAGTAAATAAAGGCATATAACACAATATCAATTGAAAGGTAATATTGATGAGAAGGGAGAACAGAAAACGGTTTCAGGTCAGTTCAATTACCGTCAGCCCTGTTGTCCACTCAGGGCCCTTTCAGGACTGACACAAGATGGTAAAGGAAAGTCATACTGCAATAAAACAGCAACACATACTTATCTACAACAATTCAAAACAATGCAGTCAAACTACTCACATCCTTCAGATAAATAAAACTCAGCAATGTTGATGGCATCAGCCATTTAACTGATTTATTGTCCAAAAATGTAAAACAAGAAGAGTAAGAAATTCAACAAAAACATACAGGTGCACCCCATGTCCCCTAAAATAAAGAAATAAGCAATACAGCAAAGATAAGTTTAAAGGCAGATAACAGGCACAAAAACAAAGATGCTGCCAGTGATAGTGCATGTTGTCCTGTTCCGATCATCCTTGGACGTACACTTAAGAAGAAAAAAATGTTACCCACATCAGATTACTTCACCACATTTCAACAGTATCCCAGACAAAAGAAACCTTCTAAAAACTTATTGCATCCCAGCATATCATACCCATGTACAAAAACAGACTGTCCATCAGACAAGCTAGCAAGACAATCGGACGGGGGTACAAAAAGATGTTTACATCACAGTAAGAGAAAAAGACAGAGACCCAATACTCTGGCTTAAAGGCATTGAACTATTAACATTGGCTGTCATTTCAATGTGAAGACATTTGATATATTTTACCTCATGAAAATTACAGAACACCCCTAACATAGTATTAACTTTAAACATGCAGTGTTTTCATTGCAAGTGGAACTTCTCTGGTTTGTGACAGTGCAGGAAAGGAGAATTTTCATCTGAGTACTAACACAATTCTGATTTGTTCACACTTGGGTCTTCCCCTGCCGCCGTCTCATTGACATGGTCATGTTTGTCCTTTCAGAAATCAACTTTCAAATTTCTAGTTGCAAAGTAAACCCAGTGTCTTTGAGCTGTTTTTACCTATTCATAAAGAAAAAAAATGAAGTGTATTAGGCATGAAAAAGTAATGATTTTGTTTCACAAAATGATGATTTTGTGATTTAGTTGCGTCTGACAGCCTTGTTTCCATTCAACGCCTTGCGCTGAAGTGATTGAAGATAAGTGATTGCTCATTCATTTTGTATTGTCCTATTTGTTTGTATCTTGCCTGAAGAAGACCTAAGAGGTCAAAACACGTCATGTTTTGTCTTGTGACTCGTTTGTCCATGTTTTTCATGGCGGTTCGCTAACATTTAATTAAGATTTCAAATTTTTGTCAGTTGATCATAAGGGGCAGTTTGATTTTAAGCCTCACTTGATCTACTGTCCTTGAACAACTCTACTACAAAGGCCTTGTCTAATTTTCCTTCATGAGATCTGAGATTTTGTCACACAACTCAAAGAAAGTCAATGTCCATGAAGAATACAATATTGACTTTACAGATTTCCACAGATAAATGTGTTCTCAGTTTTAAAAAAAAATTAAATTGTCAAGTCCACAAGACAATAAAACCCTTCTGCAAAATCCTTAACAATGTTTTCAAAGATCAGTCAATACACAGAGATGCTTAGCTATAAGGAGATATAGCAGATTTGTAAAAATTCAGGGTTATAAATACAATAAATTATTGCAGTTATTACAGTTCAAACAGTGAAATAGGTATATGCATGGAGTATGACCATGCTGCAGAAATGTATGTACTAGAAAAAAGTTAATAAAAGAACTGTTCTGAAGAGAGAAAAAGAGAAGGGGGAATAAAATGTGAAACAAAATCACAAAACCATCATTTTTTTCCTGCCTAATACACTTCATATTTTTCCTCATGAATAGGTAAAAATAAATCAAAGACCATGGTTTACAGATTCTGTTTCCATATACATTTGACAAAACATTACCTATACCTAAAAAAAAAAATTCTCCACTTTCTGGCTCTCCTCTAAAACAACAACAACAAAAAAGAAAAGCAACCAAACATTGTGGAATAAACAGATTAATGCAATGCCCCCACTGTGAAATGGCAGCAAAGTGCCATGGCTGTACAACAGAATGCATTCATGTGTATTTCAAAAGTGTTTTTTTAACAGAGACACTGAGATTCATATGTGTACAAACAAAAAACAAAATTAAATGAATTATCACAACTGTCTAACATCTAAGACCACAACCAGGTTCTCTTCTGCAAAGCTGCAAGCACTGTTTTAAATCTGGCACTGAATTTTCCAATTCAAACATTTACATGACAGACTGCCAATAATTATTTGTCAAAAACAAGTCTACTATAGTGTGGGACTTGTTTGGTCAAATTTTGAAACACTACATGGAAGTGCCATTTGTGTGTGAAAACCTTTCTATATACAAAATTGCATTAAAATCCACCAATATATAAAAAATAACGGCAAAATAACAGTTTATCGGTTATATAACCTATATACACTTTTGAAACCGGCATTTTAGTCCTCACTGGGCTAAAGCCTGTGTACATACCAAATTTCATCCAAATTGGACAATATGTCAAGAATAACGGTTTTTAACAGTCAGATTTTGAAACACTGCATAGAAGTGCCATTTGTGTGTGATGACCTTTCTATATACAAAATTTCATTAAAACCCACCAATATATAAAAAATAACAGCAAAATAATGGTTTAAACGGTTATATAACCGATATGCACTTTTGAAACCGGTATTTTAGTCCTCAGTGGGCTAAAGCCTGTGTACATATCAAATTTCATCCAAATTGGACAATATGTCAAGAATAACGGTTTTTAACGGTCAAATTTTGGAACACTATATAGAAGTGCCATTTGTGTGTGATAACCTTCCTATATACCAAATTTCATTAAAATCCACCTATATATAAGAAATAACGGCAGAATAACGGTTTTTAACGGTTGTTTAATCCATTTTCAGCATTACATCACTTACATATGGACAGAGGATTCCGATTTGTCACAAGATCATCCAAACCGCTTATAAATTGGCCAAGTACTTTCTGAGACATTCCATAAAGAAGAAAAACCGTTACAGGCCGTTACAACCGTTAGTAACGGCTATAACGAGGCAAACTAAAACATCAGGCATCATCCGTGACCCATAATGAACATACCTGCTAATTTTCATAAAGGTCGGCCAAGTACTTTCTGAGATATTCCATAAAGAAGAAAAACCGTTACAGGCCGTTACAGCCGTTAGTAATGGTTATAACGGTAAACTAAAACATCGGGCATTAATCGTGACCCATAATGAACATACCTACAAATTTTCAGAAAGATCGGCCAAGTACTTTCTGAGATATTCCATAAAGAAGAAAAACCGTTACAGGCCGTACAGCCGTTAGTAACAGCTGTAACGGTAAACTAAAACGTCGGGCATCATCCTTGACCCATAATGAACATACCTACAAATTTTCAGAAAGATCGACCCAGTAGTTTTGTCTGGAGCGAGTGGAACACATTTTGACCACGGACACACACACACACACACACACACACACACACACACACACACACACACACACACACAACACAACAGCATTTCTTCTTTCCCATTCTAAAGTACTCCGTGTTCTTTAAGAACTGGGAGTACAAAAAGGTATCCACCAAATAAAGTTTAGTACAGCACAAATTTTGCGTATTTCAGACCTCTTACTACAATTTTGTGCCTGCTGAAACATTTCTCAGCCCCACATAGACCAACCCTGAGATACAGTGAGCATGTTCCGGACAAAGATCTGACTTTGCGCTGTAACACTGTAAGTCTATGAACTGCATCATTTCAATCGTCATTTCAATTCTATTTACATCGAGGCAAACCACACAGGAACCTTCCAGAACAGGTCACTGTACAATTCAAGTTGGTTATAACACAACCAACAAGGAGGGGAACAGGGGCAGTGTGAGGAGGGGGGGAGAGAAGGACATGGGGTATAGCTGAGCTGTCACGTAATCAGTCAGTTCATTGTATAGTTGTCTGATTTTTTTTTAATCAATACACCAGAGGGTTCTTTTAAAATATGCAAACATTGCATAAAACAATTTCCTCCTTAAAATTTTGCATTACATGAAAATATTCATCTCTTTCAGGCACTCAAAAATCAAATCTATTGGAACACTTCTAGGCAGAATTTTCATGAAGTCTGCCATGAAGTGTTTATGTCTGACATTGTGTTAAGTCCTAATTCTCCAGATGAACATGTGTTGCACTGAGTGCTATATCCCATGGATTGCACCACACAGCTTTCTCATCATCTAAAAGGTAAAGCTAGGTGTAAAAGATTTGGCCTGTGTGTAATCGGCATAAAGTTGTTTCTTTAAGGTCACCATGGGCAGATGGTCTGAACTGTTTTAAAGTCTGGACAGATTTGAAAATTTGTTCTCTGTCTGCAGTTCTAATCCTTTTGCCAGAGGTCTTTGACATACATTGGGTTTTAGATCAATGTGAGAAACACAGAATCTGTGCAGTATTTTATTTCTGGCATTCCACAGAGCCAAAACAAAATGCCTTGGGTTTCAAACTCTTTGAATGAAATTAATAGTATTATTGATAGTAATGGATACTTGTTAAGCACACCATCCAGAAAACTGATCTTTGGCATGTTACAATGATAATAATAGTAAGATAAGATAAGATAATGTTGCTTATAGCCCAGCCGACCGCAAAGGGCCACATCAGGGCTGTCACCACGTTAAAATCAACTCACCAGTCATAAAAAATATTTAAAAAATAATTTAAAAAAAATAAAAACTTTCACACATCTCGTTAAATGACATCGTCTACAAACGCACCAGAAACTTTGTTAAAAATCTTTCTGCCGTAAAATCTTAAATCAGATGAAAAATGTTAATCTCTCTCAAAAACTCAAGGATCACGTCAGGCGGGACATCCCTGAACAGGATCTTCATGGACTCCGCTGTAAAATGTTTGTGTCTCACATCGTGCAAGTCCCAACACTCTAAAAGAACATGTTTCATTGTGAGTGGCGCATGACATGGAATGCACCACGGAGCTTCTTCACTCTTTAAAAGGTAAGAATGGCGTAAAATACGAATGGCCGGTGTGCAGCCGGCACAGAACCGTTTCCTCTTTACGACCACCCGACGTAGATGGGAGGAAGTCCTTAAGGTTTGGACGGATCTGAAAGAGTTTGTTATTCATCTGTGTGTTCCAATCCTCCTGCCAGAGGTCTCTCACATAGATAATAATAGTAACAGTAATAATAATAATAGTGATAGTTGTACACATACACAATATACTGACAATTCTAAATAACACACTATGTAAATAGCACACACACACACACTAAAATGCACTCAACACACTATACATATAAAAACAAACATATACAAGCATATCATGTACACGCTCTTCAACAATAGCGCAAACATAAACACATGCACATACATCATACAGACAAACATACTGTTTGGATGGATATATCACAACCAGACCTATTGCCAAGAAGGGAGCTGAGGTTTAAGGCCTGCTTAAAAGACCTTAGGGGCTCAGAGCATGGGGATTGTTGGAGAGTCTGTTCCATGTCACTGGGGCCTGGAAAGAAAAAGATCTGTGTCCTCAGTCTCAAGTCTTTTGTGAAGTACCCTACGAAGTTGAGTATCAGAAGAAGGGTAGAGCTGTCTCGAGAGAGTACAGATTTGGAAGAGATCAAAAAGAAACCTCGGTCCAGTGCCACCGACAGCAGAAAAAGTTCAGAGTAGATAGCTTGTCGTCTATTTGACCAGTGCCACCGACAGCAGAAAAAAGTTCAGAGTAGATAGCTTGTCGTCTATTTGACCAGTGCCACCGACAGCAGAAAAAGTTCAGAGTAGATAGCTTGTCGTCTATTTGACCAGTGCCACCGACAGCAGAAAAAGTTCAGAGCAGATAGCTTGTCATCTATTTGACCAGTGTCACCGACAGCAGAAAAAGTTCAGAGTAGATAGCTTGTCGTCTGTTTGACCAGTGCCACCGACACCAGAAAAAGTTCAGAGCAGATAGCTTGTCATCTATTTGATAGGAAACAGGCACCCTGCAGAGAGAGTAAAGAAGACAACAAATGGTCTGATTGCACAGCTCTGCAACTGTGTCAAGCAGCATTATTCTGGGTTTGTTAACCTTTACCAGACTCCTGGGGTCACCCACGACCCCACAACACACAAAAAGGGTTATATCTCTAAAAGTATTTGAGCAATCTTCATGAAATTTAATGACTTTGTCAAATACGTAATTGGCTTTAGGTATGTAAAATTTTACATGTATGTATAACTTACGAATGACGTAATTGGACGCATCTTTTTAACTATCTTGAAACGATGGCGGGGGTCGCGGAAGACCCCAACTCGCTTTAGGTATAAGCACTAAAATGGCTCTTTGCCGAGTGACGCATCTTTTTAACTATCTTGAAACGATGGCGGGGTCGCGGACGACCCCTACAATTTAAAGAGTAGAATGCCGCTTATGCCTAAAGCGATGGCGGGGGTCGCGGAAGACCCCTACTCGCTTTAGGTATAAGCACTAAAATGGCTCTTTGCCGAGTAGGGGTCGTGAGAGACCCCCGCCATCGTGTCTGTGTAGTCAAAAGCTTCATCCGGTAAAGGTTAAAGTCAAAACAATATTTGGAAAGGAACGCCAAAACAAACTTACTTGAGAGAAAAAAAAACGCACACAAGTGTTTCGGTTGCATCAGTACAGAAATAGTGACTGACAGCACTGATCCTACACAATTCTTGATTGGCAAATCTTACAGCCATTTAAAATTTGCTGTTGAAAAGCAACAGACAACAAACAGCCTGTAACTTCATCATATAATTGGCCCACTGACCACCCTGGGCTGTTCAGGACTGTTCCCACACACAGGTGAAAAAGTCTTGGCCATGTCTTAATCTTTGAATTAATCTGCCTGTCCTAAGAAAAAGCAACAAACCCAACAGAGACATTCACAACAATTTAATATATAACAGCTAATCTGCTGACATCTTAAAGGACATATACAATGATATCATGCTGAGAATTTCTACCACTTCACTTGAGGTTTTTTCATCCCAAGATTAAAAATAAAACATAAAGCACAAACTCAACAGCACATTCCCAAAGAAAAAGTTATACAGGAAAATATACGCTTCATAATGGAAAGTTAGTGCCCACTCTGGAGAGTGATAACATTTCAATACCTCATTCCCTCATCATGACAGTTAGTGCCCACTCTAAGAGTGATAACATCTCAATACCTCATTCCCTCATCATAAAGGACAGTTAGTACCCACTCTGGACAGTCTTATCATTTCAATATTTGATTCCCTCATTATGATGGACAGTTAGTGCCCACTCTGGACAGTGTTAATATTTTCAGTACCTAATTCCAAAATTACAATTTAAAAAAAAATGCAATGCTTTACATTGTTACAAGGGGAAAAAAGTGTACTTTCTAGAAATAGACAGGTTCATGAGTCACGCAATCACAAATACATCGGACGACGGTAAAGAAAGTTTTAAAAAAATCCCTTAATAACTAAGCATATTTACAGAGAGCAGCAGAAAAGAGGAGATTACTAGCACTGACTTTCCAGGAGAGGATGCAATTCACACTGTAACCCCTGGCATCAATACGTTACACTAAATAAAGATCAACAACAATCGATAACTGCATGATTAATATTATCATTCCTCAGCTGTCTATTGAATGAGCAACTCCTGATTAGTCACGGCTAGAGCATTTTGTCACACATAATCCTGAAATATGATTTGTAATAATCTGCAACATAAAGAGACAGCTGACAGGAAGAAAACAGTAAGGATCAACACTGACAGATGCAAAGGCCAACAAAAGGCATGGAATTTTGGGCCAAGGCCCTTGCAGATCGCTGCTGGAGAGTTCGAGTCTGAAACAGATATGCACTATGGACACCCACATAGAACTGGAAGTGTTTGCATGACCAAATGATGTTGGAATGATTGTTTCACAAGTAAATACTGGAGTGAGAACGTCTGCCCTGTAGGCAGAAAATTGAGACAGCACTGTCACATACAATGTGTCACCTTCACATCCAACTTCAGCACCTTTCTGTAAACTTGAATGTGGTTCCGACTAATTTTTCTTTCTTTTTTTTTTTTTTCTTCAGCAATTTTCTTTTTAAGTACACTGTACATGAATTCCCACTGCTTTCCAGGGAACAAAAACTTGAGGATTAAGCAGTGTCACTGTCCAAACATTCTGGGCTTGTCAATCTGGTTTTCTTACCTTGATCATGTGTCATACAGTTTACGAGGAACAAAATCCATTGACCAACACAAAGCAAAATGACTGACATAAATCTGTGCATACAAGCATGCACATGCGCACCCACACTCACTCACTCACACACACATGCGCACACACACAACACACACACACACACACACACACACACACACACACCACACACACAAAACCTGAAGACACTAAAGCAGAAAACAGATGCTGCATAGTAGTTTTGAGCGGCCAACAAATTCAACAAAACCTGAAGGCACTAAAGCAGAAAACAGATGCTGCATAGCAGTTTTGAGCGGCCAACAAATTCAACAAAGCATATCATAATTACTCATTCAAGGGACATCTGACAGACTGGTTGCTAAGTGCCAATTAAATCTGAAAAAAGAACAAAACTCAATAAATTATCAACACCTAAATCTGTCAGAGGGACAAGCGAGTGTGAAGGTTGTAAAATTATGCTGATGAATAAGAAAATTTATAGTTGGCCAATATGATCACATGTGATTTGAGGCAGAGATCTGCGTTATATGTACCAGCAGCAAAAAAAATTGACTGCTTAGTGAGACAGTGGAGGCGAAGGGGGAAGATGAGAAAGAGAGAGAAAAATAGGGTGGGGGAGGGAAGGTGTGAGAAAAAAAGAGAAAAAAAAAGAAAAAGAGAGACAGACAAAACAAATGAAGAGATTTTTTCTTTTGTTTTTGAGGGGACAGGCTAATTGAGAAAGCCATGTATAGCACAATAAAAATGGTGGGAAAAAAAACAACTTATATAAGAAATTAGAAAAGTGTAAACATCATCCTTCTGTAACCATCAGAAAACAGCAAAACTGAGGCAGTTCTCTCCACACTGAGAGAAAGAAAAAAAAAAAAGAGGGAGATTGGTAGACAAAAATGTGTTTGGTTCCAATGGGTCAAGAAAAAGTCATAGCAAACACAAGAACTTTTTACAGTCCCTGGAAGTTAGTGAAAATAAGACTTAAAGTCAGGTGAAACTCAGCATATCTGTCTAAATGCTGAACACAAACAAGATACTGGCGGAAAAAAACATGTATTAGTCTACAAGATCACGATCAGAACAGGAAAAAAAACTACAAAGTACTTTTGTAACTATTGTGTTAAAACAAAGACCAAACTTAAAAAAGCCCACAGAAATCTGTTGTAAAAAGTTCTTTTATTATGCCTCCGGTGTCAAAGAACATGTCCACTGGTTTGGCAGCTAGGGCAGGAAGTTGATTTCTTTTGTTTTATGAAGGACTGATTTCTTTTGCAGCTAAACACATTCCAAGAGTTACTCAGATCTGCTTTAAAAGCCACAACTTCCGTACCAATTGGAATGGGACTGCTTCTTCATAATGAACCTCTATTCTGATAAACTCTTTCCTTTTCCAACATTTTGATGCTAATTTTTGTTTAGAGAATTGGGTCATGATACTTCACTGATCATAAAATAAAAACTATGCACGAAAGGACTGCATTTTGTATATCAAAATGTAAGTGAATGTCTTTAAATTCTGACTTTGTAAAGAAATCTGCATAATCCGACTACAGAAAACATTTGTGACTGCTGAAACAGTAACAGTTGAACAATTCTGAGCGTGTGGCATCTAATGTGGACACTGGATTTCACAGCAATGAACTGGTCCCATTTAAGTGGTATCATTACTAACTGTACATTAATTAGGAACATGTCTATGAACAAGGAACATTACTACAAATGGAAATGCCGCTGTGGCTAAATGAATATATATATATATATGAAACTTCAATAGATACGACAGTCTACTTTCTACTACAGGTCAGAAATAACGATATCTGTAAGTATATGAAACTTGAAAAAATATTGTGTGTTTTTTTTTTTTATTACCCTATCTCAGGACTCTTAGTTTATTGCTTCATAATGAATATATTTCAAAGACAGAATCTATTAGCATTAAGCAGAAAAAAATGATGTAAGATTTAAGTTTAGATATTTAGAAAAACAACACATCAAAGATACAGATTCTTTCTGAAATCAAGTGGCAACAAGAGTCTCAAAACCAGACAAAATTTACACTGGAGAACCCCCTGAAAAAGGATTTAGATCTCACTCAGCTCGAGAATGTGTCCATGTACAACTCTCAGTACCCCATTTTTTCAGGGGGAGGGGCGACCTGAAATCCAGCTGGGGGTGGGGCGGGCTCTCCCCCACCCTGTGCAGCTCCCTGCCCTTGTCCCCCTCCTACCCATCCCACAGCGATGTCGTAGGGCGGAGGGAGCTCGGAGGGAGCCAAGGCACCAGTCTGTGGCAAGATGGGGCGCTGGAAAAACATCTTGCAGGTCATGTAGATGGTCGCCATGCCTGAGAACCGGATCTGTGGGGTCTCCAAGATGCAGGCCAGCTCCCAGCCCCTGTTCCCCATGTCCTGAATGACCGTTTCCCAGTTGGCTGTGGCATTCGTTCCTTGAAAGCCTTGTTTGATCTTCACCTCGTGGTCAATCACCGTGCCCTGGTAGATGGGTGTGGGATCATTCACACGTGAAGCTGGCTTCTCAAAGAACCACATGGAGTTCATGGTCGTCTGGCCAGAAAAGCCATGTGGCTAGGACAGAACAAAAAGTAATCAAAATAAGTCAGCAAGATTTTTCCTACTTGTCTCCGTCATTAGGACAATTTAATCATCTCATTTTCAGACAAGGTTTTTCATATTTTATGGAACAACTCCCACGTTAAAAAAAAATCTAATCCCTCTATAAATAGTGTGCTTTGTATTGCAAGCCATACTGATTTGACAGTGAACAAATCCAAGCTCCATCTCAAGCTTTCACACATTTGCCCCCTGCTTTCGCCAGTCTGGAGCGGGTCAGTTATACGAATATCACCCAAGGTTATTTGGCTGGCATGTAAGACAGCAGTGTGGCTACTTCTGAATTTCTCAGAACTGGTCTTCATCTTTAAAGTCAGGTTAAAACCATGTAAGGAACAGTGATGAATTCCAGTTTTAATTTGATGAAGTGTAGCAAGCGTGTGGAGTACAGGCACGTTCACGATTATCTCCATGGATGATACTACGTCTCATCTTTACACACCTCCATCAGTATCATGAAAGTTTTGTAACATTACCTCCCAACTCATGGCCTCCATCAGCATTTGTTCTGCTACTTTTAACCCTTGATCATTTTTACACACATTTTGAATCAAATAGTTTTATGACTCCAAACACTCAACCCTGTATTAAAAATCTGGAGACAAGAGACAAAGATGTTTTTTTAATTGGAGTCCCCATTAATAGGCACACAAAACCATGGACACAGAAGACTGAAGGAGAAAAATAAGGGGGAGCTGTACAATGGCACAGTCTCTTGGACAGCAGTGTAAATGTCACATACACTTTTGCGGCAACAACCTTCAACAACACTGCAACAAATAAGCTTTCTTAAAACATGTCTACCATCAGCACTCTCTTGTCTCCTCACCCGTGTGTGAGCAGACTTGTCCATGAAGATTTCAATCAGACGCCAGCCCTGGTTCAGATGGGAGGCCAGGACGCCAATCCAGTCGCAGTGCACCATGGAACTGGCCTTAAACCCATCTGCACGGTGACAGTCATAGGCACAGACACGCAGTTGTACACATACTGCATGGCTCCTGGGGTATTCGGAACCTCAAAGAACAGGTCCACGCCCATCACTGTCGACAACCATGAAATCATCCAGATCAGTTCCAAAGATTCATCTTTGGGCTTGCTCACTTATTGTAAGTCATGAATGTACTTGAATGGGTCAGTTTGACTCCTCAATACACGGATGTGCCCGCTGCATTCCTGAGATCCATAGGAGGCAACTGATCATAAAGTCATTTCAATGAGATAACGTTTTTGGTTTGTTGGTCTCACGCCTTAAATTGCCCATAAAATCCCAGTGCTACTAAGGAGACCTTAAAATGCACTTTTATGATTGTGTGGTAGCATGCACATAACTGCTTTGCATGTCAGATGACCATTAAAAACATAAAAAGCAGTCAACATTATAAACCAACAGATTCTCATTCGTACCTTCTCTTCTCATCCAGCCATCCACCTGCATCGAAAGACAGCATCCCTTTTTCCCAGTTCCTGAGGCTGCGCAGACTCTGTAGCTCAGACAGGGCTTTGTGAAAGAGGCAACAACCATGGCTACTTTTTTCACTGCCAGAGGCTACCCTTTAGCCTTGATACAATCAGCCCTGGAACGAGCCAAGTCAATTCCGAGATGCCAAGCTCTCAAAAGCAAAGAAGCGGATGCTGCAGAGACGGACCGATGCATACTGACTTTGACCTATCACCCACACAACATACCCGTGAAAAACATTCTGTGTCACAACTTCTCGATCCTTAGGAACGATCCAACACTGAAAGATACATTCAACCAACCTCCACTTGTGGCTTTCAAGAGGGACAAAAGCCTTGGTGACCATCTTGTGCATGCTGCCTTCCATTCTACGTACCCTTCTGCTCAAGCTGGCAATTTCCCTTGCAAGAAACCTAAATGTAAAACCTGTACTTTTATTAACCCTGCAACAACTATCCAAGGCCCATCAGATCATAAGTTTCAGGTGAAATCCCATTTCACATGCCAAACTCAAAATGTTGTCTATGTCCTGACCTGTACCTTGTGTGCCATGATGTATGTAGGAGAAACATACAGATCACTCAATGATCGCTTCAAAGAACACAGGGACAACATTCTGACAGGAAAAGATACACCAGTGGCAAACCACTTTACTTCTGAACACCTGTCGCACATCAGAGTGGCAGCGCTTTGGCGCAATGGACAAAAAGAGGGCCAGTACCGCAAATTCATGGAAAGCCAGCTAATACAACGCCTTGGCACTTTGAGTCCTTACGGACTCAATGTCAGGGAATAAACTTGTTTCTCTCAAGCTGCAACCCCCCTTTCCCCCCCCTCCTGCTCCCCCCCCCCCCCCCCCATGTTCTATACCATGTTTTCCTTACCACCACCCCCTCCCCTTTCTCTGAAAACCACCACCCAGATGATCCTCTCCCTCCCACCTTCCCCCCCCCCCTCTTTGCCCCACCCCTTTTGTTGACCATATAAATACAGTTCACCTTTTCCCCACCCCCTCCCCTACCTTTTTGGCTGAACTGTGGTCACAAGAAACCTGCCAGCTTCCCCTACAACCTCAACACTTCACTTCGTGACCAAGTGCTTACAGCACGAAACGTTGAAGACTTCTCCAAAAGGTACCTTTTTCTTTACCTTTATATTTTCAAGTAATACGGAAAAGGTACAGCAGTCAACATTTCTTCATATTCTGTTGATCTGTTTTAGGTCAGAGCCTAAAGGGGGTCTTCAAAAGCAGTTTGATAGGTGATTAAAAAAAAAGGTGGGTATCTAAGATAAGATAATGTTGCTTATAGCCCAGCCGACCGCAGAGGGCCACATCAGGGCTGTAGGTGGTATCTCCACACTAGACAACGCACTCAGCTGGACAGAGCACCCTAGGCCCTGAGTATCATATTACGATATGCCACACAATATAATACAATATCTCATCAGTACAATGATATCTTACTCAGGCGAGTTTTATAAGCTTCCACATTGTTACTTGTAACCAATCTCTGACCTTTAAAAACACTCTCATTACACACTTGCACACTCTGATGCATACGAAAAATCCACCTTTCCGCGCCCCCCACCCCCTACCTCCCCTTTTTACACCAACATCTTTAAAGAAAATACAAAAAAGACATGAAAAAGAAGAAGAAATGATGACTCACATGGGGATAGGCCTTGCATCGCCATGCCCATGCTGGCAGAGTGCTGTTGTCCTGTTTCTTCCCACACAAATCAGACGGCCACCTCCCTGTGTGTTGCGTGCGATACTTTCTAGCACATGGCTGGTATCCGACACCACCCCTGAGTTGAACGAGATGATCCCAGTATACATGCGCTGCAGCTGGATCGCTGATTTCTCGATACGCAGCTGCCAGGTTTCCCTGCGGGGAGTGGCGGGATAATGGCAGAAAATCCCCTGCAAAGAGAAACTAACTCATGCATCATAAGCAATAAACAGCCAACGGATGCTGCTTTCGACAACACACTCCCAGTGATGCAAACTTCCAGCCCATACATTTCATTAAGGTTTTGTCTTGTAAGACACTGGGTTTGGATAACCCACATCACAGGCCAAGGTTGAGACACAGTAAAGCCTCTGTAAAATGTGTGGGAATGTGAAGTCAAAAGCAACTTTTGGTAAGACTGTAGTACATGGCCTTGTAGGCACCTATTGTTAGAAGACTGAAGTTCAAATCATGTACTGGATTACTGTTTTACCTTTTTCATTCTGACAAACAAAACTAGGTTTCTGAGAAATACCTGCATTTTCATTGGAATAGTTTGAATAGGTCATCTGTATCATGCTTGTTGAGTCTCACAGTAATGTTGGACCCAAGAATATCACGAAAGCTAAAGAATAATTCAAAGAAACAGGTTTGCAGAACATTAAACTGACTTCAGAGCATATTACGCAATGGTCAAAACCAGGGAATATTCATTGTGACAGTCATATATACATATCAGCAGAAAGAAATATACTAAGCCAACTGGTTACAGGTGTCATAGTCTACTAGCTAGGAATAACAAAGCCATTCCCACATATTCCACTTCTGAAACATAAACACAGCAACCATCAAAAACAACAATCAATTCAACAGCATGATACCATTCAAACATATGTCCTTAGTCTCACTGACAACACAAATGCCTTGTCAAGCGGAGATATGCATTTCTGAAACCAATGCCACGCCTTGTCAAGCAGTGGTACCTGTAATTTCCGTGCTATAAACCCCACTGTTATACAAGCCACACCCACCATTTTCTTTTTAATCTGAATAAAAAAAAACCCATACTGGCTGCAACTGACTGACATATTGTGAAAACAACAGCTGTGAGAAAAAAATGGAAATGGTGATTTACATAAAGTCTGTGTATTCTGAGGTATGACTAAGGTGAACCGGCAAGCAAACAAGAAAGGGCAATACAAACAATGATGAAAAAAAACCATCAGCATACAGAATCTTTTCATCACAGTTCTCAGCAGCACATGAAACACTGAAGGACTCATCCTCAGTGTTAGACATGAAGGGCTACAAGAACTTTTAATCAAAGTGGACCATCTTGTCACACTTCTTGCTTGTGCTCTTTGTAAATTCTGCACCGTTTTCTATCACGACTGTCCCAGCTTCTTTTATAAACCTACAATAATCGTTGACTGCTGTCAATTATTTTAGCATCAGGTAAGTTCACCACGCTGAGCAAGCCACCATCGACCATCAACTTGAACTGCAGTAGTGTTGCCCTGTTTATGAGCCAGACTGATAGCCTTCAATTTAAAATATGCACATAGACTTGACTTCTTGACTTCGACAAATTTCCTTGATCATGTGGTGCTGGAAAAAGACTGTTCAAGCAAAGGTAATACTCAGATATCATTAACGAAATTCATTTTGCATGTTACACACGAATCATTTCTTCATGTGAAAAGTGGTCAAATTTGATTTCTCCATACATTAGTTTTAAGTCTGCCTTATCGACTGCAGATCAAGAAAAGTTAACTTAGGCAAGCTAAGAATAGAATCTGAAAAATCAATAAATAAATCGCTGCCAGTGTAGTAGCCACAGGGTTAGAGTTTACGGGAAAAAACAAATAAGTAGCAGCTTCTTGCTTGAAAAGTACAGTTGAGCATGTATTTGTAAACCAATATGATATTTGCCAAGAAGAGGTATGCATTTCATAAACAAATGCTATACCTAGCCCAGTGGAGCCACATATTTCAATTACCAACTTTCAATGGTACAAGAAAAAAGGATATTCATTATCGATGCCAGATAACAGGTTATCAGAGTTGAAAAAAAAAAAAATCTGGAAGAAGTGAGAAAAAAAAAAGAAAACCCAGTTTCATGGAATATTACAGTGCCAGTTACAGAGCATTTTCTTGATTGATACAATGAAAAATATTGAAATGAAATAACCACAAAGCATATGAATTGTCAAATGGTTTCAAACCTTTACATGCAAAGAAACAAAAAGAACAGAACAGAAAGTTAAAAAAAAAAAAAGAGAAAAAAAAATTCAAGAAAGGAAGAGAAACACCAGCTCCACCCAGACCACTACATCACAGTCTCATAACCAGCCATATTCCACATCCATAAATGATAAATGCTCTTTTTTTTTTCCATTTCATATCAATTTCGCGACAGGCAATGAAGAAAGCAGTCTTCATGTCAGTGATATTGGATCTCAGAGCCTCATCCTTGGCATCCTTTCCACGCTGATCATCAAGAAGTTTTGCTTCCTTTGACTTACTCATCAAATCACTGATTATAGTCACCAGCAGGAACGTATTCCTGAACACTGCTTTCCATAGGAAAATTCCTTTTCTTCATGATTCCCCACATCGCCTACATAAAAAGATGAGGCACAGCAAGACAGAAACTTGGCTGAACTGTTGAGGCGGGGCTACCGCTCTCTCACATCCTTGACCTGTGACATGTGAAACATACATGTATACTTGTCAATTATCATTATGATGTATCATAATCATTATGACAGTAGTGAGCCCAACTTGAAAGAAGGGTGGGAGAGGTGGGCAAGACGAGAGAGGGGGTATGAAGTTGCATACCTGAAACCCAAGAGCAACCGAGGCAGATAAAAAGCCTTGTTGTCGCTGCTGCCCTGGAATGCGGTAAAAAGACTAGATAATAATGTTGCTTATAGCCCAGCCGACCGCAAAGGGCCATATCAGGCTGGGTAAAAAGACAAAAGACGATACCCTTGGGCATACTGACCAGCCAGCAGTGGGTAATAACTGTCAATATTGCTAGTCACCATCGCGAATGAGTGAAGCTGAATGTCATCTGGGTGGCAATCCACCTGAAATTAAAAAAGACAAACCATTTTGTTTAATAAACTTTTTATGAGGAATGTATGAAAAATCAACATGCAACAGTAAAGAGGTAAAAATATATCAAATGACAATTACAAAATGCATTGCTATTCCTAATAACAAACTGATCATTGAACTAGTTAATGATTTTTCATATCACGATCAGTTATCAAAAGCTTATATTTTACTTGTTTTAGATTCCAGTTCCAGAACAAAAATACTGGCAGTTCGATAGAAGATATTTTTTATGGAATTATGTTTTCAAACTTTATGATAACATTTTAGATAATTCACTAACATGCAGTAGCAGCACTTGTGACCACAAAATGTTAAACATCTGATATTCTGATCTATCACCAGTAAACTAGTGAATAAAACCATAAAGCAACTCATAGGACCAAAACTATCCTCCAAGGAATTTTTTTAGGGAGGGAGATGGACAGGAAGGCTGAAGAGATGGACTGTTAACCCTGTAGAATGGACTATGATGAACTGTTAACCCTGTAGAATGGACTATGATGGACTGTTAACCCTGTAGAATGGACAATGATGGATTGTTAACCCTGTAGAATGGACAGTGATGGACTGTTCACCCTGTAGAATGGACAATGATGGACTGTTCACACCCGTAGAATGGACAATGATGGACTGTTAACCCTGTAGAATGGACAATGATGGACTGTTAACCCTGTAGAATGGACATTGATGAACTGTAACCCTGTAGAATGGACAATGATGGACTGTTCACCCCGTAGAATGGACAATGATGAACTGTTAACCCTGTAGAATGGACAATGATGGACTGTTCACCCCGTAGAATGGACAATGATGGACTGTTAGCCCTGTAGAATGGACAATGATGGACTGTTAACCCTGTAGAATGGACATTGATGAACTGTTAACCCTGTAGAAAGGACAATGATGGACTGTTCACCCCGTAGAATGGACAATAATGGACTGTTTACCCTGTAGAATGGACAATGATGGACTGTTAACCCTGTAGAATGGACAATGATGGACTGTTCACCCTGTGGAATGGACAGTGATGGACTGTTCACCCTGTAGAATGGACAATGATGGACTGTTCACCCTGTAGAATGGACAATGATGGACTGTTAACAATGTAGAATGGACAATGATAGACTGTTAACCCTGTAGAATCGACAATGATGGACTGTTAACACTGTAGAATGGACAATGATGGACTGTTAACCCTGTAGAATGGACAATGATGGACTGTTCACCCTGTAGAACGGACAATGATGGACTGTTAACCCTGTAGAATGGACAATGATGGACTGTTCACCCTGTAGAATGGACAATGATGGACTGTTCACCCTGTAGAATGGACAATGATGGACTGTTCACCCTGTAGAATGGACTATGATGGACTGTTCACCCTGTAGAATGGACAATGATGGACTGTTAACCCTGTAGAATGGACAATGATGGACTGTTAACCCTGTAGAATGGACAATGATGGACTGTTCACCCTGTAGAATGGACTATGATGGACTGTTCACCCTGTAGAATGGACTATGATGGACTGTTCACCCTGTAGAATGGACTATGATGGACTGTTAACCCTGTAGAATGGACAATGATGGACTGTTAACCCTGTAGAATGGACAATGATGGACTGTTCACCCTGTAGAATGGACTATGATGGACTGTTCACCCTGTAGAATGGACAATGATGGACTGTTCACCCTGTAGAATGGACAATGATGGACTGTTCACCCTGTAGAATGGACAATGATGGACTGTTAGGATAAGATAAGATAATGTTGCTTATAGCCCAGCCGACCGCAGAGGGCCACATCAGGGCTGTCACCACGTTAAAATCAACTCACCAGTCATTTAAAAAAAACAAAAAAAAAAACCTTTCACACATCTCGTTAAATGACATCGTCTACAAACGAACCAGAAACTTTGTTAAAAATCCTTCTTCCGTAAAATCTCAAATCAGATGAAAAATGTTAATTTCTCTCAAAACCCAAGGATCACGTCAGGCGGGACATCCCTGAACAGGATCTTCATGGACTCCGCTGTAAAATGTTTGTGTCTCACATCGTGCAAGTCCCAACACTCTAAAAGAACATGTTTCACTGTGAGTGGTGCATGACATGGAATGCACCACGGAGCTTCCTCACTCTTTAAAAGGTAAGAATGGGTAAAATACGAATGGCCGGTGTGCAGCCGGCACAGAACCGTTTCCTCTTTACGACCACCCGACGTAGATGGGAGGAAGTCTTTAAGGTTTGGACGGATCTGAAAGAGTTTGTTATTCGTCTGTGTGTTCCAATCCTCCTGCCAGAGGTCTCTCACATAATCGTTAATTTTGGGTTTCACATCTGAGCAGGGATATAAGTGTTGGACAGTTTCTCTCTTGTGGCGTTCTTGGCTAAACGATCAACCATTTCGTTCCCGCCGATGCCAACATGGCCAGGAACCCAAGCAAGAGTAATGTTGTAACCGTCCGCCTTCAACTTGCTAAAAAGTTCAAAAAAAAGTAAAAGTTCTGGATGCTGAAGGTTGCGGCCAGCTATGGCCTCCAAAGCTGACAGCGAATCCGACAGAACCAGAAAGTCCCTCCTCGAAGAATGGGAGATTATCTTCAAAGCCAGTACTAGAGCAGTAAGTTCAGCAGAATAGACAGAAGCATCTGAATGTATATGTTCCAACAATATCTGAGAAGGAGCCCCAGGGCAGTAGGCTGCACAGGCCACTCCATCCTCAGACTTGGAACCGTCAGTGAAAACTTTTTGATAGGATGGGAATTTGGAACAGAGCTCGGCATACAAAGCCTTGTACGCCAGAGAGCTGGTAGACTCCTTACGGAAAGCTGCGAGATCAAAACGAATCTCTGGTGTGAAAAAGTCCATGGAGGTTGATCCGGAAACTTGGAAAAATCGGAAACTACTCCCAGGTCTATACCTGCATTCCGCACGTGAGGCTGCATACGAAGCCCAAACGGCGGAATACATTTCGGGTTTGTTTCAAACTTACTTTGGAACGGAGGTCAAAAACACAGTCATAGGCAGGATTCTGCGGTTCGAGAACAGTCGGATGTAATAATTCAAAGACAGTTTCAGCCTGCGATTGGACAGTGAAGGTTCACCTGCCTCTGCGTACAGGCTGTACACAGGGGTGGTGCGGAACGCTCCAAGACAGAGACGAAGCCCTTGATGGGGGATAGGTCCAAGAGTTTGAGGTAAGATGATCTTGCGGAGCCGTACACAGCACAACCGTAGTCCAGTTTAGAACGGACCAGGGCTCTGTAGAGGTGCAACAAAGTTTTCTTATCAGCGCCCCAGTCGGTGTGTGCTACGACCCGCAGAATATTCAGTGCCTTTTGGCAAGCAGTTTTTGAGATTTTTAATATGGCTGAGAAAGTTAAGTTTTTGGTCAAAAATGACTCCCAGAAATTTGCCTCTTTAACAGCTGGAATGGGAGATTTCCCGACGTGAAGTTCAGGATCTGGAAAAAACTGACGGAAATTATGGAAGTGAATACACGGGGTTTTTGTAGCAGAAAAGGTGAAACCGTTTTCATCCGCCCACTGATGGATTTTATCTACGCAAAGCTGGAGCCTGCGCTGGACACTCGGTACAGGCTTCCAGTTGCGTAGACAGCAAAATCATCCACAAACAATGAGCAGTCTGAACCCTGCTGAACTGATTTCACAATGTTGTTGGACAATGATGGACTGTTCACCCTGTAAATGACAATGATGGACTGTTCACCCTGCAGAATGGACAATGATGGACTGTTCACCCTGTAGAATGGACAATGATATACTGTTCACCCTGCAGAATGGACAATGATGGACTGTTCACCCTGTAGAATGGACTATGATGGACTGTTTACCCTGTAGAATGGACTATGATGGACTGTTCACCCTGTAGAATGGACAATGAGGACTGTTCACCCTGTAGAATGGACAATGATGGACTGTTCACCCTGTAGAATGGACAATGATGGACTGTTCACCCTGTAGAATGGACAATGAAGGACTGTTTCACCCTGTAGAATGGACTATGATGGGCTGTTACCTTCGTAGAATGGACAATGATGGACTGTTAACCCCGTAGAATGGACAATGATGGACTGTTAACTCCGTAGAAAGGACAATGATGGACTGTTCACCCTGTAGAATGGACAATGATGGACTGTTCACCCTGTAGAATGGACAATGATGGACTGTTCACCCTGTAGAATGGACAATGATGGACTGTTCACCCTGTAGAATGGACAATGATGGACTGTTAACACTGTAGAATGGACAATGATGGACTGTTAACACTGTAGAATGGACAATGATGGACTGTTAACCCTGTAGAATGGACAATGATGGACTGTTCACCCTGTAGAATGGACAATGATGGTCAGTTAACCCCGTAGAATGGACAATGATGGACTGTTAACCCTGTAGAATGGACTATGATGGACTGTTCACCCTGTAGAATGGACAATGATGGACTGTTCACCCTGTAGAATGGACAATGATGGACTGTTCACCCTGGTAGAATGGACAATGATGGACTGTTCACCCAGTAGAATGGACAATGATGGACTTTTCACCCTGTAGAATGGACAATGATGGACTGTTAACCCTGTAGAATGGACAATGATGGACTGTTCACCCTGTAAATGGACAATGATGGACTGTTCACCCTGTAGAATGGACAGTGATGGACTGTTAACCCCGTAGAATGGACAATGATGGACTGTTAACCCCGTAGAATGACAGTGATGGACTGTTAACCCTGTAGAATGGACAATGATGGACTGTTCACCCCGTAGAATGGACAACGATGGACTGTTCACCCTGTAGAATGGACAATGATGGACTGTTCACCCTGTAGAATGGACAATAATGGACTGTTAACCCTGTAGAATGGCAATGATGGACTGTTAACCCTGTAGAATGGACAATGATGGACTGTTCACCCTGTAGAATGGACAATGATGGACTGTTCACCCTGTAAATGGACTATGATGGACTGTTAACCCTGTAGAATGGACAATGATGGACTGTTAACCCTGTAGAATGGACAATGATGGACTGTTAACCCCGTAGAATGGACAATGATGGACTGTGTACCCTGTAGAATGGACAATGATGGACTGTTAACCCCGTAGAATGGACAGTGATGGACTGTTAACCCTGTAGAATGGACAATGATGGACTGTTCACCCCGTAGAATGGACAATGATTGGGCTGTTCACCCTGTAGAATGGACAATGATGGACTGTTCACCCTGTAGAATGGACAATAATGGACTGTTAACCCTGTAGAATGGACAATGATGGACTGTTAACCCTGTAGAATGGACAATGATGGACTGTTCACCCTGTAGAATGGACAATGATGGACTGTTCACCCTGTAGAATGGACTATGAGGACTGTTAACCCTGTAGAATGGACAATGATGGACTGTTAACCCTGTAGAATGGACAATGATGGACTGTTAACCCTGTAGAATGGACAATGATGGACTGTTCACCCTGTAGAATGGACAATGATGGACTGTTAACCCCGTAGAATTGACAATGATGGACTGTTTCACCCTGTAGAATGGATAATGATGGACTGTTCACCCTGTAGAATGGACAACGATGAACTGTTGACCCGTAGAATGGACAATGAATGAACTGTTAACCCTGTAGAATGGACAATGATGGACTGTTAACCCTGTAGAATGGACAATGATGGACTGTTCACCCTGTAGAATGGACAATGATGGACTGTTAACCCTGTAGAATGGACAATGATGGACTGTTCACCCTGTAGAATGGACAATGATAGAATGTTCACCCTGTAGAATGGACAATGACGAACTGTTAACCCTGTAGAATGGACAATGATGGACTGTTAACCCTGTAGAATGGACAGTGATGGACTGTTCACCCTGTAGAATGGACAATGATGGACTGTTCACCCTGTAGAATGGACAATGATGGACTGTTCACCCTGTAGAATGGACAATGATAGAATGTTCACTCTGTAGAATGGACAATGACGAACTGTTAACCCTGTAGAATGGACAATGATGGACTGTTAACCCTGTAGAATGGACAGTGATGGACTGTTCACCCTGTAGAATGGACAATGATGGACTGTTCACCCTGTAGAATGGACAGTGAAAGCACTTGTAGAGACCCAGGCCTTGGCACACAAAGGACAGACCTCAAGGAATCTGGGTAAACTGTTCTTCAGAGAAGTGCTCAAAGACTCCTCAGGACGTTTAAGAGAAAAGGAACAAGAAGTTCATTAACTGATTCAGAACATGATCTAATACACAATTCAGATCACTTAAAATTCTTCATATAACATATATATTGAAAATGGTTACTATGCTGTTCGAACTGGCAAAATGTTTACCATGTTTTTTTTTGTTTGTTTTTTAGCATTTCCAAAAACATAGAAGTGCAAAAAAAATTTTAAATATCTTTTTTCCCCTTTCTGCTTGACAATACAAATTTCTTCTTTTTGAAATACTCTTGATAAAGCATTTCCTCTCAGTGAATAAAAGAACTGTGTAGTATAAAAAAAAGAAAAAAAGGTATAGCTTTTATTCAGTTTTCATTTTTTCTTTTCTTTTTCTTTTTTTTAATTTTTTTTACGTAATTCCATGTCAGCCACCTTTACGACTGACACAAAATTCTAAATATGTTTCTTACTACACTTACAGGGTTGCCAAGATCTCAAAACACAAAGTGTATCATTTTGACAATTTAAGTGTAGCATTCCAAACAGAGTAGCAGTCATATATATATATGCGATGCAACAACTCAATTCAGACTTAACAGCATTCAGTCGCACTTCGTTTTGCATGCAACAACATCAAGATGGACATGTCCTTAGCTATCACATGGTTTTGACTTAACCTACAAAAGAAATACAAATGGCTGACACTAAAACCAGAGCACAAGATGGCAAACTTGCAATCGTCTCCAGTGATTTTTCTCTGCTTTTTCACTCCCTCCTTATAGAACTTGGAAATTTTGCAATTTTTTTACAAAATAAATCTACAGTCCAAACATCTGTGATATCTCGGTTCTGTTTATGTTCTGTTTTAAATCCATGGAGCGCCTTCCTTTTTGTTCTTTTTTAAATGTAGTTCTTTTTTAGGGTGGTAGCATTTCATCACAAGGTGCAGCAGTGCAGCTCTGTCGCCAAAAATGTTAGCATGCTACGTTGAAAGTGTAGCACTTGGTAGGTCTGAACATGTCACTGTTAACTCACAAGCTGGAAACACTATACTTGTAAAGAAAAGATTAGAAAATGAAATTCTGGCCCTGCCAGTTTACCATGTTGCCTTTTACTGAATGTTCTTTAACAAGTACTTGAGGTACCTGACGCACAGGTTTCTGAATCTAACTTTAAAGCACAGGTTGTGGGTTTGCAGGTCTGGGTCAGATCATAGATATTTTTTCTTATCGCTTGCAGGGCAACTGTTCTTCAGTAAACTTGGCTACCTTTCACAGTTTCAATTCTACAACTGAAAAAACAAAAAAAAGAAGAATGCTCAAACATCACATTCTGACATGGTCTGAGCATGCAAGAACCATACTGTGTTTTGGATAAAACCATTAAAGACATATTTAATTTTCATCTAAGCTTGGCCTCTAAGATTTCGATCCGTCATTTATGATTTTTAGATTTTTTTTCAACAGGTACATAATAAAACTGAACCTCAGTTGCTTTATACCAAAACATTTACAGGAACATCACTGGTTCATTAAAGCTACTTGAAATGGGAGAGAAAACTCAGAGCGAGGGAAAGAGAGATCCAGAGAGAGACATGGGCAGACAGACAGAGAGACACAGTGATAGAGATTCCGTGAGAATGACAAGGGGGAGATGTACATGTAACACAATGAGACACACACACACGCATACACACACACACACATACACAGAGAGAGAAAGAGAAACAGAGACAGAAAGAGACAGAGATACACAGTGATAGAGATTGCGTGAGAAAGACAGGGGGAGATGTACACTCACACAATGAGACACACACACACACACACACACAACACACACACACAAACACACACACACACACACACACACACACACACACACAGAAAGAGACAGAGGGAAACAGAAAGATGTAGAAAAACTGTAAACTAATTAATCACATGCACATACAGAGGAAGGATGACAAAATGACGATGTAGTGATCTTACCTCTGTGTTAATAAATTGATACTGGGCGGTGGGACCAGGGTAAGGTGGCTCAGGTGGCATGGCCGGTGGTGGCTTGTCTGACAGAACCTGTCCTTTGGATTCACTGCCCCCCATCTTTTATAATTATGTGTGACTGGTTCTTCACGGTGAGACCTGTCTGATGCCACAAAACAATGGTGCCGACTGATGTGATGTAAAATAAAAAATCAGCTTATTGCCAGATTAAACCGACGTTTAACATAATTAAGAAAAACTAAGAACACAACTCTAATACCAGTGACAAATGAAAAACTAGGTAAAAAAATAAAAGGTCTTTAAAGTCTTAAAGTCACATGGCATAACAATCACCGGAAATCTCTCTCTCTCTCTCTCTGTCTCTCTCTCTATCTCTCTCTCTCTCTGTCTGTCTCTCTCTCTATTCTCTCTCTCTGTCTGTCTCTCTCTTAGCCACCATGCCTCTCATTCCCTCATCGCTTTCTCTCCTTATTGCCTCCACCTTAGACCCCTTCTCCTCCTCTTTCGCCACCAATTTTCAAGCATGCCTAACATTTATAACAAAAACCATTAAAACATATCAACACATTCTAAACGCAAGTAAACTGTGTGCCTATGTAGGCATTCTCTTCTAGATTCTTTTTCTTTTCTGATGAAGGCTCCATTTCTTCATCACTGAAAATATTTTTAAAAAAGAAAAGTTACCGTTATAAGTTCCACAAAACAATACCTGTGGGCAAACAGATTACAGGACAAAACACAATGCATTTCGACTTCTTGGATCTTCTTCAGGCAAAACAAACAACATTTAGGACAATGAAAGTGAAGAATGTGTAACCACTTCTCATCTTTGGCGCAAAATGGGTGTTGAACGTAAAGAAAGCCATTGGGAAGGGGACCATGGGAGTTAAAATAATAATGATGACAATAACAATGACATATTATAACAATAGCAATAACAGTGATGATCGTGATGACGATGAAAATATTTAAATGAAAAGAGGAGGAATACTCTTACTTTGGTGATAAATACGACAATAATAGTTATAGTATTAATAATGGATAAACACAGATGGGGAGAAAGGAGAGGGGTTCGAAGGTAGTAGAACAGCGGGTTTCTTTGTTTGTTTTCAAATTATTGTTTAATGGTATGATATGATAGTGATGATAGTAATTATGGTAGATTGATAATAACGCTTTGTAGCAAGAAACAGAAAAGATCAATGAATAAAAAGCAAGCAAAACAAATGGGTGGTGATCATAATGATAGCAGTTATATAACTGGTGATGTTGGTACTGATAATAACGGTTGGAAAGAAATGGAAGTGATCAATGAGTGAAGTGATCAATGAGTGAAGGGCTATTATTACTATTGGAACAGTTAAAAACCACAAAAAAAAAGGATGGGGGTGGGTGAAGCTCATATACCTACACAAACACACACATGATAAATTCTTTTCAATCGTCACAGGCATGCCCTAGCCTCCACATTAAAACCAATCACACACACACACACACACACACACACACACAGAGAACAGCCATGCGCGCATGCCACACACACACACACACCAACACACACACACACACATCAAAGTAAACAAAAAATGTACATGGAGGACTGGTGTTCCTCCAGGAACTTAGAGGAATAGGCAAAGCCAAGTGTAACTATCCTCTTTGGTGGTCTCATAAACAGAATAAAAATCTGGCTACGTTCAATGATGAGCTTGGAGAGGCTCAAACATTGCATGCTGCCTCATGCATTTCAAGAGAACATGGACAATATTATCTTGAAGTACCAAGATCACGCTTGTCTGTGTTGAGGAGTCTTGTCAGGCAAGGGAATAGGTTGGGGGGGGAGGGGTGGGGGGGGGGGGAGAGATATGGGACCATGAGTGCCTAAAACCCCGGTCTCCTCCCTTATATCTTTTAAATAAGGACATATGCATGCTTAGTGAATAGACATTGAGTTATCTCCCAGGAGAGACCTCCAGTCGTCTATAATGTTTACATTATCTTCAGCGTTGAGGGAGGGCAGTATAAGGGGCTTGCCCCCAAGACTTCCTAAGCAAGGTACTTTCCGTGGACCCCACAGGGCTCTAAGCAGTCCCTGGACTCAGCGTCTGCTGGGGCATCCACTTCATTTACTATATAAAATGCCCCTTTATGAATTTCTGCTATTCATCCTTCCTGTTAAAGTCGTCTTTCTTTTACCTTCACACCCCTCCATCCCCTTTCCGATTCCCGCCTTCTCCTCTCGCTTAAAAATCTTCTTTGACAACTTAAAATAATATCTAGAAAAGTGTATTTTTAACTAATCCCTCATTCCATGCCTTCTCAAGTTCGTTGACCTCCTAGGTTGTTTGCCTGACAGAGAGAATGACCAAGTCACAACTCACAGAGAAAACTGCACGTAAACGCAAAAAATTGTGTATCATGTCTGAATCACGAATGAACGTGGGCTGTCTTCTCTGACTAGTTGCGCAATCCCATGACGGGAGTTCTAGTTGTACCGCAAGCGTATGACGACCAATGGCCACGCCCATTTGAAGTCGTGTTCAATGCGTTTTTCTCTTTATACATGTGACCAGATATCCGAATGCCACATCCGCCTACAGTACAAGTACCCATGGTGTACAATACCACTAATCAGTTCAATTGCTACCTCTCTGGACTTGCGTATCTTTTTAAAAATCTTTTTTTAATTTCTTTCTTTTTTTAATTTATTCAAGTTTAAAAGGCTGTGCCAGTCTTGAATAAAAGTTACTCTGTGTTAGGTTTCCTTATGGGAGCAAAACATACCCCACTTGTTTACTGTTTATCGTTTACTATTCCCTACCTCATTTCATTAACGAGTTTTTTTTGTTTTTTTTTTTTTAATTTCGTCGGCCTAACCGAGGAAAAGAACCAGGAAACGAGTGAGGAACATGATGATGGATTTACGATCATGTCAAGTTACTGCTTCCGTATATTATGCAAATAATAATTATGTGTTTGCAGAGTGTATAATAATGCATAATAAGCATACTACTGTGTTCTCAGCTAAAAGGCTGTTGCACTTTCTGTCGATGTGACCTACCAAACACGATCTGTCAGCGAAGCAAGTAGAGTTAATGTCGCATGCGCAAAGCCTACTTTCAGATATGCATGTAAGGGAAGACACTCTAACCATGTTTACATCTTCTTCTTCTTCTTCTTTTGTTATCTGCCCGCCTTCATGGAGTTGATGATTCTGGCATCAACAAGGGGGTTCCGGTTTGCTGTGGGAGTTTGGGTCAGTTTATGCAGCCAGTGCTCACTACCTAACTGCATGGACAGTGGGCAGGGGAAGTGGGGGCCACCACACTCACTATTTCAGGCCTCTAACCATACTTTGGTAGGCCCTACTTTGGAGTGGGTGGGAAGGGTTTGTACTCTAGGCATGGGGTGGGAGGGGATGGGTCCGGGAGATGGGGGCGGGGAGTACGGGTGGGGGGGGGGGGGGGGGGGGGGGGGGGTGAATGGGGAGTGGGGGGGGGGGCAAATCAGAGGTGGACTGAAAGTCCACCACCGAGGCTGATTGAATTGCCTCAGGTGGGAGCTATTAAACTCCCTGGTGGTGGGGAGCAAAAATGGAGTGTTTTCTATAGTTCCTGCTGTTGGACTCCAAGGCATACTGGTGCTCATGAAAGTGTCGAGTGGCGTATCCAGTTTTCAAGAGTCTTGGCGCATGATTGGTCTCATGATTGGTAGTGTTGTCAGGCGGATAGAGAATTATAAAATACCAATCCTGACTCAAACCACCCTCAACCAGTTTCGGGTGGTTTGAGTCAGGAATTGGTATTTTATAGTTCTCTAACTAGTAAACTCTACAAACAAACATACTGTGTAGGATTATCCGTTTTCAATACTAATTTACTAAACTTTGATTTTAGTTTTTGCTTAATCCTATGTTTTTCCTGGTCATTTTCAATAACATCATTTTCGCGCAAACATTCATCAAATGAGTCTCTGTCTTTCATGTGAAATAAAACTACAGTCTTTAACTGTTCTCTAAAGTCTTTTAAAAACTGAGTTATATTTTTGACATAAAATCCACACACTTATTCCAGCATGTCTTCCACTGAAAGCCAGTTTTGACAAAGTGTTTCTTTTTTTAACTATGTCTCTTTCTGCCGAACAGTCATCTATAATAAATAGTGTCTGCGTTCCTTCAAACAGTTTATAAAACTGTTCTAAACACTCACTCAGTTTATTGCTAGGATTAACTAAATATATATTATCATCCATCCATATAAACCTTCTATCATGATATGCTTTGTTCCATTTAAGTGTTGGACAGAAAATCACAATATAATCAAAATTATAGCGATAAACTGTTTGTAATAGGTCGAGGATAAATATTGTTTTTCCACAACCAGTCTGCCCACAAATTAATGAACAATGAGGGGTTTTTGTCATAAAGTTTAACTGCTCCATAGTTTTATAACAGAATTTAATCTAATCCAGTTATTGTTTTTATCATGCTCTCTGTTAAAACTTGTTCAGTATAATAAAATCCTATAAGATCTAAATGGGTAAGATTAATCCAATTTAGTTCTGTAAGATTGTTTCTATTTAGACTAATATTGATTTTGTCACTGGTTGTAACGACCTTAATCCCCCCACCGTCGTAAAGAACGACGACAGTAACTTTAAGACTGTCAACGTCTAAGTTTTGCCAGCTAATTAGAATTCCTTTTAGAAGGACGTCACTAACGCCCACAACCCCATCCCCTCCACATCTTTTAAGACAGAAATTTCAAATATCATTGTGAACGTGTCTCCTAATTTCATTTGCGGAATGAACTGTAATTTTGTAGAAGCATCTTTCAAAACTGATTCTCTTCTGTGGAGGATGTACTGTTTATTCCCATACGGCTTTATTTCAATCTCTTTCCGACTATTGTCCTCAGGCATAAGACTTACATGTAAAGGGCCTGAGTTGAATGCTTTTCTGAAACTTTTTTGACGGCTAAAAAAATGTAAATGGGCTTATGAATTCAAATTTTTATGTCCCATTCTAAATATGGTTCTAAGTGCCATTTGCTGTCAGGTTTTCGAACTATTTTATATTCATACTGGCCAGCATTATTTGCTTCTACATTGCGCAGTTGCTCTAGTTTAGGAAACTTTTTGTTGTCGCCAACCTCTTTGCGTTTATAATCGCCATCTTTAGTGTACTCAAACCCATACAAAGTGCCTATCTCACCGTTCTGTTCAAAGTCCGCAACGTCTGCAAGGTCTTTTAATTCTAAAGTTATATCACCTCACAGGCGCTAATGTAACTCCTGGTTCTTCTGGCCCAACGCGACATTATTTTTTAGAACAACTTATTATTTTATTCCAAAACAATGTGCAGGTTATCACATTTCCGAGTTTCCTGTTTTGTCTGCAATTTTTAATTAAATGATCCGACCCTCCACAAACTAATCTTTTAAACTGTAATTAGGGAATTGTATAAATTTCATAATCGCAATATGCAGCTTTCCCTGATGGAAGAGCTCTTAAAACAGTTGAGGGCCTTTCCATCATATAAGTTTTCATCAGTGCTTAGCTCATCCAAATGAACATAGAGTAATGAATGTAATGCAAGATCGAGCGGATTTTCTCCCTCATAAGTAGTTTTGTTTGCTGCAACTCTAAAACTATGAATGGACCGATTGGCAGTTGTAAGCCTACATTTTAGCTAGCTCTTCATCAAATAGTAACCTACTTCTTCTTTTTCAGGTTTGAAGGCCAACATTGTTTTCAGATTTGCATTGTTAAGTTTGAGGGTAATGTCGAAGTTACTCATTGCTTCTTTTAGTGAGCAAAACCCGTAATAACCATCAGGTATTGTTAACTGGCTAACTTTGGCCCCTGTTTTGTCAACTTTTAGAATCTTATTATTCTCCTTGGATTCGCTTATATTAAACCATACGACTTTGTAAAATATTTCATGAAGTGCAACCATTTTGGCTCCGCAATTGTTATCAATAGCATGTTCTAAAAACGAAGGACGGTCTTGAGTTGTTATTGTTACAAACATTTTTTAAACGAAATAAAATGAGTGCATTTAAATATACTGATGCAAAATATTCTGCTGGGCCGCACTACAATCTTAAAACATAACAACCGATACTCTTGACATTTCTGTGACTCAGTCTGACGCCTTTCAAGTAAAGGTTAGTACTCCATTGAAGAGCTATCTTAAAACCCCCCTATTAAACACGACCACATCCCGAAAGTGTGGTTTAGTCATCCGATGCAGTTTTATCAGAACCAGTTAAACTTTGCTGTGTTTTGTGCATCAACTGGGTTGTGGAGTGTCGTATGCTGATCACTTAAATCATCCTGATCTTTGGTGAGGTCAGTGTACAGATTTCATTTTTATTACACCTTCAGACGTATTTTGACTGAACTGCAAGCGCCATTACCAAATGACAAACGTTTAATCCATTCAGCAACAGAATAGACATGAAGGCTTTTGAAAGATCTGTATCGAATTCAATATTAAGGCTAAGACAGCTTTAGACAAAAGTTGGACCGCAATCATGGCTTAGGCACCCCTTATTTTTGGGGCGTGCACAGAAAGTATAACTATGCCTGGAATTCTCCTTACACATCTTTCTCTTCAGGCACAGCTGTTCACCTCGGGCCATAGAGCAAGAGCATAAAACAGCATGGACAACATTTATCTTAGACACTTCTAAGGGCCTAACTAAAGCAGGAATAGAACGAATAAACGACTCTGTTCGTACTTACGTTTGGTGTTTGCTAGGTTCGCAAGCACAAACGAGATCGAGCATAACTGATCCCTCTACTGGTTTTGATGCACAAAAACAATACTTAGCAAATTTAGAGGACACCATTAATTCTACAGTTGATTTACCTTCAAGTATTAAAAGGTACCAAAATGTTTTACAATACGCAAGATCGAAAGTAGACTTTGCTGTTGGTACTGGTTTATACATGCTGCCTTCTGACCTCAGGCTCCAGATAGGCACAATAATAAAACTACAATAATGAAATCCTTGTGGCAGGCAATGAACAGAAGGTCGGAAAAAACGAAATAAATTCTGAGCCAGTAATATTGCAAGCAGTAACAAACAAGATGACCCCAAAGAATAAGGCATCCAATCCCCGTGGCCCAAAGCCCGAAGGCTGTTGAAGAAGTCAAAAAAAATAATGACCATGAATATGAAAAGACAGCGCTTGTTTTGGATTAACTTGCTTAGGATTACTTGGTCTTTATTTTACTAAAAATTAACCCGACTATTAAGAGAACTAATGTCCATAAGTGCTCGGCCATAAAGCCAACTACTTTGCTTGCAGTAGACAAAAGCCAGCTAACAACACCCCCTAATATACCTGGTAAAGCATCCACGGCTTTACCGGCTAATTTTTTTAATAAACCCGCAAGATGATCAAGCTTGTTTTTTTACCCATGATTTATCAGGCGGTGATGGCGGCGATGGCGACGGAGGCACTAGGATTTGACCACCGCCGCCTGTAATAGCCATCACCAGTGTACTTATTGCAAAACCTAAGGCCGTTATAACGCTTGCTAATGTGACTCCTTGCTCTCTAAACAGCGTTCGTATTCGTTCTGCTAGCGTTGTGTCTTCATATAAAATTCTTTCGATAGTTTCTCTTATTCTGCTCACTTGAGTTCGTAATTCTTCTTGGTTAGTAGACATCACTTCTAGTCTTAATGATCTCAGTTCTTCAAGATCTTTTAGCCTTTTGGTTATTCTTTCTTTAATATCATGCCCTAAGTTGGCGTCATCAGCCTCAACGAGTTTTTCTTTTTCTCTTTTTATATGCTCATTTATTTCAGTCAGTTTTGCTGAATTGTTTGTTAATTCGCCTCTGAAGGTTTTTTAAAATACGATTAAGGGCATATAATTATTTCAAAGGCAATGAAGAATCATCAATTTCTTTTGGTACTGTTTCTTCTGAAGAACTGGGTTCTGCTTCTATTACATTTATTATTTTGCCTGTTGTTTGACTTAAATCTTGAAGTTCCATGTTTTGTATTTGGCTATCTGTCGGGAGTTCCTGCAGTGTGTTTTGAAGTTTAGAAACAGCCTCCTCCCTTAATTTTCGGTTTAACAATGCCAAGGCGATTTTGTATGCTCGCAGGGAGTCTTTGCCTAATTGTACCTATAGCATAAAACTTTGATGGGTCTCGTTTAGTTGTAAGCTGAACAGGTTCTCCTTGATCGTTTTTCACATACAAATGGCCATCATCTTTTACTTCAAAATCATTAGGATCTATAAATTCGGGGGGTTTTAAGCCTAAACTTTTGTAAAATGCTCCGACCGTACTTTCTGTTAATTCACGCCGCAATGAGAGCGTTGAGCGATGCTGTATCAAAGGAGCCGTTTCACTCATGTCGTCTCCAGGATCAAAAACATCATAAGCTTCTTCATCTTCTCTCTTCCATTGTTTCTTTAATAATTAACTTTTTATTTTGTTTTATAAAAAATGTCCAAAAGCTTTTTGGTTCAATTCTTGACCCCTTGAAAATTGAAAAGCCCCTTGGCGTGAAGGGAAAAAAAACGGGAAAATTACTTTCCAAAAAATCCGTTTTCTATTTATGCGGTTTAAAATTTTTACTGTCAAAATTTCCCGAACCCGGGGCGGATGAAGTGATTGTTTCCAGGGTCTGCCGTCTTACTTTCAAAATAGAAAACTCGAATCAGCAACGACCCCAAACAGGGCGTTTCCCGAATCTGGGGCGGGGGAAACGTTAAGAAAATTTTTTATAAAACTTGAGGGGGAAGGGAAAAAATTTTTTTTTAAAAACTTTTTAGACTTTTTTTAACCTATTTTTGGATCTATGGCTAAACCCGGGGAAAGAAAAGGGGTGACTTTGGGGTTTCAAGGAAACGAAAATGAAAAGCACTAAAACATAGAATAAAGGGGGCTAAAGCAAAAACGGGAAAAAGTATGTTTGCTGTAAATTATGGTATGGAAAACGCTTTTCCATTCCCCCAATTTTTTAGTTTTTAAAAGCGATGCCCCATATTTCAAGGAGCAATTTAAAAAAAGATTTGGGATAAAAGAACAAAATTTTAATTTACTACAAATTTGTTATTAAAATCTACAGACACCCAAGCAAAGTACAGCAAATTTTTTGACATCTCGTTAGAGTTTGCGTTGTTAGGGAACCCCAACTTAGCGGGCTGATCACAACAAATCAGGCAAAATTTGCAATTTTATTTCGAAGAGTGTTTTTTCATTCTAATTTTCCCAAAAGCAGGGCAGACATATATGGGAAATTTTTTTTTTAGTGCCGCAGCAAGATCCGGGTTTAAAAGGGTTTTTTTTTGCTTTTGTGAAATAAGAACCATTCAAAAACAACCCGAAAATTTTTTTAATCCCCAAAAAAAACGAAAGTGCAATGTACAATTGAAGGGGAGTCCCTAACCAAATCTTCGCAGGGGCTTAAACCTTTCACTTGTTGATGAAATAAGAAAAATGTTTGGGGGTGGGGGGAAAAATGTAAAATCCAACAGTTTTACCCTTTTGTCTAAAAATCTACATCTTCACAGTGTTAGACTTGAAACAATTTTTTAAAAAACGAAATAAAGGTTTATGGGAAATTTACCCAAGATCAACAGAGGGGTAAAACAGTTGCATTGGGAAACGGGGGGGAACTGTTTTGAGACATAATAAACAATTAAAATTTATAAAGAAAAAGAGGCCGATTTAAAACCCCAAAAAGGTAAATTTTTTTTTTAAAATAAGATGCCCCACTGAATATTCAAGAGAATAGATTTTAAAAAATATACAAAAAAAATTATTTTTATTTTTTAAAAAAAAGCTTTTGTTCCGGTTACCGAAATTTGCCCATAGCAAACCCGAGCCGGGCCCAAAAAAAGGGGTAGTAGAAAACCCCGACATTTAAAACCTTTAATTTTAAAAAAAACATTAAAACAAATTTCCAAAAAAAAAACTGAGCAGGGCCTTTCAAAATACAGCAAACCAAAAAGGGAAAGGGTTTTTTCTGTCTTTTTTTTTGTTTTCATATGTTAATAATGGAGCTTTGACTGTTAGTGCTCTATCAAAAAGGACGAGTGTTGGTCCCCTTTTCAAAAGGGGTTGGGTGCCCCCGCGCTTACCTCTAGGCGGGTTGTCTTTAGCTTCGGTCTGTGTTCATTAGCTGTAAAATTCGGGCAAAAAATTAAAAACTAAAACCCAAAAAACCAAGCTTTTGGTTCAAATAAAAACAGCTAAAAAATTAGTTCGTTCAAACTGACAAAAAATAAAAAGTAGATGACCCCAAAAATCCGGGTGAAAAATTTTAGTCGTTTTCAGGCCGAGTTTGATGACTATAAAAGGGCAAAGTTTTTTCTTCAAAAAAAGGCGAGGCAAGTTTTTCTCAAACCCCCAACGCCGGGGAGATAAAAAAGGGAAAGTTTAAAAAAAGTAAAATACTTTTAACTCTGTTTTAAAAAAGTAAAATTTTTTAAAAAACAAAGGGGTTTATACTTTTGTTTTTAGTCCAAGCACAAAAAGACGGTTTATATTTAAATTTTTATTAATTATTTTTTTTAAATTTTAAAAAAATAGTTTGGTTAGGGAAAAAGGGAAAAACCCAAGGGTGGGGTTATATGAAGGGCCAGAAAAATTGTTTGAAGGAATTTCTTAAGGAGGGGCGTTTTTTCAAAAAACTTTAAACGATATTGATCTTAAAGTCATTGATCCAACAAAAAGTAAGGCAATTTGTACATGGGAATTTCTTTAAATTCCCGGGAAAAAATAACCCAAAAAAACCCGCCAGTTAAAAATTAAAGCTGTTTTTAAACGTATATAACAAAAAAATGAAGAAAATCTAGAAGTCTGGGTTTTCCCCCCTCAAAAACAGGGGTTTTTCTTTTCTTTTTTTAAATTAACACCCGGTTGGCAGACCAACTGCTTAAACAGTTTGTTGGCCCCTGAAGAAACAAAAAGAGAGGCCTGGGTTTGGGGAGAGGGCGAAGTCTTGAATCAGATTTTAAAAAAGTCTAAGTATGCACCGATTGTAGGGGAAGGGTTTTCATTTGGGTGCCCCCCCATTTTAAAAAGCAAAAAAAAGCAGTTCAAAAAATAAAAAATTCGGGGCAACAAATTTTTTTATTTGGGGTGTTTTTTGCAAGGGTGCTTTTTTTCCGCCCAAAAAACCCGAAAGTATCAAAATATGAACCTTACATCAAAGATCTTAACTTTATGGGGGTTTTTTTCCTGGTTTTGCGTGGTTTTTATTGATCATTTGAAGAACAAAAAAAAAAACCCCAAAAACTGTTAATGTATACACATGGGCTGAGAAAAAAAATTTGGTGCCTTTTTTTGAGGGGCTTAAAAACAGCCCAAAATAGGCGATCCCGGGCCCAAAAATCATGTGGACTTACTCCTAATTCCTTTCGCCAAAGGGGTTTTTTAACCCTTTATCCCAAAAGAGGGGACAATGCGCATACTTCAAAAGTTGGGGACAAAAAAAGAATTCGTAGAAAATGTTTTTAAAAAGTTTTCTATCTGTTCCCGCCGCGCTTTAAAATAAAAACATTGTAAAAAATTCTGAGGGCTGAATAAAGGAATAAATTTTTGGGCCCCCACCCGGGCAAAAAATTTTGCTTTAATAACTTTGGGAAAAGGCTTTTCAAAAAAGTCCTTTCATTTTTTAAAGCAGACTTCGAATCGCTTTTGTTCCTTATGAAGGCCCGACGCCAAAAAACTTCCAAAAAAAGCCTTTGTGATAATCATCAGATTTTTCCCTTTGCCCTTTTTTGGTCGGGCGGGATGGGTGCCCAATTTAAAACCAAAATTATATAGAGGGGGCCCAAATTCTGCAAAAAACTTTTTAAAACGCATGCAGCCAGTGGTTAAAGCCCCTTCTTTTAATCTGAAATTTTTCTGAAATCAAATGAGCCTGAAGACCCCAACAGAAGGGCTCACCCCACATTGTTGGTTTTTGGGGGCCCTTGATTGCCGCCGGGTTTTGACCCCCCAACGAGCAGCGGAAAACCGGGCGTAAGGACCATGATCCCATTAGCGGGAAATTCAGAGGCGCCGCGACAACAACTGGCCCAAACTTAACTAAAGTTTGATCCTAAGAAAAAAGGAAAGCCCAACTTTTTTTAAAAACTTTTCGAGGTTTCGACTCTAAACTTATAATGCAAGCAAATAGACAAAGCCTTTAGGGTTTTTATCATTGCACAGTCTTTTGAAAAAATAAAATTGTTTCACTTTTTTTTTTAAAATGTCCCTTTTTTTGACTTATCAGCACATGAAGGGGTCATTAGATTTAAGGGTTTTCCTTAAAATTTTGCCCCCAAAAAAAGAAAATAATTTGACCCAGTTTTTGTTTGAAAGGGCGTTTACCCTTTTAGTACAAAGAACAGTTGGGAAAAAGGTTTTACGAAGATAAAACTTCCCCCCCAAAGAAAGGGGTTCTTTTTTTATCTTAGAGGGGAAAGGGGGAATTTGTTTATTCTGATTTCCACATGCTCAAGAACTGGGAGAAGTTAGAGTGTTAAAAAAGATGGGGGACTATCTGATGCATACTTTTATGGCCGTTTTATGTTTGTTGGGGACGTCTTTGGGAAAAATTTCAGAAAAACCCGCATGGGAAAAAATTTTTAAACCTGGAACCCGCGCATTATATTTCTGCACCTGGGATGGTGGGGGCGCTTTCTTAAAGTTTTCTGGGGGTTTCAGATTGATTTTTTTGTCTGATTTACCAAAGATTCAGATGATTGAAAACGGATTTCAGGGGGGAATTAGTTTGGCTCGTTTAAAAACTGTAAAGCAAAACAAAAAAAAATACCTAGAAGATTATGATCCAAGTTTAAAAAGGGCTAATATCTTTTGTATTTAGATCAAACAATTTTAAGGATGGGCATGGGGCAATCACTTCCATTACGCAAAATTTAAAAATTTTCACTGGCGGGGGTACAAATAATGTGCAAAGAGCTTTAAAAGTGGTTGAGCAGATTAACGCCCGATCGACAGCGCGGTTTCATTCTAGAAGTTGACTTAGAATATCCTCATGAACTCCATGCCCTACATAATGATTTACCCATTAGCAGCAGAAAGTCAAAGATGAATCCAAGAGAGCCGCCTAAACTTGTGCCTAATCTTCGAGACAAAAAAAATTATGTCTGTAAATACAGACTTCTACAATTTTATTTGGGGGACATGGTTAAAGTTGACAGCTGTTCATCGTGTAATTGCTTTTGATCAAGACCAGTTCATGAAACCATACTTCATGAAGAACACTGATCTTAGAACTAAATCCACAGATTGCTTCAGAAAAGACTTTTTCAAGCTGATGAAAAACAGCTGTTCGGAAAGACTTGGAAAAATCCTCACAAGCGTAAGATGTTAGATTGGTCACCAGAGAGAACGAAGCAATTAAGCTGACTTCAAACCAAATTATCAGGACTTTTAGAAGATTTCATGATCAGCTTTTGGCATAATGATGAAAAAAAAGAAAGTCAAATTAGACAAGCCTGTATTTATTGGGTTTACTGTTTTAGAATTATCAAAGCTTTTGATGTTAGAATTTCTTTATGACTACTTTAAACCCACGACCAGAGTCCAGAGTACTTAACACAGATACAGATAGTTTTGTTATAGATATCCCTACTAAAGATATCTATAAAGAAAGGGAAAATGGAAGTAGCAAAAGGGCATGCGGGAGGGTACGACACATCTGATTACCCTAAAGATTCGCCTTTGCTTTCACCCTTTTAATAAGAAGGTTTTAGGAAAGATGAAGGATGAATTATTGGAGGGGTGATTAAGGAGTTTGTTGGTTTAAGGTCGAAAATGTACAGTCTTTCGAGCCGGGAGAAAACCTTTAAGAAAGCAAAGGGGAATATCTCGCAGTGTTGTGCAGTCAAACATATCGCATGACAACTACAAAAAAGGGCATTGTTAAATAAACATACTTTTCATCATGACAACGTAAAACACGATCTAATCTACATGAGATCAAAAACAACTGTTGTAACAAGAAGTCATTAGATAGAACAAACACTAAACGGTATTTTTTTAATCCAGAGTTTTCATATGCAATTGGGCACTGGAGAACAGAAATAATACATACTTCTTCACCGAAGAGTTTATATTGGGGTTCATATTTTTCCTAAAATTTATCTAGAAAATCAATCATATCATCTTCCAATTCATCAAATTTTTTCTCATGGTTTGCTTGACGTGCTCGAATTTTTTTTATTATTTCAAGATATTCTTTTTCCCATTTTTGATAGTCAAAATTTGGGATTTGGGCTTAATTTCATCTGGTGCAGTGCCATGTGCCAATGAATCCTCGTAATTTTTCTTACAGCAAAATTTACGTACCTGTGATTCTCGTATTAATTCCCAAGTTCTCTTTATTTATAAATTCTTGTTTCGCTTGTTTCGTTCTGAGTTTCCATTTAGACTCAAATATATTTATGAAATTTAAAAAAATTTAAATTTTAGCCAACGGGAAAACTGGGGTCTGGGGGGATTATCTGCAGTTCTTCCTTCACAAAAGATCTTTGGGGGGCTGGTTGTTTTGTTTGTGTCAGTTTCTCGTAAATAATACACGGGCGGATTCATTTTTACAATCTTTTTATTTCATACGGATCAACACTCCAAACTGGAGGGGTTGCCCTGATGCGAGTGTCCCCTTCTGCTTCCCCGGTAAATTAAGGTACCTTACTTCAATCCAAATGGTAATAGTTTGCTGGGTGTACTGGAGTCTTCAGCAACAACCTCTATTGTTTGTTTTTTTGATTGTGTCTGGTTTTAGCCCTTTAAATTCTTCTTATTCATTGCGCGCAAAACTGAGGGCAGTCTTCTAACCCATTCTGTGTTGGCGAGAATTGTCAATCAGCTCTCTGTGATACTGGTAAAAAAAAAGTCTTTCAGATAACTTTTTGTTAAAGTTTTCAACTAAAGCCTGTGATCTGTGAACTCCTGGAATGCCCTTTTAATGGTAACTCTATGTTTTAACAATAATTGATTCACCGACCTTTAAATTCTTTTCATCATCGACTTGAATCAAGCAGGATAAGTTAGCGGGCCTCGTTGATATATCAGTTGTATAGCAACAGCAACAGCAGAAGCACTCTTTTGTGTTAAATGGCTCCGCATCTTTGTATCTTGAAGCTATGTCAATGACTGTGAGTGGTACTTAAATCTTTTTCGTCTAATCGTATCATGGGTAAATATAGAAGATCCATTTGATGGGTGTCGTTCGGTATTGTATTCACAAAGTGTGGTCTCTGTATTCGTCTAGGTGCAGGTAAATAAATTTGCCAAATCGCTTGTTAATAACCTTTCCCTTTGCTGTTTGTTCACTAACTCCCGCTGCTTGGGCTTAGCTTTTTTATGCCGCGATTCCCTTCAATATCCTTTGGCGAATAATAGATTTTGTTCATTTTATTCAGCCAATATTATGTGCAACAAAATACACGACGGACATACCAAAGATAACAACACGATTTCTTGCATCTTTTGTTTTTCTGATGGTTGATAAAAGTCACTGAATTTTGGTGGGGGAAATTTTCTCGTTTGGTTTACCTGTTACAAGATAATATTCTTTTATTGCTTGATAAACTTTTAAATGTGTAAGCCGCATGTCCCTGTTTTTTCAGTTTTTTTTATTAATAAAATCTAACTGCTCCAATTCTCTGCTTTTCATAGTTATCTTGTCGGCTACTAGTTCCCTCCACAGCTTTGTTATGTCTTTTTCTCTCGCCATCATCCCGTATTTTACTAACGCGTAATTACTCCGCTAAAAGCAAGCGCTTTAACCACGGCGCCACCAATCATCATTACGAGTGAAGCCATTTTATAAATGTATTTTTTTAATTTACATATTGATACTGTTGGAATTATTCTTGCTTAACTAGAAAATCTTTCGTAGCGAATGAAGCTGCTATAACAGCAATTAGCTTTGCTGAATCCTCAAAGCCTAGCTTGCCAAGATCTGCTGGTTTAATTTTAACAAGCTTTTACCAAGCATTGTGTATCCTACACTTAGGCCTCCAATAACAGCAGAATGGTATACAAGATTGGTTACAGCTTTTCGGTGCTCTTTTAAAAACAAAAATAATAATTATATTTAGTAATAAAAACATGAACAGCGATGATCTACTACAGTACAGAGCGACCTAATCCGTCTTGGACTTACAAATGAAGAAGTTGATGACCAAGCGTTATGCCCCAAAAGGAGGGGTTGTATTCTTTGGCAGCATGCGGAAAAAAAAAACATTTTCCTGGGCAATGAATTCAGCATAAAAACAGATTCAACAGATGTCGCCACAAGACATTAAAAAGTATCTAACAGGTATGAAGCGCAACTAGATCAAGAATGGTAAAAAGTGTCGGGAAAACGGTTCTTAGTTGGTTCACTAAACTATTTAGGGCCGATTTGTTCCTATTGATTCTGAACAAGATTTTTATGTATGATTTAACGCAGGAATCCAGTTTTAACAAAGTCATTAAGTCTCTAGGGTGTGATCGTATTACAGATTTGGAACATTATTATCCCCCGGCTAATCATGGGTTTAATTACTTTTAATCATATAGATTTTTTTCCCTTCAAAATGACCGAGCCAGAAAATCAGCAGAATCAGAAAACATTGAATCAGGTGAAAGTGGTCAGTAAAACCCCCTCATCCTGGACGCGTTGCAGCAGGAAAAAAATTAGCAGAGTGGAACAAACAAAAAAAATTACAGTTACAATCACAGAATGAAAAGTGCCAGAGCCGCAGCCATTGTTTCAATGCCAGATATAAAAACGACAGAACAAGTTGATTCAAGGCCTACAACAACAGGGTTCCCTACACCGCCAAAGTCTTCATATTTTCTTAAGCAATTGTCATTTTTGGCGGCTTTGCTGTGGGGGCGGTTATTACGGTTATAAAATATAAAAACAAAGACAGCAAAACCAAAGCAGTCAAAAAAATCTCAACCACTAAATACAAAAGCTGAAACACAACAGCATTGCCAGAACCGCCAACAAAAAAGTCATTTTGATCCATTCAGATGCAATAATACTTTAAGAACTTAATAAATAATTATAAGTTGACTTGAAAAAGAACTTGGTTGTACTTAGAGGTTGACTTAGTTAGGAACTTAGAATGACTTGAGTAAGAACTGAGGGGGCTTGATCAAGAATTATTAAGAACTTGAGGTGACTTAAGTAGAAACTTAAAGGTAACTTAAGTAAAGAACTTAAAGGTGACTTGATTAAGAACTTAATTAAAAACTTTTTATTTTCGCGCATACAGTCACAAACACTAGAGTGGAAATCCCCCAAAATTTAGAACTCATGTAAGAATTGGCCGGGGCACTGTGTAAACAACCTAATTAAGGGTTCGGGGGTTGTGGCAGGCAGTAACATGTACGGCGGTCCTGGGTGGCTCCTGCGATGCCTGTAATTAACTGACTGTAACCCCCATAAGGCGGGCTGGCGGGCGCTCACCTGACCAGGTTAACTTGCAACATTATGGTGCAATTAGAAAAAAACATTCTTGAATGCGAAGGGCCGATTTCACCATTCTTTCCCGGACTGCCGCACGAGAAGTTGTGTGTTTTACTGCGCTGTTAGTGACTATTGTGTTTTGGCTGTGTTTTAAATTTAACAATGGGTAACAGGTTTACCAAAGAACAGGCTCGCGCTATTCAAGATCACAAGGTTTACTTCACTAGCATGTTAGAGTATTTGTCAAAAAAAAGAACTAGGCGAAGCCTGTTCTCTGCCAGCAAAACCCAAAAGAAGCATTGCTTTTTTGGAAGGAAAAAGAAAAGGAAAAAAGTGAACCGACTGCTTTGGAAATGCAAAGACTATCTTAAAGGTTTGTTGGTTCAAGGGAAAAGAAAACGTTGAAAAAAATATTGAACAAGATATACCCGGGTTTTAATACGTGTTTGACTATTGATGAGATGGTTCCTTATCTAAAAAATTGGCGCTGCATTGTTGAAAGTCGGCCGAAGCAAAACAATCCATCATGCATTTATTGTTGGGCGCTGGCTTGAGACAGCTCAAGTCATGCTTAAAAAAACAAAAACGCTTCAAACATGGCGTTCATTTTTTAAGACGCAGGTGACCATGGCTGATTCGTATGCTAGAAAACTTATTCAACTTTTTTGTGGTTTTTATAACTATCCTAAATTTCACAAGCAGGAATCAGTATAAATGAACTGATGTAGCAAACGTCAAACTATTATTAGACTTATGCAACTGAAAAGCGATTTTCGGGGTTCTGGCAAACAAACTAGATAGGGCTAGGCAGACCTTAGTACATCTACCAGTATGGAGAGGAGTAAATGGTAGCCAGCACTATCTCCATATAAATGCTCCAAATATACAATGACGGGTGTACTAACTACTGGCGATTAGAGCCGCCAAAAAGCTCGGCTACAGCAGTAACTGCTGTAACTCTGCCAAAGCCAGTTGCAAGCCTGGTTGAGAAAAGGGAGCACAGCATTTAAACTAGGTTTAAACGACCCTATGTGATCACTTGACCCGCAAAGCACAGCAGCAAACTAGTCAAGTGATCACATAGGGTCGTTTGACCTGCAAAGCTCAGCGGCAAACTAGGGCAAACGACCCTATGTGATCACTTGGCCTAGTTGATTGAGGGGGCGCGGGATAGCACAACCCACCCTACCCACCCTCACCCCCACCCCACGCATGCACACAAATCAAGTCACTTCTAAGTTCTTAACTCAAGTTACCCCAAGTCACCCCAAGTCCTTAATTAAGTCACCACAAGTTCTTACAAAGGATTGAAGCAAAAACTAAAATCTAAAAAGTTTAGTTAAAATTTTTTATTGAAAACGGATAATCCTACACATATGTTTGTTTGTAGAGTTTACTAGTTAGAAACTATAAAATACCAATTCTGACTCAAACCACCCGAAACTGGTTGAGGGTGGTTTGAGTCAGGATTGGTATTTTATAGTTCTCACGGATTCTTCTTCGCCGATCTTCCCGTGATGTCCATTTTAGCTGATCAGCATTTCTCCTATGCTCGATGTTTGCGGTAGCGGTTTACTACCCAGCGGGCAGCCCTCCTCTGGATCTTCTCGAGGGACTGTATATTATTTTCAGTGTCGGGTCCCAAAATTCGCACGCATATTCCAGCTGGGGGCGCACCATGGTCTTGTTGCTTGGTCTTTGGTGGAGATGGAGCCGACCTTTAAGTTTCGTCGCAGGAAGCCGGGTCTTGCTGGGTTTCGTGGCGGGCGTTGTTTGTGTGTTTTTCCAGCTGAGATCGGGGAGATGGTGACACCGAGGTACTTGGCATCGCTGGAAAACTTTATTGGGTGGTCTCTCAATGGGATGTATTTTGCCATCGCTTGCCCAAAGTGTAGCGCCTCACACTTGTCCGGGTGGAAGGCATCAGCCACTTTTCTTTCCCAGTCAGCAAGTTTGTCCAGGTCTCTCTGCAGATGTGCGGTCGGCGGCTCTGGGATTGTCTTGTGACAGGCCGTGTCATCTGCAAAAACCGTACGGTGGAGGTCAGGCCCTTGGGGAGAATTTATAATATAAAACAGGAAGAGGCAGGGCCGAGGAACAGAGCCCTGGGGGACTCCGACTCTACAGACACAAGGGGGAAGTGGGCGCCATCAACAACAACTGCTTGCCTCCTGTCACTTAGGAAGCTCTGGATCCCGTTGTTGATGTTGCCGGTGATTCCATAGTGCTGTAGCTGTGGGTCAGAGGTGGGTGGGGACACCTTGTCAAAGGCCTTCGCAAAGTCCATGACTAGCATGTCTGTTTGCTTGCCTTCTCCCTGCAGTTAGGTGATCTCATCACAAGGCCTAACAGCTGACTGACACAGGGGCCGCTGCTTTCTAAACCATGCTGTTCCCTGCGAGGGTGTTATTGCTCTCTGCGAGCCCTGATGTTGGGACAATGATATGCTCAGCACCTTTCCAGGTACGTGGTCAGAGAGATGGGGCGGTAGTTTGCTGGCTGTACCGTTCGCCTTTCTTGAAGATGGGCGAGACATGGGCAGTCCTCCAGTCCAAACGAACAGTGCCAGTGTTGATGGAGGACTGGAACAGCAGCGTTGAGGGCGGGGTTTTGAGTTCGCTGGCGAGCTCCTTCAGGATTCTGGGGGTGATGCCGTCGGGGCGGGGGCCTTCCTGGACTCAAGGTTCCTCAGCAGCTTCTTGACCCTCCTCTTCCCCGACGTGGTGCTGCACGTGGTCCGTTGGTATTTGGGCTGAGCCCTGTCCTGGCTTCAAGGTCTTCAGGAGTGCAGGGTGTCCTCTTGCTGAATGCCGACTAAAATTTGGGAAATTTTGGATCTCAGCCTGACCTTAGCGTCCGTTACAAGGCGGCCATCAAAATTTCAGGGGAGAGACGTTGAAGATTCCGTCTTCTTGGCTTTCCGCAGCCCCAGAAAGCCTTGGAGACTCTGCCACCATCTTTTGGCTGTCCTCGATGAGACGAGCTGTATGGATCCAATTTAAATTTTTGCGAATTGGGGCTGGACTTGACGCTTCAGCTGTTTTAAGTTCCTGAAGGTGTCCTGGGTGTCAGACTTCTTCCACCTCTTGTAGGCTCTGTCTCTCTTACGGATGAGTGCTTTTGTCTTGTAGTCCACCCAGGGCTTCCCGTACTTGGCCTTTGGAGTAATGTGCGGACATGGGAGTGGACGATTGGTGCAGCCCATCCCTAAATGCAGTCCAGATACTTCATGTCACTGCTGGTGTCGAAGGAGGCAAGGTGGGGTCGCAAGTTTTACAGCAGCAGCGCGTAGTGCAGGCCCGTTTGCTCGCTTGTAGCAGGGGACAAGCCTCCGGTGTTGTTGCGTCGCTCTGGCTGAATCTGGAACTCCATGTAGACTGCAAAGTGATCGGAGATTCCCGGAACTCCTCGGTGCGTGGGACCATGTGGGGAAAAATTTGGGTTTCAAAGAGGTCGAGGGTGTTATTCTCTCTGGTGGGGAAGGTGACCATCTGCTGTAACCCCTGGTCGTTGAGGAGGTCCAGGAACTGTGTGTGCGTCTGGGGTAGACACTGGAGTCTTGAGGCTGCATGTTGTCCAATCGAGGGAGGGGAGGTTGAAGTTCCCCGGATCACCACGTAAGCGTTGAGGGAGGAGACACGCTGGACTGACGCTGAGAAACGATTTAGGCTGTCCTCATCTCCATCGTCCGGGTTTTTAGTAGGCAGCAACCAGAGGTCTTTCCTTCCTTTCAGCTTTATTTTGGCCCAAACGAGCTCACAATCAGGGGCGGTCAGCTCAGGAACCTTGTAGCTGGGCAAGTGATCGGCAACTGCTCGATTTCGTTTAACCTAGTAAGACCAGGCCATACAACTTCGTAGTTCGCTGCGAGTAAGTGTGGTATAGCAGCGGACGCCAAAGGAGAGGTGGCAGATCTCCTTTAAAGGACACTGATGCGAGAGGTCAGTGTCAGGCAGCGCAGCAATCCCTCCAACCATATGGGTGACGGCGGGTCTAGCCTGTGTCGCCGGGGGATGGTTCCTGGCGATCGGCGATGGCACGCTACCTGACTACGATTACCGTGGTCCGGATAACGGGCTCTGAGCCAGACAGGGGGGGGGGGGGGGGGGGGGGGGAGGGAGGGGATAGCTCAGTGGTAGAGCACCGGACTCGTAATCCTGGGGTTGCGGGCTCGAATCTCCGCCGAGCCGTTTCGGTACAGGGGGATTTTTCCTCGGAGTTAACATTGGTTCTGACTCCATTTCCCATAGGCCTACAGTCCTTCGAATGAGACTATAAACCGAGGTTCCGTGTGTGAACGCATGCATAACATCTTGCACACACGTAAAACCTCATCACCAACTTTCGGAAGAGAAGGCCAGTTTGGCCGTTGGTATGGATGACACATTACACATAGCATGCACCTTCCCCGAAGTTTGAGTATGGCTGCGTTAATGGCGGGATAGAAAACTCTTTATACACACAAAACTCCACTCCCTTTGTTGGGCAGATAGGTTGAATACTTGCCTGGCTCAAAATTGCCATCTCAGCCATTGTCTGCATGGCCTGATGAATTTTAGGGACTCGTGCAGCGCTCCAGCGACTTTCGTCCTGCTCCCTCTTTAAGGCGGCATAGGACCATCGCCACCCAGCACAAAGAAGGCCGCCTGGTGGCCCAGAAGACAGCCTTTTGGTTGGGGTAAAGAAGCAAAATACACAGACGCCCATCGTCGGCCGACCAACGGCCGAATTTGAACTAAAGTTCAAATGGAACCAGAGCTCGGAGAGAGACGAACTCGCCCACTACTGCCAGCGACAACAGTTGCCACAGAATATGCAGACCTATGTCTCTGAGTGTACCTTGTCCTTAAGGGCCTCAGGCCAATAGAACCTTAATCTCACCTACTGACTGACTAATACAACTTCATGGTTCATATGCCAAGCTGAGGCGGATCCATGAGGAGAGGTGTGGGGTAGGGGGGCTTTTACCCACACCTTCACCATCTATTTGTTATTTCAGATGAGTGATCTCAACTGGTAAAACTCAGACGATAGTCTGCTGATAAAAAGAGCCCAATTCTTTCTGAGGGAGAGGCTTAAGTCTTACCACGACCTGAAAATCAGGGCCAGCCATAAATATTCAGACTCGTTATTTTCAGCGCTAGGAGAGACCACCAAGCACCTAAAGTCATTTGGCGATGTCGCCTCAAGAACTCAACATGTATGTCATGTAGCCTTGTAAAGGAAAATAAACTAGTGGAAAGAATCGGCTTTGGTTAGCGTAGCATATAAGCGAGTTTTATATTCCAGGTAAGGTCTGCTCGGGAGCTTTTCATCCAACAGGTGTCAAGTTCAGAAGCCTATCATGTTGTAACACTGGCCTTTTTGGTTATTAGCACAAGCTTCATCAAAATATTCCTTTCCAGAGTCATTGGTGATTTCAACTCTTTTTAGAGCTGGTTGGGCGCTCTAGTTTAAATCATCATGTCTGGTAATCAAACATCCTGCCACCACAGAGCAGACACTGGTTTGGACCCTGTCCCTAAAGCATCTGGCCCACAGGATGTTAAACTATCAGAAGAAACCCATGATATAAGATCAATGGCTCTGGCTTAGGGGGACAGGGGAAGGAGAAGAATCCTTGTCCAGTGAGTAACGTGCTAATAAAGTCAGTTATTCTCCCACAAGGGTGGGTTGTGGGGAGTGTGTCGGGGGGGTGGTGGGGGGGGGGGGGGGGGGTGGAGCCAAAAAAACCAACAAACAAAAGCTTTTACTGCAAACGACAAACTCATCTGCCTTTTTCAATATTTTTGGAAACTGTTCATCTTCCATTCGTGGCTTTAACCCTATGCCATTAAACCCCATCTCCCCATTCACACTACATCCTGGCTTTTTTCCTCGCAGCCATGCGCCAGCAGTCCACAGGGAGCTATGTCAAGTTATCATGAGGAAACTCACAAGATGAGATGCTGCACTGCTCCCTAGTCACTTCTGTCTCTTCAATGGTGCCTGTTCTGATTAACCATATACAGGACACCACTTTAAAGGCCCCTTGTGACAAAAAATTTGGTTAGCCCCCACGAAGCATGCGTTAGTGGGCTTTCACCTCCCCCGGGCGCTACCACCTGACATCAGTGTCCAACAAGTTCTCATAAATCCGCTAAAAACCGGTGAACCGGACACGAACTTTCCAAGAGCAAATTGAAACTGACATCACTCACTACGAGAGCAGGCAAGGAAAAGAGGTAAAAAAAAAAAATTTGTTTTTTTTCGGCGATTGATGAGATGAAATGATGCAACGGCTTCATTCTGATCTGTGACTGTATGACGGGCTGTACTCGGTGCGTACTCCATTAGACATCCTGGCGTCGGCCAACCCTTGAGATCCCAGTACCTGCTATGTTGGTGATGTTTTTGTGCATTTTCTCACAGAGACGCTTTGAAACTCGACTGTATGGTTCAAGTTTTTTCCAGTTGAGCCTATAGAAAACTCAGCCCCAGGTAGGACCCGGTTTGAGCCCAAAAATCACTCCATAAATGGTTATTTTGGGAATCGAACCCAGCCCTAAATCAGGGGCGCTGGGACACTTTGCCGCAGCAGCTGGAGCTTGAATTTTTACTGGCTTCTGTTGCTGCATGAAGAAATACTTCTACCCAGCAAAAACAGTAAGTAAATTGCAACATGTGCTGAGAGAATGCCTCTCAATGACACAGGCACTAGCACCATGACATTGAAGGGAAAATTTTAAAAAAAAAACAATAACTGGTATTGTCTTTAAATCAAACAGTGAAAATAGTCATGACGGCCAATGTAGCTAGTAAAGGGATTAAAAGATAGAAAACTGCTTTAAAAAAAATGCAGACACTGCACCATGGGCTTTTCGGACTCGTTGGATTATGCAGGACATAAAAAATAGAATGACAGCAAATCTGGTCCTCATGTCTTCAGTTTCCCGCACATACACACAACACCCTATTTCTACTCAATGTGCTTGGTTATGGTCAAATTACATCAAGCATTATCAGGAAAACTGGAAGTTTTATATAGTGTGAGCAATTAGCATTTATGTTCCTACATGCTTTATGAAACTTTATGGATGAAGATTTCTTCAGCAGAAAACAACTTCAGTGACAGTTTGCTAGCGGGTCAGAACGTCTTCAGTGAAGAAACCCCAAGCTTATCCCTCCATCTTTCCTCAGACAAGTGCTTGGGCTCTGAACTTCTCACACTCTGTGGGGGATGGCCCGCATCTTGGTCATGACTCAGATGCCCTACTGCTGTAAGAACTATTTTTGGCACTGCCGAGTTTGAACCCGCACCTCCCACAGGGTTGGGCACGAAGAACAAACCGCCATGTGATGAACGTCTCACCCAAAAAGCTATCAGACATTTCTGAGTTACAAACTCTGGGCCTTTCGAATTCACCGTTCTTCCACATCGGCCGGGTCCCGTGGAACCTGGGCCTTTCGAAGTTCACCATTCTTCCACATGGGCCCGGGTCCAGCTGAACTCCTTTCAGCTGCCTCTGCCATTGTCTTGAACATTCATGTCCTCTTCTTCCCTCAAAGAAAGAGTTTGCTTTTGAAATCTTTAGACCATTCCGTCTACAACTCCCACCTGGCCCCATGCCGTGGGGTGTGTGTCCTACCATTCAAGATGCCTTTATAAATGGTTCATTTTTTTATTGTTTACTTCTACAAGGGTCTGTTAGAAGAGAGAAAGTTTCTCCCCACAACACACCCCACACACTCGTACACATGCATATACTTAAGTCCCTGTCATCCCCCAAAAGTCTCAACTAGCGTGTACAAATCAAACATAACTCACGCAGGAGTGACAGCATGTGTGCATTTAAACATTCAACAGCACAACATTCAATTACTGTGTACATTTCAGCATGAATTTAAACGCAGTCGAGCTTGACAGTATAATACAGACTTGAAAAAAAACCCCAATCTATGAAATATGAATTTGTTTCTCAGTCTCCATGTGCTGGCTGCTTCTAGCCACTTTACACGAATATAAAATCAATCTTTCTACATACAAGATTTACAAATTTCATCAACACAGGAAAACCATCACATGGGAACATTTGCCTAAATGATTCATCCTTATTTAATTGAAAAAAAAAAACATGCAAAAAATAATTGGGTTAACCCAAGAGAATATCTCTGATAATATGGATTCGTAGGCATCTCCAAAATGTCTATTGCTACAACTCTGTATGAAGCAGTATGTTGGATAGCAACATGTTTACAAACTATCTTTCTTTCTCACTACAAAGTAAAACCTTTTCTCTAAAATTGCTCTGGGTATCATAATCCAAAAATCTTACTGGTGGCTGAGCCAGCTCTGGCCATAAGCCATGTTGGCAAACTTGTACAAGACCTAGAGGAAAGAACCAATAATTGAGTATGCAAATCAATCCAGCACACACACCACCGCATCATTTGGATTCATGTGCTCAGATATAGCCAAATTCACATTTCTTATATATCAGGCACACAACTTTAATGTGGTTTCGTAAGTAATAAAAGTAATGCATCTTATACTGCAAAGCACCTTCATAGTTGAAATAACCTTTTTTCCAAACAACGAAGGGGTGTGCCCTCTATTCCTAAGCGTTTTTGTAGTCCCCAAATCACTGCAAAACACATGTAAACCACACTGAGAACAATGTGAAAGATCATTCAATAAGGATGCAAAATCTGATTGTAAATACTGGTATCCGGATTGTATTGCCCGTAATATATTTTAACAACTTATCAGCAGCCTTCTGAAGCTTGCCTTGATACTAGTGACAAATATACACAACGCTCAAACTGTCTCTAAAATATTAATGGTTTTCCAAAGCCAATATTGCAAAAAAAAATTGTTGATATTTAACTGCAAAACATTAATGATAAAACAACTAACAAGAAAGAGACAAAAACGTGCAATACATAGAAGTAAATACAGATCTAAATAAATGTCTGACACTGATTTTGTTACTGAATACAATATTCCCCTATCTTTTTCAGCACAAGTTACTTCGCTTTTTGTGCGCTCTTGTGGAGGTTTTATCAACATCAAAATAAATAAGTTGTATCACTACTTTAAGAAAATTGATCACTGAGCAAAAGAAATAAAAACGTAACAAATTCTCATAATTTTCTTTTTTCCTTTAACCTGTTAGACCCATGTATGGCGCATTTTCTCCTTGTCAGACAAAATGGACACAGATATGGATGAGTATAGTTCTGGGTGTGTACTATTTAATGGATTTCATCCTTTGTTCTCTCACCCTCACCAGCGACGTCCCTGTGCTTTTGTTCAAATGGATACTGAAGACAAGGACCTTTTAGGCTCTTTCAACCTGTATGACACCATCATCTCGTACATTCCTGATGGACACGCATGAAACTGAAGAGAACTGATTCAAAACTCAGATCACAATGTAGGGAAACCCTGCACTCCAAAGTCAACAGGTGTGATTATGGCAGTTGTATTGTTGGGCTTATGTGGCCAGGTGGCTAGTGAATCACACTCACCTGGATAATGATAAAATCCCTGCCAGATCAGTGGCTCCAGTCCTTTTCACTGCATGCGTCTAACAATATGAAGGTCGTGTCCTATCTTTTCATGTAAGCACCTACAACAGTTCTATCTAAGTAAAAATTTTTTTATAAAAGTAAACAAAAGAGCAAGCCAGCTAATAAGCTAGCTAGCTAACAGTGCATGCATCTCAGCTTGGATGTTCTGTCAGTAAGATTGCATGGAAGATGAAGAGTATGATAGACGATACAGGTTTGTTGGCGTTTCTTCTGGGGTCTCATCACCTGTGATCTCAAAGTACCCTTACTTTCATTCCGCTCAATCTGGCCGCTACATATACAGCTGCACCCAGATTAGTCCTGTTATGGCCCTTGTACCAGCAGTCTGTCTGTAACAATCAACACTGGGTCACTCACTGGAGGAGACATTGCACTCGGACCATGTCAGTGGTATAGTTGCCAAGTGAGGCGACTGCAAGTGGAAATGTAAACAAATTTGAAAAATTATTGACAAAGCTCTGCCCAAAAAACGTTGGAAAAAAAAAATCACAAGACAAAACACGACACGTTTCTACCTCTTAGGTCTTCTTCAGGCAAGATACATAACACTCAGGACAATGAAAACGAACAAGCAATCACTTATCTTCATCCAATTCGGCACAAAATGGACGTGTATCTTGCCTGAAGAAGACCTAAGAGGTCGAAAGGCGCGTTTTGTCTTGCGATTCATTTGTCAATGTTTTATGGGCGGAGCTTTATCAATAATTTTTTTCAAATGATGTCAGTGGTGATCATTCTGATCTGACATACATGGAACACTGCCTAGCATGTTGACAAAAACTGCTTAGTGTCAGTCAGCGTGAGAGAAGGTCCACCTCGACAGGGTGTGGGATGGTAACATTTCAGTGTTATTCAGCTCTTTGGGGTGGTGGTTGTTGATTTGATTTTTAGTACTATCTTTCTGACACAACAACAGAATGTGATATCAGCAATAATACAAATAATGATAATGGTGTAGACACAGTTTTAAAAAAATGTTGAGATGAAAGGCTTGAGCAGTTTTCAATGCAGTACTAAACGTTTTGTAAAAATGCTCAAAAGCAAAGAGGTACAACAGTCATACTGATGAACGAAAAATTCTGTAATCTTCAAATCACACGTGTTGAATTTATCCAGCATATAATTCCAATTATTGCTGTCATGAAGACTTGAGTGAATACTCACTCAGAAACACACACAATCAAAGGGCACAGATACTAACACAGGCATACAAGGACGTCACTGTTACTTTCTGTTTCAAATTTCCCCACAGCTGTGTTGGTTCAACTGGATAAGTTCAGCACACACACTCACAGACACTTATACACACAGACACAGACCTCAGAACGAGAAGTATATCATGCATACCAAGACATGAAACTTTCACTTTCTCATCTTTGCTTATAGTTGCTAATTACTAAAAGGAACTCTTTGACATGCTGCACAAAAAAAACTCTGGACTTCCTTTCAGTTTGAGTGCTACAAGACTTTTGATACTTGCAAACTTGAACACTGACATTTTAAAAAATAAAAATGTATGTCTGTTCTTCTAAAAATTTTTGTTTTAACTTTTAAAAACTGGTTGAGTGCCTACTGTTGAAATATTCAAGCCCACATATGCTAACAAATAATTGATAACATTCATGATTTTAAAAGTAGCGCCTGTATGTTGTAACTCAGCACTAAACAGGACTTAGCAAGCAAGACAATAGGTGAAAGGAAACGAAGGAAAGGTATGATGAAAGAGGATGAAAGCCCTAAAAACAAACAAACAAAAACAAAAGTAAAAGAAAAATACTCTTGTGGTAACAAGCAAAAAGAAGTCATCAAAGGCCAACATCATCTGTGAAGCTGTTAAGATAAAACGGCTTGAAAGCTTTGCAGAAAACAAAACGGATCTGGGACAAGTAATGACTGCATAGCCGTTATCCTAAGCTTCTGCTGTGACATGTAATGAAACCAAGGGGGAAATGGCTTAAGAGGGTCTTTTCCATCCCTCATCGTGTGTCCTCTGATGGTCTCCGCATCCAGCCATCCCAGCACCTTAGACCCTGGGGTAGTTGCCAACATTGGGTCACCACTTCCTTTGTTCCTTGGCTTGAACTCTTGAGGTTTATCATTGGTGAGATTTTTAAGTATGTCACTTATCAATCCCATCATTAACTTTCACCGGACTACGCAGCCTGGACGCTATGGGTCCCTCTGTACACATACATTTCACATAGGCTTTATTTTGTATTTTCACCGTGTTTATCCCTGTAGCGGATCTTGGTGAATCCATACTTGTCCAGTGAAGTGTGTACCTTCAACAGATGATGTGGGTCCACCTGGACCTATGTTCCATGTGCTGTAGTACAAGTCTATCAGGACCCACACTTCATTGGGAGTGTATAGTTCAAATGTTGACACTGGTATTTTTTTGCCCTCTTTATCCACAGACTAAAATTGGGTGACATATTGGGTAAATTCTGTTTTTGAAAGATGCCTGAAATTTTGTTAGAATAGTACTGGGTCCTCAAACATACACACCTTTTAGTGTGTCCGAGTACAAAGATACACAGGAAACATGGTGGAGGTTAAACAAACCACATTCCATCTTTGGGGATGACGTCTAAATACCATACCAGTGTGCATGAATTTTGTTTTTATGCCATTCATCCCATCAGCACACTACGGCCTGCTCTTCTCCAAAAGGTGTTGAATTTTCCACGAGAACGTGCAAGATTTTTTTATGCATGTGTTCACACATAGGATCTTGATTAAAAGACGGTCTCATTAGAAAGAGCAGGATAGAATTGGAGTTTTGATCCAAACTGGCTGTGTCAAGCGGGAATTGGACCCCCGACTTTCAGAAAGAGTCTGCTGCCTTAACCACCAGGCCACCCAGGCTCCTAGGTCCTCACAAAACCACACGACAGTGAAGACCTTTGTCTTTCTTTCCTCAAGTTCTCAATTGATAGGTTTATATGTTGTAAATGGTTGTAATCAACTCTGTCATGCATGATACTTTTTTTCAGAACAGGTAGTTTTTGCTAAAAAAAAATTGAGACAAGCGCTCATGGTTTGAAACGATCCGGCATGAAGAAAGTGTGAAGTCCCCGTTTTGGAAGAAGAGTTCAAGACACATCTCTCTTGGGCATTCAGGGAGCTGGCATCGGAAAACTTCGTAATCAGTAGGGCAGGTGGCGCGTGGGTGAGCCTTACCATTAAGCTTTACAAGGCAAGCCTTCACTGGTCAATGACATGGTGTTCTCCCTTGTCAATTCATGGCACCACACTCTGCTCCCCAGTGGGTTTAAAAAAAAAAAAAATTACTTCTTTTTTCAGCTGCTATTTCTTTCGATACAGCTGAAAACATGTTTCTGACGGTGGGTGTCAGCTAACAACTGAGTATTCCAAGCTGTGAAGGATATCACCAAGCAACAGAAAGTACAGGAAAGCTACAAACTAAAATGAAAGGAAATGAAGGATATGCTGATGGAATTTATTACAATTCCTAATGAAATCTATGGTACTAAGACAGCATCAGCGCGAAACATCTTTGTAAAAAGAAAAAAAAAATATCATCAAAAGTATTCACAAAAAGGTCTCATGTGACACCCCCCACAAAATGAAAAAAAAAGCCTTATGCGCCACCTCCCACAAAACGATTTACAAATCGCATTTTCAAACTACCAAGATATATGCATCCATAAAAATAGCATAGACAGACCTTTCCAGTGGTAAATAACGAGTTTCTGTGTGTTGGACAATGAAAAGGTCATCATGCTCAGACGTGTCCCATACTAAAGTTTATTTTATCATTGTTTATTTAGTTAAAAAGGACTTTACATGTTGCAGTATCTGCACCTATTATAATGGAAAAGTTGTCCAAAATTAGTAATTTATTACACTCCCTAGTTCCATTTCAGCAAAAATAGTGAATTGTATCAAACTTGAATGACATCGCTACATTTTAGTGCAGAAACTCATTTACTCCAGACTGACCCCACCAGTGTTTGTTGCCTGTAGCACATCTTCATCCAGCAGGACTCCTCTACCATTTTGTGGGAGGTGGTCACGTTAGTGGTCAACAGAAACAGCAGAATGGGCAGCCATCGTCCACTCTGGTCGGTGTTAACAGTCACCTTTACCAAGTCATCTGAACACAGCAGGATCTACACCATACTGAAAGACCCCGTGGGGCTTCAACAAAGGGCAGACCTCTCATATTATAAAACATGAAGTACAATAATCAATTAAAAGCGATCACAAAGCCAAACATGAAAGAATGCTCCAATGGCCCTTTGAGAGCTGCAGCATGGAGAGCCAGTGCCCCTCCGTGAGCCTCTAACCACATTATCCTGCAGGATTGAATTTGAGGACTGAATTTGAAGATTTCAAAAAGGACGGGAAAAAAATGCAGATAAAGGGACTGAGGAGGTACAAAGAAAATAAATGACTGGAATTATTCAATAACAATCATAGTAACATAATCATTATATTTTATTATTATTGCCCAGTTGATCAGACAAAAAACACACTACCAAACAACAACAGTAACCAATACTAGCATACGTACATTAAACACTCAACTTGGTAAACTAATCTACTGGTACTCTGAATGCTGATGTAGGTAGGCCATGCCAGGGGCACGAGCCACTCCTCTTAAACTCACTTCCCTGGTTTTGGAATACAAAAGATTAATGAAAAACATTTCACTGACACACACACACACACAAGGTGGGTAGGCAGAGCCTCCTCTGGATAGTGTACAATTTTACTTACTAGCCACAGATTATGACAAACACACACTGAGAAAAAGTTGGCATAAAAGTGAAAAGTGTGTCAAGATTTTCCAGCAGATGGGCTGGCAGAAAAACAGCTGACAACGTTAAATGAAAGGATAGGAAAAATTAGGCAGAATCAAAAAGGTCAAAAGAAAAAAAAAAAATCACTGGCACAGCATGTCCAGAAGGAAGGGAAATAATTTATGCTAAAAGTTGCTCAACACCCCCAAAGAGGCCCTGACGACCGAAACAAAACGAAACACAAATACAACATACACACATTAAAAAAAGGGGAAGAAACATGGAGAATGATAAACGGAACATTCAAAGGAGCTGGCACACACACACACACACACACACACACACACACACACACACACCCTCTTGTTGCAAGGGTTTAACATTATAAATGAATTAAATACAGTCAGTTACACATCACTTCACATGCACACAAACTATGATCACATGATTTTTGTATAAAAAGAGCCAGTGCACTTATACAAACACTCGGAAACATCAAGTGTCATTTACCGCATTGTGTAACTGAATACATATCCACACTGTCGAGGCTCACCATCATCAATCAATGTAAGGTACCTCACTTGATTATGAGATCAGGACCGAACTTTTTTTGTCAGTCTGTGTACTCAGACCTAGCAATATGGATTTCTTTCTTGTATGCACACACAGGTTGTACAATGCTGTTCAGTTCAACTATTGTGGGCAATGTGTAAGCTTCACTGGACAAAATCTCAATACATTCAGAGAGAAGAGAAAGAGGAAGTACACAAGGACCGAGGAAGAGACAAGGGGAGGGCACCAACAGGGAAGAAGGCAGGAAGACGGGTGTTCACATCAAAATGCCAACCAAGAGAATCCCCACCCTAACCTCCACCACCCTCCTTTCCACATCTCCATCACAGCATAAAAAAAAATTAGTTTCTACCTCCAGCTTCGTTATAATAACTGATACTTTTGAGTCAGGGTTCTTGAAACAATGTCAACAGTCAGCAATATGAAAAAATGTTGAATTTAATCTAAAAGGAAAACAACACACACAAACACACACACAAAATTATGATATAAATTGACGTCCATTAGTTAACATTCTACATCTGCTTGTCACAATCATCCATACAAAACTATTACATCTCTAATAACATTTATCTTATGGTTGTATTTATATAACAAAACAGCGAGAAATTTTAACAAATAACCAAGAAACAGATCATTTGATCCTGACTTTTGTGACACAATGACCAGCCACAGCAACAAAAATCAAGAATCCACTCCACATAAAGGATCAGAATGCAGTGCCTGAGTGGTAACCACACACCTTGAACATAAAACATTTTCAACTGTTTGCAGTGCCATAGGCAATTCTTACCAGCCTAATACGACGACACTTCCTCCCCACATGTCCATTAGTGGGCGAGTTGTGAGGGAATGTGAAACGATTCATTTCAAGAGAGCATCCACACTCTGCAATCACTCTATGTAGGAGGAATAAAGTGATTCTGAACTGAATAAGCTTTCCAGTGTGACTAGGGATGTTACTGGCCTCTGCATCATGCAAGCCCATTCCATCAGAACTATTTCCAAGTGTGACTTTTTAACAGATTGGTTTATTACTAAAGGCTTACCATGATGGTTAAATAGTTTCACACAATCTGAAAAAAAAGAGGTGAATAACTGAAGAACAAGCAGATGACAACAGGGTTGGCAGGTTTCTTTTTTCATCTTAGTTCTAAATTATTATCAATGAGGATAAGGATGATGATTTTGCCAAGGGGTTCCTTTCTGGGTTGGGATGACGCCTAACAAAGTACTTTAAATTCTTTTCATTAACATATTCCCACGTCATCCACATCCTTAACAGGAAAACTTGAGCAACTTTCTCAGGGACACATCCATTGTAATAGAGGGGATAAGGATGTTAATACAAAAGTGCCATCCACAAGAATTTACCTCCCACTCTCTCTTCTAACCTCCAAACCCCAAAAATCTCCATCACAGCATAAAATTATTGTTTTCCATAGGTAGCTTTATTCTGTCAAGCGCATCTTTTCGTGCGAGCGTGAGAGGGATTAAAAAAAATAATAATAAAAATGACTTAATCCTATAAAAAAAAAAGCAACAAATTAACAGATACACATTAAGTCTCTATTCCCTTGTCACAAATATAACAACACAAAACTATCAACTCTCTGCTGAAAACCATGACACTCATCCACTTGTGACACCTATTAGTACATTCCATAATTACAAACACAGTGATAGGTAAGAAACAGATCTATTCCTCCTGACTTGTGAGACACAATAGCCGGCCACCTCAACAAAATAAAGCTAGCATCCACTGCAAAGAAAAAAAAAACTGAATGAACTGTCCCGGTGCTAGCAGCACACACTGAACACAACACATTTTCCATTGTTAACAGCACTGCCCATGTAGCAATATCCCCTCCCCATATCTGCACATGTGGGAGAGAGGTATGGGGGCATGTAACTATTCATCTAAAGAGAGCACCTGCACACTGCAATCACTCAGTACGGATGCAGTTAAATAATTTTGAATTGAACCAGTTTTTCGAAATGACTGGGGATGTCTCTGGCCTTTGAATCATGCCAAACCTATCATTACACATTTTACTTTTGCTGTTTCTCTCCACCATACACATTTCTTGGGGAAACATTCCACAGAACACTTTCTCCGGATATCAGGTTGACTCAACCGTTCTACACCAGCTTAAGCAGCTTGGACAGCTGAAGCACTCGGTTGATGTTACACAGGATGCAAGATTTTTAAAATGACTGTCCCCAAGGATGATGCTCACGATACTACGAGTTCCACTCTGGGCTGGGACGAGCTGGCAGGGCTGTGCTCTAGACTTTCTTCCTTACCATGTCCCTTTGTCAACCACTGAGCTGCCTTCATGGGACACAGACATTTGCAGTGCTGACAGGGAAATTCGAGCAACACTCATGGAGACACAATTACTACATGGATGAAACTTGGCTGTCTGGATCCAGTTTTCCTATTTCAGCACACAGCACACTACACTCAGGGTACAAGCCAGGCGGAGCAGAAAATTTGTCAAATAAGTGCCTTTAATGGAATTGAACCCACCACTTCCTAGCATGCAAAGCTAAACACGGCTCTACAGCAGCTGTTTCGATGTATGAAAGGTAACATGTTTAATAAACTGGAAAGGCTTTTGTTTTACTTTCTTTTTTCTTCGACTAAAAGGACTCCATGATTTCAATAATACGCTGCACATTTTACATCTGACATAAATCAAAACAAAATAATGTTTTAATCATTTTTTCCCAATTAACTGCTAATTTTCTTTTCCATTCTGCTTAACCAACTGGAAGATGTATTATGTCCACAAACTCCCTATCACTCCTTCTCATATTTGGCACAGTATCAATCACTTTATTCTCTATAGATATTACACCATCCTTATTTCACCAGAAGCTAAAGAGAAAGACAGAGAGAGAAAAAGAAACTGACACGCATATTTACAAAAGCAGAATTTTGAATAAAGATTATCAACGTTTCACAGAAAATCAGTTTTTAAAAAAAAAAGAAAGGAAGAGAGAAAAGTAAACACGTACATTTACTGCAGGCCAACATTCATGGAATTGTACATAAATCTCATTCCAAAACTGATAATGTGAAACTCCTATAAAAGTTACCATTCATGCTCTAATTTTGTTCATATCAATCTTCATATTAACGATTATATATATGCCTTTTTGATACAGAGAGTGATAACTTTCCTGAAGAAAAAAATGCTGAGAGAAATTTATCGAACAAATTAATATTCACATACCACAAACATTCATGAATCGATGATGTACACACACACACCACACCACACACACAACACACACACACACACACACATCACATCTACACACACACACACACACACACACACACTCAAACAAACTACTGTACTTGAATATACAATTTCCATCTTTATATTTGCAAGAGCAATATCAAGAAGAAAATGAGTTATATAACATGGGCTGGTGAACATAATTTCTTTTCAAATGGTGGTTGCAACTGGAAAAAAATAAGTGGTAATAATTCACAGTCTGACATTGGAATTTCATACTTCTCTGAACATCCACAATGATTAATCTGACAACAAAATCGTTTATCTGCCAGCACATTCAAGTGGTTCACGCAGTGTTCAGTTCATCTGGTTTAAATGCTGAAATGTTCATAAAATATTTAAAAAAAATGAACAAGAGAGTGGTATGCTGAAAGAAGTCGATACATTACAAGGCTAATAAATGAAGGCTCTTATCTTCACCAGGGAACAAACTTCTTTAAAACTTTTTCATTTTGTTTTAACCTTCAGCCTATTGATGTGACGGAATTTCCTGTCTGTATGCTGACAAAAATATTTACCTGGTTCAGATATTCATGTGTATTATTTTCTTTTGCTTATAGTTTTCAATCTATTTCAACTAGATCCATGAAGGCATGTATCATCTAAGATAAACAAAATCTCAAGTGTTTGCAACTTAAACTTATCATCATCTACATCAGCTTGCAATTTTCAAAGTCAGTCCTCCTCTTCATCTAATGGTACAGATCTGCAAATTGGGTTGTATCCACCTCTCTCACGTCGATGCCACCAGCTGCATTGAAATCTTCATTCGAACGTCTTTATTTTGCTGCTCTTCTTGCAAAAACTACACAGCTTGATCTTGTGTGAATAGATGTACAGCAGGAATTTGAAGCGCCATGACAGCAAATTTAATACTTGGAGACCTAACTTGAGTTCAAAATTGTGCTGTCAAATCTGCTACTTAATGCACACTCAGCAAATGTTATAGCATTTCAGAATCACACACAAGAGAGTTTCAAAGGAAGGCAACTTTTGTTATGGATCGGCTCAACTCCTGGTATTTGCGACGAAAGAGACAGAGCGTTTGTTCAGCATGTACGCAGTATGTTGGCTAGCATAGTGACTCGAGCCGAGTGCACGTATATTGTACCACCATATGACAGGCTAACATTTATTGTCTGATTAACTTTTCCATCAAAAGCCCTTTCATAATTTAGTGGAAAATCACACAAACTGCTGGACAAGTCATGCTGCTTATGGCCAAGCTGGCCACAGGAGTCGTATCAGGCAGTGCATGCTGACAACATCCTTACCACAATCTATCAACAAAAAAACACACAGCCTGACAACAGCCTCACCACAGTCTATCAACATTAATCAATCATCAACTTTTACACCATGCTGACCTGAGTAATGGATTTACACACTACGGGAAACTTCACATCAAAACATCCTTCATCACCTCACAAATAAATAATAAGCAACAAATCAACAAACAACAGACAAGCAAATCCCTTGTATGAAAAAAAAAAAAAAAAAATGCGTGGCACATCTTCTCACACACGCTGCCCACGAATTCTGCAGGAAATTAATTGTTTCACCCCTTCCTAACATATACGTTGGGCATTGCAGACAGTTCAAAACTACACAGAAGTTAAAAAAGATCTTTTTAAAAGAGAAGAAAATTGCAGCAGAAACCAAACAATGGATACCAATGCAGCCCTACTCCAGACCCAGAATCCAGTTGATACCCTGCACCAGCAGAATGATCACAGGCTGCCATGCCACCAGATAGCGGATCCAGTCCAGCAAGTTGCCGTACAGGACATGTGGCCTCTCCCAGCTGTCTCCCTGTTAAGGCTGTAGTGCTTCCATTGTTCGTAGGCCAAACCATGGAGGCCATGTTACAACACACAATCGTCAGTTCAGGATTCAGTCACGTTCAAAACCCCATCAAAAAAACTACAAGCTTTTCTTACCACAATCAATGATTCGAAATTCATTACTGATTTCGAGACCACAAAACACCACAAACTTTTTTGTGTATGGATTCCCAAAATTAGAAACGCAACTTTGTCGAATTTGTCAATTAATCTGCATGCTGAAAATAGTGAAGTTCAAGATAATTAAAAAGTCACATCTCAAGCTTACAACGTTCTACTTTGAACTGGATACGCTTCAGCGGATAATGTTAATATTCGAAGTTCTACAGGTAACCAACTGAACTTCAAAGAGTCATACCAGTGAAAGAAAAATATCAAATTAACATTTCCTTTCCATAATTTATTTTTCTTTGAGGGAGTTTTGACCTTTAACAGTCACTAAAGGACCAAGCAAGTTATCTAATCATGTCTCTTATGTGAGCTTGGTGTTTGGTAATGCTTGAGTTGTGCTATTCTGTTGAAGGCTTTGACCATAATGATCAACTACATAACCATTTAAAAAATACATATTATTTGGCCATACTACTAGGTATTCTTTATTGATCAGAGAGAACACATTTTGACATCATTTTACTTCATAAAAAAACTTTTGATATTTTCAGATTTTGATTGGCACTGTTATTAGATACTCTTTACCTGACCACAGAGAACACATTTTGACACCTTTTAACCTCATAAATAACTAAGAGATTTCAAAGCTTTCAGCAAATTTGAGAAACTTGATGGGAACAAACTGGGGTCATTAAATGAAATGGCAGCTAAAAACGTTCATCTTCAGAAGCCCATCACTACCAACAAATGCACACTAGAATGAAAAAGGTTACTGCTGCATTATTTAAGGTTCTTGAATTATTATCACATGGCAGTTTCAATGCCGATAAGTAAGTATTTGTGCCTTACTCCGTGAGTGTGTAAGTATCTTAATTAAAGATTACTTGTAATCAGCAAGCTGTTAAAAGCAGCAAGTGAGTTGCAAGTTGGAGTATAGGTTATTTAGGTACCTTCCTCATGTTTTTGTTGTGTGCATATGAGCATGCTTATGTGGGTGAGATGTGTAGGTAATTCATCATTCAATTTTGTAATTCACTAATTGTGACAATGTGCGCTTGTGTTAGTACATGTAGTCGTTTGTCTGTGTGAAAAGATTTTCACAAGTTATTCGTCTTTTGTGATCAGCAATACATACTTATTTCTAAAACTATATTTGTATTGAACTGTCTTTGCGCACAATATTGTGTCAGATTTCACTGCTCTACTTTTGCTTGTATTCTGTAAAATCACAGATGTCACTGTCAATTTCTCATTCTGAAATAATTTTGTTATTCTGAGTTTTTGGTTACTTCTAGACAATACAGAAAGAGAGAAACTGTTAAAAGTGATATATATTACCAAGATTTTTTTAACTTTAAATATGACAAGGCATTAACACATCCAAGACTGTTTCTGTTGTGCTCATCGTCAAAATAACGGCTATTTTTCATGAGTTGTGAAAAACTAACCTAGATTATAAAGCTAAAACACCAAAGATTATCAAACATGACTTGATAAATAGGCGAACCCACAATGCAACTACCAGCGATCAAATAAACCTTGCAGAAGATGACTGGCTTCAACTAGCAAGCACAGATGATTCAGGAAAATGCATTCAAAGAGGTTCACCAGCCTCTCCATCTTTGTCCATGATAATACTACAAATGAGGCATGTTTGCCACAGCAGTTATCCTGCTCAAAAGCAACACTGTCGAAGATTTCTGACTCTCATTACAATAACGTACTGGCATAGCTACAGCTGTAGCTTGATTAAATTCAACTACGCTTAAAACATAACAAAAATAAAAAAGAAGAAAGATGTTGTATCCTGTACCATTTTATTGTACATGCATAGAAAAAGACACAGAGAGACAGAGTGTGTGTGCTTGTGCGGGGTGTATGTATGTGTGCATGCACGCATGCGTGTGTGCGTCTGTGAGTGTGTGTGTGTGTGAGTGTGCATGCTTGTGTGTGCATGTGTGTGTAAGACCATGTTTGCATGCTGTAAGTGTACCTGTGAGACTGTGCATGCATATGGTGTGTACGACAAAGAAGATACTATCTGCACACTGACAGAATACAAAATAACCCATTACTTTCACAATAATCATTTGCAGGCCATACTATACCAATGGCTACATTCAATGAGTTTTAAAAGGATACGGCCCTGGAAACATCCGTTTGAGATCCACCTTCTCTTTGCAGTAGGGACAAGTCTGCTTCTTCCCAACAATGCACCAACCTCGTATGCAAAATTCGTGAAATCTGGGTGACTCCCCTCTTGAGTAAATCAGCCACGATGGCGCGATGGTGCTACATTGGTGTGTCATGTCAGAAGGAGAGGGAATGCCCTTATAGGAGCATGGGAAGGGGAAGGGGGGAGTTTCACAGAACACTCGATATTGTTCAACCCTAAAGGAAGAGGACAAATCCTATTGAATGAGTTTTGATCTTGCTGGTGCTTGAGTTGTTGTGAGCGACAACTAATCAAAACAATCGCAAAAAAATGTACACAATGGCCACATTAGGCAAGTCGTGCCTCAGCTCATCCACATACGTGAATATGTAATATGAAGGCAAGAGCCTGTAAAGAAGGCAAACAAAAAAATAAACACACGTATTCAGGTTTCCCCCCCCCCCCCCCCCCCCCCCCCCCCGCGTTTTCAAAAAAATTCATTATTGAAATAAACTACAATACAACTTTTGAGAGACTCGCATCGGCCTATATTTAATAACTTATGAACGCAGATCTTCCTTGAGATTCTTAAAAACTCAATAAAATAATTTTAGCTTTGACAGTTATCATTACTATTGTTTTCATGTCAAGCAGATTTATTCTAATCACATGTGTACCGCCATTGCTTTGAGAATCAGCATGCTGATGAATACATGTATACATACACAATACATGCATTACATATATCTCATCTCATCTCAAATCCCATTACCTAAGTGGTCGTTGATATTGGGGAACAATGAGGGACGACTTCGATCGATCTTTCTCTCCATCGACGCGGCCTGTCCTCTGCTTATCGGCTAAAGTTCTGGCAGTCTGCGGTTTTCCATTCTATTAGTCACGTTTTCCGACCAGCTCTATCTCTGCCTGCCGCTGCGCCTTCCGGCCTTCGAGCGTGCTATCAGGTTGTCCTTTGCCGAGTAAGGCGTGGTCGTGTCACGTGGCCAAATCACACGGCTTTCTACTCTTGACCGCAAAAGCCCAAGATGAGAGTTCCGTGTCCTGCCAGTGTGGTCACCTGCTTATTTGTATTCCCCCCCCGTTTTTTTCGGACAGAGTCGTTTGGTTCTGTGCTCTGTCCAGCCGATGTGGAGCAGTCTTTCTGATATCCTTCTTTCAAAGGCCAGGATCCTCCTCTCCAACTCTGCCGTCAGATCCATGCTTTCACTCTCCCGTTGAGGAAGATAGAGGATGAGAGCCATGTATTCATTCATTGAGTTTTGTTGGGAAGGGATCTCGTTATTCTCCACAGCTTTTGTAGCTTTGCATGACTGATGTGGCAAGAACTAATCTGAGCCTTGATTTCTGTTGAACAGCAACCGTCTTTCGCGTGTGTGGAGCCGAGGTATTTGAAAGCTTCTACCTTCCAAGCTTTGGGGGGGGGGGGGGGGGGGGGGAGGGGGTGCAATGTAATATTTGCGTCTGGTCTTCATCGCTGCTGTTCATCATTTATGCGCCTGACTCCATTCCATATGCGCTAACACAACACACACAATCACACCCACACACACACACACACACACACACACATTATATATATATAATATATATAATAATATATATGTGTGTGTGTGTTGTGTGTGTGTGTGTGAGTGTGTGTATACCATTTAAAATAAGATTTTTAAAATGGAAAAGGTAAAACCGACAAAATTGTTTCGAGCTAAATGCTCTCCGCGGGAGTACAACTGTATGTCGCACCCAACTTGGTTGAGCACTTTTAGCATTCTGAGATGGCGTCTTAACTCTAAGATTATATATAATAGATATATATATAAATATATAGATATAAATATATATATATATATATATCAATGTGGTTAAAATACCCCAAAACGATTCCAATCGCTCAACCCCTTGGGAGCAACATTTGTTAAACTAATAAGTATTTAAAAGAAATCTCTACAAATATGTTTCGAGCGCGTTGCGCTGTCATCAGAGGCCTTTTGGTTTGCCCCCGCCGATGTTTATATAGCGTGTGGGCTCACGTTTGCGTTGTTTGGCACGGCGGTATGGCTGCACGTGATTTAGGGGGCTTTTCGGTTTTTGTTTTGAGTGTGTTCCATAACAACGAGTTCCATTAATGCCCCTGCAGTTTTTACTATTTCTGTTTTAGTGTTTAAGTTGCAATTGGTGTTTTTGCATATTAATTTAAAACCATTTTTCAGTTAAGCATAGGTTGCACCTATTTGAAACTTTGCTGTATGATGATGCTCTTTTATATTGATTTTTCCAGTATTTATTGTAGCTTTTTTTTGCGTCTTTAAGTACCAGATATACTTGCTCAGTATCTGTTTGGTTTTTTTATATTTTTCTTTATTAAATGACTGTTTGTTGGTTTTGTCGAATATCTGGTTTGAAGTGGTTTTTCATGATCCCTATGTATGTTTCTCTTATTTCATTTTCTGATGTCACAGTAGCCTGGTATACAATGTTGCTGTGAAGACATTTATTGTCTAGTGGCCACTGCTCTTTGTCTGGTGCAATTACAAGATTTCCTTTCTTCACCCTACTTGCTGAGTTTGTTTTCATTTTGTTGGAATGCGTCATTAGGTTTTTTGAGGTTGGGCATACATGAGTACGATAGTTTACAGTGTTTTTTAATATTTTTGGACAACTTGTGTTCTTTTGGAAATGAAGTTGTTAGGATTTGAAGAATTCTTTCCCTAAGTTTTGTTTTGAGTTTTCCCGTCGTATGGGGGGTTATACCATATGATTTTTCTTTTCCTATTTTTCTTGCATTTTATTTGTGTTGTTGTCCTGGGTTGTATATGTAATATTGTAATTGTATCCACTTTTTTTGTAGTGCCTCCTATATTCTGCTGCTGCATTGTTGAAACACTACTCTCACTGCATTACAGGTTTGACAGTCTCTTGTTTATGCCATGGGGACTGTCTTTTAATACATATGGTGGAATGGTTTACTATTGGAGTGTACATAAAGAGTGTATCGTTTGGGTTTCTTGTATGTTTAAATATTGATTGTTGAGATCCTGTGTTATGTCTAAGTAGGTTTCACTACCTTTTAGTTTGCTTCAACTGTAATCTTTAAGTGTGGTTTGGAAAAAAATTTTGCATGTAGTTTCTTTCTTCTTGTTTTCGATGGTTCTTTGGATTGTTGGTTAGTGGCAGCCAGGCCATCGTCTCTGTATAGTCCGACTTGTTTTTCCCGAATTTTCTTGAATTTGGACCAGCATGAATAATCCCCGACCAGTTCACAATGTTTCTGCACCATCCATATGACGCCATGGTTACGTCGAATGTTGAGTTTCTGTTGGTTTTCTCTGATCCAGGTGTCATTTTGCTGTGTAGTAAATGTTTTCCTTGTGTGGAAGAATGAATTCCATTTCTGACCCTGTTATGTCTGCGTGGTTACTGGCTAAACTTCAGGCTTTAGTTAGTATTTCCTCATCTATAATTGGGTAAAAGTTCTACTATTATCAAATTGTGAGAATACGTATTACTTTTTTTATTGGTTTTTTGAACCAATTGGATGACTTCTAAGTGTTCTTCCAGAGGTTTGTATTCAGAAGTTTGATTGTTACGTTTCTTTATAATATTGTTTTTCCAGAATTTTCTTGCTTAATTTTGCCTAATTCAGATTGGGACGGGTTTATGGAGTCCCAACATGTTGGATTGTTATGAAAAATTAGGCTTGTGGTCTTTGAGTGTTATGAAAGCTTCTTAAGTTGCTGTCGCTCCTATCCTGTCACTTAGGACTATGAGCTCTGCAAGATCTTTTTTCTTTAGTGCGGATACTGTCATGTATATTTTTGGTCGCTTTTTGTATTTTTTCTGGGAAACAAAAAAATGGGTTTTTTGTCAAGGAGTTGAGAGTATCTTTTTGGTTCCATTTTGTAATAATTGCTAGTTTTATCAGCCTTCACAAAATATTTTTGGTCATTTTGTATTGTTTTATTTGTTTATTTAGTGTTGTTTTGGGAAACCGTTGTTATATTTTTTGAATTCAATATTGGTTATCATTCTTTTCAGTTTGATCTCAAAGGGTTTCATTTCATCAAAATGGGCTGGTGGTGATCGCCATGATTTGAAATCGTAGGTGTTTTTGGTCTTCTTTTTTGCGTTTGGTTCAGAAAAAGAATGCTTTCCATCTCATATTGTGTATGAACTTTTCGGTTAGTCTATGAGTTTTTTTTAGGTAGGATTGCGGATTCGAAAATGGTATGTTTTTTGTTGACGTCTAAAATGGAGTTCTTCCATTTTAAAATCATTTAGGTCACAGTGCCTCACGTTAGGAGCTATTAAGAACAATTGGTTAAAATACCCAAAACGAATTCCAAAGCGCTCACAACCCCCTTTGGGAGCAACATTTGTTAAAATAAGGTATAAAAAACAATCTCTACAAATTTGTTTCGAGCGCGTTGCGCTGTCCATCAGGAAGCTTTTGGTTTCCCACCGCCATGTTATATAGCAGTGTGGGCCTCACGTTTGCGGTGGTTTGCACGTGCGGGTTGGCTGCACGGTTTTTTTGGGGTCTTTTCCAGGTTATTGTTTTGAGGTGTTTCACTAACAACGATTTTCCATTTATGCCTGCAGTTGGTTACTATTTCTGTTTTAGTGGTTTAAGGTGCAAAGTGTGGATTGCAAAGTATAACCCATTTTTCAGTTAAAGCATCGGTGGCACCTTTTTGAAACATTGCTGATGATGTGATGCTCTTTTTATGATTTTCCAGGATATATTGTTAGCTTGATTTATGCGTCTTTAAGTTTCCAATATATTTGCTCAGTTTCTGTATGTGGTTTTTATATTTTCTTTATTTAAATACAGTTTGTGGTTTGCATATCTGGTTATGAAGTGGGTTTTCAGTGATCCCTATGTATATTTTCTTTTGTCAGATTTCTGAATTCACGTAGCCTTGGCAATACCAAGATGCAGTGAAGGGACATTTATTGTCTAGATGGGTCCTGCTCTTTTCTGGTGCAATTACAAGATTTTTGCCTTTCTTTTTCTTCACCCTTCTTAGCGTGTTGATATTCATTTTGTTGGATGCGTCCAATTAGGTTTTTGAGTGGGCATACATGAGTACGATAGTTTGGACAGTGTTTTTGTTAAATTTTGGACAGCTTGTGTTCTTTTGGAAATGAGAGTTGTTAGAGATTTTGAAGAATACTTTCCCTAAGTTTGTTTGAGTTTCCCGTCCGTATGGGGGGGTTATAACTCATATGGATTTTTCTTTTCCCTATTTTCATTGCTTTTATTTGTGTTTTTGTCTGTGTTGTATTGTAATATTAACTGTAATCCACTTTTTGTAGTGGGGGGTGCCGCCCTACCTGATATCCTGCTGCTGCTGCATTGTTGAACACTCTCTCCACTGCATGAAACAGGTTTGACAGTCTCTTTGTTTATGCCATGGGGAAAGTCATTAATACAGAGTGGTGGATGGTTACTTTTGGTGTGTACATAAGAGAGGTGTACGTTGGGTTTCTTGTATGGTTTATATATGAGATTGTTGAGAATCCAGTGTTTATGTCTAAGTAGTTTCACTACCTTTTTTATGTTTGCTTCAATGGTAATCTTAAGAGTTGTGGTTTTGGAAAATTTTGCATAGTTCTTTCTTCTTGATTTTTTTTTCGATGGTTCTTGAAATGTTGGTTAGTGCAGCAGGCCATCGTCCTCTGTATAGTCCGATGACAACGACCGACCCCTGGAGGTCTGCCCTGACAGGATCGGTCTAGGTGGTAGTGAAGGGAGAGACTGACCTCAACACGCTCCGCAAGAGACCACTACAATAAAGCTTACGATACAACACCCCATTTTTCACACCAGCAAAAGAAACTTTCCAACACACGCACCATGCACGATCACAATAAAGCACTCCAACGCACACAACATGCACAATCACGATCAGCACTCCAACGCACACAACAATGCACAATCACGATCAAGCAGCACCAACGCGCACAACATCCCAATCACGATCAGCGCTCCAACCGCATCAACATGCACAATCACAATCAAGCACTCCCACACCCACAACATGACTATATAAAATAACAATTTCACCAAACGACGTACACACAAACACAAATACAGCACTCCAGCACATATGACATATACACAAATTATAAAGGAATATCCCAGTAATGACCCTTTCTCACACCACGAGTGCGTCCACATCCAGCCCTGTCAAGGTCACGCAGTGGAGCACCCTGTCGACTAGGTGCTCGAGCCGGTTTGGTTCTCGCAGGGAGTCCGCCCAAAGCCGCCACCCTCGACTCCCAAGCGGGCAGTGAAGTAGCGTGTCCCGTGGGGGGGGGGGGGGGGGGGGGGGGGGGGGGGGGGGGGGGGGGGGGGTGGGGGGGGGGGGACGTAGCCTGATACTGGATTCCGGTCGGGGTCCAGGCCGGCATTCGGACGGCGGGCTCCCAGCTAGCAGTCCACGGTCCGACCACGGCGTGCCTCGACCAGGCTGCGTGGCACCATCTCGGTTCCGAGGTCCAGCCAGAACGTGGCCTCGACCAGCACTGGCAACTTCCAGTCGTGCTCCAGGGTGAAGCCCCCGGGAGGGGGGAGGACGTAGCTGGGAGGAGAGTTCGGAGAGGAGGAAAAGTAGAAGGAAGTAGGAAGGAAGAAGGGTACAGGAACCCTGCCGTTCAGTACCGTCTGACCATTGCTGTCAAGTCTAATCAGCCACTCGCAATGATGGGCGAGGGAAGTGTATTAAACGCACAATCCGTACACCCATTGAATCAGTCTTCTCACACGATGCAGTTAAAAAAGACTGCATTAAATCAACAGGTTCTAAAACAAATAATGAAATTATCTTCTCCCTTCTCTCAACTCACGCTTAACGTTTTCCTTCCTTAGGAAATAAATCAACACAAGCGACCATCGCTTTTAAATAACTGCCACCACAATTGCAAATAGTAATTCAATGGCATACTGTCACATTTTATAAACACATTTCAAAATAACCACAAATCTCTCTAACCACGCATCCGAACGACAAATCAAAGCGTTACGCACAGGCTCGTTGAACATAAACTCGTTCTCCTTGCACACACAAACAACGGTGGCCGAAGGATAAAAGTCCGGCGAATGTGACGGGCGCCAGCGAGACCCAGCAAAGTTCCAACCCTGAATCACCAGGTTCCTCTCTCCTTCCCCACCCGACTACCGCAAACACACCAATACATAAACATGGAAAGAATTTTGGAATAAATAAGAATGGCCCAGGTTAAAACGTATGGAATTAACCAGGAGAAAAGGGCTCACACACAATATTTCTCTTCCAATTTCGAAAACAAAAGAAAATTGCGCAAACGAAGACTAATCCGGCTAACAACAACAAATCAAAAACAAACAGACCACGAAACCTGATGCTTACCACAACCCTGGGTGACCCGAAGAGGCGGGTCCAAAGGACTCTCTCAAACCCTCAGTCCATCGAGAGGACAGTAGGCTAAGATGCGGAAACAGAAGAATGGATGTCCCTCTCCAACAGGCCGACGTGTGCAGGAATGAAAGTACTGACTGTACTCCTCGACATAAGGTAAAGAACCAGACTGGAGCAGGGCGCCCCAGAGACATCTTCCGCTCGAGTGAAGAGCTAAACCCCCTCAGGCATGGCGTGCCAAACATGCCATGCTGCGTCCACAGAGTGAGCATACTTCAAACTAAAAGAAACGAAGCATGTCGTCGACAGGTAAAAAGACAGGCGAGAGGCCGATAGACAGAAAGTTCTGAGAAAAGGTATCCGCCCACCCGTGAACTTTGCAGATGGAAAAGCACGGCTGTGGAATTAGAGAGAGAGAGAGAAAAGCAAACGAAGTTGAGCAGAATCCACACCAAGGTGTCAACTGCACCACAAGCCACCCTAAGGACGGATACACGACAACAGCAACCACAATATACAAATAAGTAATTCCGCCACCCAAGGTGGGTCGAACGTCGTAGGCTCGTGACAAACTCTTACAAACCCCCCTACCAAAAGCATGCATGTTTCTCTAGAATACAGTGTCTCCTTTTGAACCTTGTCCATGTGCAACTTCACAACAATGGGACCGAACCCAACACTCTGTTATCGCCAGAGTACATGAATCCCAATACAAACATTCCACGATAAGAAACACACGGGAAATAACATATACTATAATTAATCAACAATTAAGCAAACCTCCAACGCATGAAAGTTAAACCATCCGAACCATGGGTGATTCACTACCGTTAACCTCACTGAAGTACCACTATCACTACACCTGATACAGAGACCCAAAAGGGATAATAACCCCTGGTTGAAGGGGGAATTGTCCCTCGACTGATTTTCCCAATATGCTAACTACTACGGAAGCTCGTCTAAGATAGCCACATCCGTATTACAGGAACCCTTGATATGACGGTAAAGTGAACGCATAGACTCTGCATTACCACAGCCTAACTCATGAGATCGACGACTAACTGGCCGGATCCGGTCCAAGCCACTGGATAGATGAGATCTCTGCTCTCCAGTACAAACTTCCGGCCGTACTTCGTGGGCACGCCAGTGCGCGTCCAATTCTGCCTGATAGATCAGCAACAGTAGTGGCTATCGATAGTCCTAAGCGGGACAGCCTCTGGGTATCGACTCCGCAGATTCTAACACACGAAGTGTAGCGTGACCGCGATCGGATGGAGAGTAATGGGTCCCACCAGTTCAGTCCCACCCTTGCTGAAAAGGCTTTCCCCAACCCCGTGGCACTGCCAGAGTGGAACACGCTTCAAGCGACCCTTAGGCGTTGTCCGTTGCAGACATCGCAACTGGCGGCAGTACTGTCTAACCTTGAGTTCATCCCAGGCCATAAGAAATCCTGGACTGACCGCGGTCGAGAGTCCGCTTGGAGCCCAATAATGACCTCCAAGGGGGAATCGGTGGGCCTTCCGGAAACAGACCTCTCTCTAAGCTTTGGGGAACAACAAGCTGCTTGGCCACACGATCTGCCCGAGTGAAAACCCCAAAAGAGATCCCCTTGTGGAGCTTGAATCTACACCATGGCGTGTCGGTCAAGACTGAGCGGGACGATTCACTATTTGTCGTAGGCGTAGGGACACATCCCAGGCTGAAGACGGATAATGTAGCAGGAACGGTCCCTTTTCCAGAACCTCGTCAGAGATCGGCTGAAGAAACGGGACGCAGATACCTGTTCTGCTTCTTAGCTTTAGCGCGTGTGGTGACTCCCACACACGCTGCACGGCAAATCCGTAACACGGACTGACTGCGTCCTCTGCGAAGGTGATAGTATTCCCTATGATAAGGGAATACAGAGGTCGCTCCACCGCGATGGGCCCATACTTCGCCACAGAAGTAGGGGGTGAGAATAGAAATAAGTACATGAAGGACGGAGGAGGTAAAACCACCACCAACCCGCACCCAATCAATAACCTAGCGCCCCGCCGAGGCCTTAGTGGAAACTAAATCCTTATCCACAAAGAGTGTTGATGCTCCCGAATCCTGATGTGTCGACCAAGGATACCAACAACGAAAAGACAACACAGGGCACTCTGTACCACCCAGAACTGGATGGACCCCACGTTAGCCGAGGCGCGAGGAATGCTGGAAAGAACAAGCCCCATGACTACCATCGGCACTAGGGCAATCTTTCCTTATGTGGCCGGGACGACCACAAAGAAAACAAACTCGGGGTGCAGAGGTTCCCCGATGAACTCCTGCCTAGTTCATCCCCACTAGCGTTGCGGCGCCTTGTTGTATTAAATCCTGTGGAGGGCTTCCTCTCCGTATCTGGCGATGCCCATAAGCCCTGCAGCTTCAGCAAACTACCTCAGCTGTGTGAATCGTGCAGCCGCGAAATCCTGAGGTGCTTTCTCGCCTAACCGGATCCCACTCTGGGGACACAGTGTTGGTGAGCTGATCAATGAGGATCAGAACCTCCAGCTCCAACTTAACTAACAAGACGCCAGTACCCTAGCGTCCTTGCGCAGCCTATCACCAAACTGCACGAAGGTCTCATCATTATTTCTCTTCATGGTCCTAAACTTCCTCCTGTAGACCTCTGGGGTAAGGTGGAAACGCTTACGCAGACCACGGCATGTCTGCATAGAGAACGCGCCTTCCATTTATATGAGCACACACTCCCTGCAAGCACCAGAATAATCCAGAAAAAAGGTGCATAGCCTTTTGTATCCTCAACAATTGAAAAGAACAAGCATCCTGTCGAAATTGCCTCTAAGATCATATCAATGTCCTCACTGAGTCCTGAACACTGGAAGCTTAACTTGGGCTCTAACACATCCAACTGCCTGTGATTAACCCCCTGACTTACAGATGCGGGAACCGAGAAGAAGTTGTTCCATCTCCTCCCTACGCAAGCCTCCATCCTGTCTATTCATTCCCTACGTAGGGCTTCCTGCTGCAGCCTCTTCCCTACGCGGAGCACCTCCACCTACGCCTGAGCAGCCTCTCCCTACGCTGAGCCCTCCTGTTTAGCAGCCCTTCCTATTCTACCTGAGCAGCCTCCTCCCTAGCGCTGATCCCTGTCCCTAGCAGCTCTCCTTACCAAGGGCCACCTGCGGCAGCTCTTCTCTGCGCAGCATCGCTCTTCCCTATGCATAATCTCCTGTCTGTCATCTCCTCTCAGCGCAGAGCCTCCTGTCTAGCGGCCCTCCTCTCTACGCTCTCCCACCATAGCTTCCTGCCTAGGCGGCGCTCCTCTACTGCTCTTACTTCCCTACAGCAGCGCGTCCTGCCTAGAGCGGCCTCTTCCCCCCTACGCTCATCCTACTTGGCCACATCCTCCCGTCGCAGTCGCTCCAGAAACATAAGGACAGAGGTGATATCCTGAGCGGGTTACACCACTACCCGACACGGGAGGATGATCCGTCTGACCCGTCCCTTGGTCTCGACTTTCCCATAAGGAAAGTCTTACTGGGGCAAGCCCCTTACGAGGGGAAGCCTGGAGAGAGAAGGTTTCGGTCTCGCGACTCAACAGAAGCCCACAGATGCATCGCTAAAACTCTGACGCATTCCTAGCGGAAGTGCCAGTCGGGGGTCTCGAACAGGGAGACCCCCCAGCGAAGAGGTAGTAAACTACTCTCTGGACTATCCTGCTACTGCACTGGAAATAGGTAAGAAGTTACCGATATTCCGAAGTACTGTACTAATAGTAGGGACTAACAGTAACATTTTGAATACCCTTCTTCTTCGACGCACCCGACCGCCACACAACGAGCCAGCGCCGTACGTCGCCATGACAACAATATCCAACAGTTTCCAAAATACAGGGGAAAAACAATTTCCACTAGAGAAAAAAAAACAAATATTTTAGGGGCATGTTATATGTGTGTAATGTGTGTGTGTGCGTGTGTGCGGGACAAGTTCACGGCTGCTCCCACACTGGCAACACCGCGCTCTACAGCACGAGCAACATTGCGGTGGAGCTCAACCGAAAAAAACAAAAACGAAACAAAACTATGTCCGGCTGCCCCACGTCTGGCAACACCGCGCCACTACAGCACGAAAACAGTGCGGTGGGGTGCTGGCCGGAAAAAAAAAAAAAAACAAAAACCAAGCAGACGGGATTCCGGGAGAGAGGAAAAAAAAAAAACACCTAGTCGATACACCCCCCTGTACTCAACAACCCGGTAGAGAAAAAAAAACAAGAATATGCTAAATACAAAACAGAATGGAAGACTGAGCGGCAACAGAAGGCAAACTTACGGCCGTACCTGCGTGAGGTACCCGGCGGAAGGCGGTCCGAAGCGACGACTCCTCTGTCTCAACTTCTACCCCCGAGTCACGCCGGATGTTCCCCTGCAGTCCACCAAAAAGACTACCCTTCACTCTAGAGTCAACCCAGCCAACCACCCACGAACAAACACACGAAACTGACTAAACATATACAAAACAGACAACACTAAACAGGTAAAACGCTGCGAAACTAGAGAGAGACAGCCAGAGCCCTTCACATCCCGGACGAGCCCCCACAATGTCACGACCGACCCCTTGGAGGTCTGCCTGACAGGATCGGTCTAGGTGGGAGTGAAGGGGAGTGACTGACCTCACACGCTCCGCAAGAGACCACACAATAAAGATTACGATACAACACCCTCCATTTATTCACACCAGCAAAATAAACATTCCGACACACCGCACCATGCACGATCACATAAGCACACCCAACGCACACAACATGCACAATCAGATCACACTTCCAACGCACTACAACATGCACAATCACGAACAAGCGCTCAACGCGCACAACAAAGCACAATCACGAACAAGGCGCTCCAACGCGCACTAACATGCACAATCACAATCAAGCACTCCCACAGATGGTTCACCACAACATGCACGATTATAAATAAATATTTCACCCATACGACGAAAAACATAATCACAATAACAGCAGCTCCAGCACATATGACATATACAACAATTAAAAAGGAATATTCCCAGTATTTGACCCTTTCTCACACCCGTAGTGCGTCCACATCCCTGCCCCTGTCAAGTCCGCAGGGTAGCCCCTGTCGCACTGAGGTGCTCCGAGCCGGGTTGGTTCTCGCAGGGAGTCGCCCAAAGCCGACACCCTCGCCTCCCAACCGGGCAGTGAAGACGTGTCCCCGGGGGGGGGGGGGGGGGGGGGGGGGGGGGGGGACGTAGCTGTTTTTACTGGAGGTCCTGGACGGGTCCTTAGCCGGCCAGGTCGAGACGGCGGCTCCCTAGCAGGTCCACGGTCCCCGACCAAGGCGTGGCCACGACCAGCGCGTGGCACCTCTCGTCCGTGGTCTACAGCCAGAACGTGGCCGATCGGACCCAAGCACGTGGCACCATCAGTTTCGTGCACCAGGTTAAGCCCCCGGGAGGGGGGAGGACGTAGCAGGGAGGAGAGTCGTTGAGAAGGAGGAAAGAAGAAGGAGGGAAGGAAGAAGTGTGAGGGTACTGGAACCCTGCCGTCAGTACCAAGTCCTGACCATTGCTGTCAAGTCTTATCAGCCACTCGCATGATGGGCGGAGGGGAAGTGTATTAAAACGCACTCAGTAAAACACCCATTGAATCAAGTCATCTCACACGGATGCAGGTAAAAGACTGCATTAAATCAACAGGTAATAAAATAAATATGAATTATCTCTCCCTTCTCTCACTCACGCTTAACGTTTTCCTTTCCTTAGGAAATAAATCAACACAGCGACCATCGCTTAATAACTGCCACCACATTTGCAAATAGTAATGTCAATGGCATAACTGTCCACATTTTATAAACACATTCAATAACAACAAATCTCCAACCACGCACCGAAGACAAATCATGCGTACGCACGCTCGTGTGAACATAAAACTCGTTCACCTTGCACACAACAAACAACGGTGGCCGAAGGATAAAAGTCCCGGCTAATGTGACGGGGCGGACGATCGACCCAGCAAGTTCCAACCCTAGAATCACCAGTATCTCTCCTTCCCCACCGACTACCGCATCAATCCTAGATAGAGTACATACACAGGAGAAAGATTTTGGAAATAATTTATAATGGCGCAGTTAAAGATGGAATTAACCAGAGCAAAGGTCTCCACACAATATTTCTCTTACAAATTTCGAAAACAAAAGAAAATTGCCAAAAGCGAAGACTAAGCCGCTAACAACAACAAATCAAAACAAACATACCACGAAAACTGCTGCTTACCAGCTACCCGTGTTGACCCCGAAGAGGGCGGGTCAAAGACTCTCTCTACCCTCTGTCCAGTCGAGATGACATAGCGAAGATGGCGAAACAGAGAAGTATGCCCCTCTCCTACAGGCCGACTGCAGAATTGAAAAGTTACTGACTGTACTCTCGACGAATAAGGTCAAAGAACCAGACTGGAGCAGGCGCCCCCAGAGACATCTTCCGCTCGAGTGAAGAGCTAACCTTCCTCTCATCAATGGCGCCAACATGCCATGCGGCGTCACAGAGTGAAGCATACTTCCAAACATAAAAGAAACGAAGCACGTTCGACAGGTAAAAAGACAGGCGAGAGGCCCGAAAGACAGAAAGTTTTCGAGAGTAAGGTAACAGGCCACCCGTGGAACTTGCAGGAGAATAGCACGGGCTGTGGAATAGAGAGAGAGAGACGAAAGCAAACCGAAGTTGAGTGAACATCACCAAGGTGCAACTGCAACCACAAGCCACCTAAGGGACGGATACAACGACAACAGCAACAACAATAAACCAAATAAGTAATTCCGCCACCCAAGGTGGGTCGAACTCGCTAGGCCTCGTGCCAAACTCGGACATCCGACTTGTTTTTCCGAGTTTTTTCTTGATGTTGGACAGCATGAATAATCGATACAAGGACACAAGTTTCATGCACCATCAATGAATCCCATGGTTACCGTCGCATGTGAGTTTCTGTTGGTTTTCCTGAACCAGTTCATTTTGCAGTGTAAGTAATTTTTTCTTGTGTGCGAATGGAGTTCCCATTTCTGACCCTGATATGGTCCTGTGTGGTTACTGGGCAACTTCAGGGCTTTAGTGAGATTTCCTCATACTTAGATAAGACGCCACTCAGAAATGCTAAAGTGCTCACCAAGTAGGGAGCGACATACCAGTTGTACATCCGGAGGAGAGCATTAGCTCGAAACCCATTTTTGCCGATTAACCTTTTCCCTTTTAAAATCTTATTTAAAACTGGTATACACACACACAACCACTACACTAACACAAAACAGAAATAGTATACAACTGGCAGGCATAATTGAAAATCGTAGTTAGTGAAACACACTCAAAACAAAAACCTGAAAGCCCCCAAAAACACGTGCATGCCACCCGCACGTTCAAACAACCGCAAACGTGAGCCACACGCTATATAACATCGCGTGGGCAAACCAAAAGCCCACCTGATGACAGCGCCAACGCGCTCGAAACAATATGTAGAGATATTCTTTAATACCTATATTTAAACAATATAAATATAGTAAATATAATATATATACAATATAATGTTGCACCCAAGGGGTCGAGCCACTATCAAAATCATTTGGGTATTTTAACCACACTACAAAAAAAAAAATCCTTAAATATAAACTACTCAAAAGAATTAAGGTCCACATTCATTTTTGATATTTATTACATCACACAGCGCAGCATAAAACATGAAATTTTATGGCCAATTATATACTCAATAGTGTGACAAATTCTTTCACATAAAACTGGTTTTTGGCAAATGTTCAGTCGAATCTGTGTCAAAGGTGTTTACACCTGTCCGCAAAAGAAGTTCTAAAACCACGAGAAAAAGGTCGCAAATTTGGAGTGCGCCTAGCTGGCCGCAGCAGTGTTCGCTGTCATGAAAACAGCATTGCACTGCCAAGCCGAAACGTTAATGAACACTTGTCAACCACGCTGATTCGCTTACCAGTAGCTTATAAAGGGCCTGCTTCTTGTTGGTGTTCAAACATGCCACCAACAACCGCAAACATAGAGACGCTGAAAAAAAAAGAAGGGATGGGCTGTGGCCTGGCTACCAAGAAAGGCGTGCGTCCGAGAAGTTGGGCAGACACTTAGAGTAACCAATCTGTCATTCAAGACTGAGAGGAACCGGTACAACAACTATGGGATAGTTGCCAGAAGCACGCAGACCTGGACACCCCATGAGCGACCAACAGACGACAGGTTCGCTTCACACCCTGCGGCACTAAGCAATATGAACTGCCACCGCCAGACGTGCTCAGGGGGCAGCTGAAGCACCAGCAACGTCCTGTCAGCGCCCAGACGGTTCGCACCGCCAGCGGAGAGGCCAACATGGCGGTCAAGGCCGTCGAGCATGGTGACCCTCCACTGAACCAGAGTCACCGTCCTGCTCGTCCTGGCTTGGGCTCAACGACACCTGGCCTGGACAAGGCAGCAGGGTCCAGGTGCACTTTTCTGATGAATCCCGCTACAACCCTGTCCTCACGACGCAGGATTCGCGCCTGAAGGCATGTTGATAGCGCATCATTGGCGCCACTGTTGCGGAGCACGACCCTATGGTGGTGGGTCCCTGATGTAGTGGAGTGGCATCAGTCTTCATTCACAGAACAACCCCTGCACAGTGTCCAAGGCTAACCTGACCGCTGCGTAGCCTACAGGGACGACATATTGGAGCCAATCGCTGTACCAGCCTTTGGCAGGCCATGGGACCAGGAGCATACTCCAAGGACGAAACGCCAGGCCGCACAGAGCTCGGGTCGTACAAACTTTCTCCAGCAAGCAGCAAGTCTCCAGGAATGACTGGCCTGCCCGCTCACAACCGATCTGAAACCCCATCGAACATCTTTGGGATGTTCTGGGCCTTCGTATACGTAACAACCGCCCACCTGCACACAATCTCGACGTCCTGTTCAGGAATCCTGGAGGCAGAAGTGGCAGGCGATCCCCCAGAACAACCCTCCAGGACTTTGGGAACAGATCCATAGACAGCGCTGCCTCTTGTACTGCAATCAACGGCCAATGGCTGGTCAACACACTATTTTGACTCTTTGACATTCTGACAGTCGGTTGTTCTGAATGTTGCAAATGGGGGGTGGGTCCCATGTTCATGAAATTTTCGCGATAATTGATTTGCACTTCTTGATGAAATTGTGTCCCAATCGATGATCAAAATGTCGAATTTAATGTTTTGTTGGTTGATTTCAGCTGTTGACTTAATGATTATAATTGGGAGTGATGACCTGTGTGCCCTTAAATTCCTTTGGAGGGTAGTAAACATAAATATATATAATATAATATATAAATAAATATATATATTATATATCAAAATATAATATATAATATATATATATATATATATATATATAAATAAATAAATAAGAGAATATGAATTAAAAACCTAAAACGACTTTAAAAGTGCTCGACCCCTTGGGGAGCAACATTATTAAAACTCGTTTAAATGAGGTTGACGGGCTTCTGATGACAGCGCAACACGCACGAAAACAAATTTGTAGATAGTTTTAAAAGATACCCACTTTTAACTTGTTTTTAAACTAATATATATAAATATATATTTATAAATATATAAATATATATATATATATATATATATATATATATAAATATGATATGCCCATCCACACCCTTTTCCGCTCACTCTGACACCGTTAAACTACCCCGACCCTTTAAATCTCCTCTCCCTCACCTCCTTCTCCACCTCTGCCATTTTCTCCCACAACTCGTTTGCATGATATCCAGTGATTTAGCACTTTCCCATCTCTGTATTACAACTCCAATGCTCGAACTTTCCTTGACACGTAAGTGTGAAAACGCGGTATGAAGTCAGGTCCATTCCCAAACCAAAAAACGGGAAAGAGTGGACAGGCATACACAAAACGTTAGGCTTTCACACAAACTTGGAATTATTTATTTATTTATTTTACTAAATTTATACCGACAACAACACGTTGTACTATCTTGACTTAAAAGTGGACCCCCCAGAGATGGTCAGGTGAAGACTGGGAACGGACACTGGAACAATGTATGTGACGGCTTTCTGAGACCAGACTACCCCCCCATCCTCCCCTATCAGCAAATTGTAACGCGTGTCATTGATGATTCGTGCCAATATATACCTGTAATTGTGAAAGAATCCCTGCATTTGTTAGACCTTTACTTAAGAAACCCTCCTTGATGCTGATAATCTTAAAACTACAGGTCTATTTCTAATTCATGTTCTTCTAAACTCCTTGAAAAATTGTCCTTCACTCCGCAATCCACCTACACTGCTGCAACCTCCTGCTGCCCTTTACAGTCTGCTTACCGGTCTGGCTACAGTACAGCAACTGCTCACCTGAAAATGTGTGAACGATCTCTTATGGCCCTTGATGATAATCAAGTATCTCTGCACTCTCTTCTTGACTTACCTGCCTGCTTTTTTGACACCATTGATCACTCAATTCTTTTGTCTCATCACATGACACTTTCGTTATTTCTGATAAGCACTGTCATGGTTTCATTTATGTTATCTGATCAAAATCAGCTTGTCTCTGTGAAGGGTTACTCTTCTCAACCAGCTATTCCCTTCGGGTATGGAGTCCTCGGGATCCGCTTGGCCCCCTGCGTTTCGTACACAACACCAAACCCAATCTCCGACATTGTTGCCCATTCATAGCATGTTCCCACATCACCACTGCTCTTTCCAGATACAATCAAATTACACATCCAGTGATATCTCTCAGCTGCCATCTGCAATTCACTTCACACAGTTGTGTATCATGGACATAAAAACTTGGATGACAGTTATGCAAACTCAGCACAACAATGAAAAAAACTGAAATGATTTCTTGCATCCAAAGGACTCTTTTATCTGACTGTATCAAACTGGAAAATTGCCTTATTCCGAAATCTTCATCCTGCACGGCAATTTAGGTGTTACCCTTTGACTCCTCCGCACTTTCCTTCCAGCAACATGTTTCCACAGTCTGCGTGTCTGTAACTTTGAGCTTCGTCCGTATTTGTTTTGTGCAACACCTTCTCTCTGTTGATGCCACAAAACACCTTGTTTCTGCCTTCATTCTAACAAGACATGATTACTGTAATTCTCATCCTCGCTGTGTCCCCAGAATCTTCTAATTCGTCTCCAGAAAGTACAAAATCAAAGCTGATTCAGTTTGATTGTCAGACAACTCCAGATCTTCACATGTCACTCCCCTTACTTCTTCTCTTCACTGGCTGCCGAGTCGAAAAACTAATAGCAACAAACTGTCCTTACTCTGCTTTAAATCTTCGAATGGCTTTAAACATCCTTTCTACCTTACTGATGCTCCTTCATCTCTATGTTCCTTTTAGGCAGTTGATTTCTTCTACCGTCAATCACTCTGCTCAAGTCCCTCGATTTCGAACTCAAACTTAAGGCGATCGCCCTTTTCTTTTCAGCCATATCTATCTTTGCGTAGTTTAAACCTCTCCGTCTTCCACAAGCATATCTTAAAACAAACCTCTCCACCTATCAACAGCAGTTCTTTCTTCCCCTTCCCTTCACAACAAATTAATTCTGCGGACATGTGTGTTGTGTGTGGTAGCGTGTGTGTGTGTGTGTTGTGGTGTGGTGTGTGTGTGAGTGTGTGTGTGTGTGTTGTGTGAGTGTTACATTACAACTGCTTGAAACGGTGTGTAACGGGTTTTCATCTTTATAGAATATCTCAGAAAGTACTTTGGCCAGGTCTTTACTGTAAAGTTGAAGGAATGATCATTATGGTCACGAATAATGCCCGATGTTTCAATTGACCGTTATAGAGCCGTCCACTAACCGGCTGTAACGGCCTGTAAAACGTGTTATTCTTCTTTATGGACTATCTCAGAAAGTACTTGGCCGTTCTTTGTGAAAATAGCAGGTATGGTTCCATTATTGGTTAGGATGATGCCCGAGTTTTTTGATTTTACCGTTATAAGAGCCGTTACTAACGGCTGTAACGGCCTAAGAACGGTTTTTTCTTTTCTTTTATGGAAAATCTCAGAAAGTACTTGCCGATCTTTGTTAAAATTAGCAGTATGTCACTATGCGTCTGAATGCCCATGTTTTTAGTTTACCGTTATAGCCGTTACTACTAACGGCTATAAACTGCCTATAACGGTTTTTCTTCTTATGGAATATCTCCGAAAGCACCTCTAGCGAACTTTCTAAAAATTGTAGGTAAGTACATTATGGGTCACGGAGGTACGGCACCTTTTTTAGTTAACTGTATAGCGGTACTAACGGCTATAACTGCCCATAATGTTTTTTCTTCTTCATGAATATCTCAGAAAGTACTTGGCCGATGTTTCTGAAATTTGTAGGTATGTTCATTAATGTGCAACGGATGATGCCCGACTTTTTAGTTTTACCGTTATAAACGTTACAAAACTGCTTATACCGCCCATAACGGTTTTTCTTCTTTATGGAATATCTCAGAAAGTAACATGGGCGATCTTTGTGAAAATTAGCAGGTATGTCATTTTGGGTTAGGAATGATGCCGGATGTTTTGAATTACCCGCTATAGCCGTTACTAACGGCCCCCTGTAACGGCCCTATAACGGTTTATTCTTCTTTATGGAATATCTCAGAAAGTACATAGCCGATCTTTGTGAAGGGGGAGGGGGGTGGTAGAAGGGGGATATGTATCCATTTATGGTCAAACGGAAAAAAGCCCGATGTTTCAAATTTACCGTATAAGCCTTACTAACGTCTGTAACGGTCCTGTAACGGTTTTTCTTCTTTATGAAAATTCTCAGAAAGTACATGCCGAAATCTTTGTGAAAATAGCAGGTTATGTTCATTATGGTCACAAATAATGCCTATGTTTCAATTTACCGTTAAAGCCGTTACAAACGGCTCATAAATGGATTTTCCTTTCTGCCCGATCTTTGTGAAAGAAATTAGCAGGTTATGTATTCACTATGGGTACTGATGCTGCCCGATGTTTAGTTACGCGTATAGGACCGTTACAACTAACGGCTATAACCCGTCCTATAGACGGTATTTTCTTCTTTAAGGAATCACTCAGAAAGCACTTTGACGATCTTTCAAAAAATTTGTAGCGATGTACATTATGGGTCACGGATGGTAACCGACTTTTTTTTATAGTTAACGTTATAGAAGAAAAAGAAACACCCGAAGGTGCGGGGGAGGACCCAGAGAACACTGTCTTTCACCTGGGCCTATATAGCCAGGCCCTGTACCACCCTTGGAGGCCTGCGCTGTGTTGACGATGGGTACAGGCAACGCGCAGGACAACTCCATTAAGATATCAAGGGACATAACATGCACCCTTGAACAGAGGTAAATCAGACTGCAGATGCAACACATACACCTAAAAAGAAGCATCCCATGGTGTACCAGCCCGTATTTCAAGACTGCAGAGCCCACCGGCGAGAAACACCACACCTCCACCCTCCAGCTGCGAGCAACACACCCCACAACCCAACCACCCATGCCCACGGACAGACGCATGAGAGTCATACTTTCCAGACACACCAAGCTTTCCCATACTGTCTTAATGTGCCTCAAGAGAGAATCCAAAGTTGTAGTCTTTTTCCCTCTGTCAACAGACTTCCCTGTGGTCAGTGGGGGTCTTTTCCTCACCGTCACTGGAGCCCCTTTTCTCCAGGGTCAGAGCCCTAGTTACTAACGGCTATAACTGCCCCATGATGTTTTATCTTCTTTCATGGAAATCTGCAGAAGTACTTTGTCCGAAGTTTCGTGAAATTTGTAGGTATGTTCATTATGGGCGAACGGATGAAGCCCGACTTTTTAGTTTACCATTATAATGATTACTAACTGCTATAACGGCCCCATAATGCGATTTTTCTTACTTTAAGGAATATCTCAGAAAGTGGCTTGGGCGATCTTTGGAAAATTAGCCAGGTATTTCAATTATGGGTTCACGATAATGCCCGATTTTCACTTTACCGGTATAGCCGTCACTAACGGGCTGTAACGGCCTGTAACAGTTTTTCTCTCTCTCTTCTTATGGAATATCTCAGAAAGTACCTGGCCGAGATCTTTGTGAAAATTAGCATTATGTTCATTATGGTTAGGAATGAAGCCTATGTTTTGATTACCGTTATAAAGCCGTTACTAACGGCTGTAAAGGCCTATAACGGGTTTTTTCTTCTCTAAGGAATATCTCAGAAAGTAACTGGCCGATTTTGTGAACAATTAGCAGGTAAGTTCATTAATGATTCCACGTATAATGCCACGTTGTTTCATTACCGTTATAGCCGGTTACTACGCTTGTAACGTGCCTGAAACGTTTTTTCTTCTTTATGGAATATCTCAGAAAGTAATTGGCCGCTGTTTGTGAAAAAATTAGCAGTATGTTCATTATGGTTTAGGAAAGATGCCCGATTTTTATGATTTACCGTTATAGCCTTACTACTCATGGGGGGGGGGCTATAACGGCCCATAGGTTTTGCTTTCTTTATGGAATATCTCATAAAGCACTTTGTCGATCTATCTAAATAATTGTAGGTATGAACATTATGGGTCACGGATGGAACCCCGACTTTATTTAGTTACTTGTTATAGCCGTTACTAACGGCTATAACTGCCCATAAATGTTTTTTATCCTCTTCATGGAATATCTCAGAAATACTTGGCCGATGTTTCTGAAAATTTGTAGGTATGTACAATAGGGCGACGGATGATGCCCGACATTTTAGATTACCGTTATAACGTTACTAACTGCTACAAACAACGGGCCCATAACGAATTTCTTCTATGTGAATATCCAGAAAAGTAACGTGCCGATATTTTCAGAAAAATTTGCAGTAGCCGATGTTCATTATGGGTCATGATGATGCCCGATGTTTAAGTTTACCGTAATAGCCGTTTACTAACGCTCATATGGTTTTCTTCTTATGGAAATCTTAGTAAGTTCTGGCCGATCTTTCTGGAAAAGTTGTATGTATGTTCATTATATGTCACAGATGATGGCCGAGATTACCAAGCATAGCCATACTAACGGTTACAAACCATCCATGGAACGGTTTTTTCCTCTTTAGGGAATAACTCACGTGTATTATCAGTATAAACTGGAGTCACGTTTAATTATGCTTTGCAGCTTGTTTTTTTTCTTCTGTATTTGTAAGGCGCTAGGGCTTATGTAAGATTCAAGCGCAAATAAATACACTCATAAAATATTAATTTCATCTAAAGCACACAAAAATGGTTCAGGGTCAATCAAAATGGAAAAGATAAATTCATCAACCCCATCCCAATCACGAATGAACGGATCATTGCACGAATCATGTAAATGAAAGTATGTATTCATTATAATACTTGCTCACTAACCGTACGTTTATTGGATTTCAACACATCAATGATACACAACACCACTTTGAAGTCCGAATCCATGCGGGCGAAAGGCCTCGAGCAGGCAATACAAAAATATCTGCCTTCAAAAGGGATTGCGATGTCCCTATGCAGCTAGAAAGATTTTCCATATCTGTAATATTTTTTTTAAATTTTTTTTTTTAAAGGAATCATTTTCTCCCAGTTTTCTCCATCTCTCAAACTCCCCCACTCCTCTCCCTCCCTCCCCTCAATTCCAAATCTTGCCAGACAATTCAGTTGTTGGCCTGCGCTTGTTTTTTTTCCCTTTCTATAGATTGTTTTTCTATGTATTTGTCTGACTTTATTCAGTTTAAAAGGCTGTGCAGCTTGAATAAAAGTTAATCTCTGTGTTAGGTTTCCTTAGGGAGCAAAACATACCCCACTTGTTTACTGTTATCGTTTACGTTCCCTTACCTCATTTCATTTCTGATATTGCATTTGATTAAATTGAGTTTAAATTAGTTTCTGACTGTCCTGTGTGTGTTTGGACTTTTGATATCCCTTGCATCTTTGGGTAGATCCTCAGGCGTAGGCTCCAAATAACTGTCCCCTACATTTTATATTATTTGCATAATGTCTTTAGTTTAAACAGTAGACAACTTTTTTTCCTCCCACTACTTTCGTTTTGTTCATTTAACTACTCTTCGCTGGCTGCCTACTGGGGTGCTAATGATTTCTTTTTTTGCACCCAGGGTGGTGAGAACACCACAGTGATAATGGACTGTGGTGTGTCTCTATTTGACGCCGGAGCGCAGACACAACCATCCTTGTCTCCCTGATGAGTCCCTCGATCCAGGGCGGCGAAAAATGCCTCGAGCAGGCACATACAAATATATCTGCCTCAAAAGGGATTGTGCGATGGTTCCCTTATGCAGCTATAGAAATTTTCATATCTGTAATATTTTTTTTTTTTTTTTTTTTTTTTAGATTATCATTTTCCCAGTTTCTCCATCTTCAAACTCCCCTCGTCCTCTCCCCTCCCCTCAAGTCCAAGTCCTTTGCCAAATTCAGTTGTTGGCCTGCGCTTGTTTTTTCCCTAACTATTAGAATTAGTTTTGTCTTATTATTTGCCTGACTTATTCAATTTAAAAGGCTAGCCAGTCTTGATTAAAAGTTACTCTGTGTTAAGGTTTCCATTTATGGGACAAAATCCTACCCCACTTGTTTATCGTTTACTGTTCCCAACCTCATTTCAATACTGATTTTTCTTTGGATTATAATTGAGAGTTATTTTTTTCCTGTCTGTCTGTGTGTTTGTCTTTTGATCTCCCTTGCATCTTTGGGTAAGATCCTCAGCGTAGGCTCAAAGACTGTCCCCTACATTTTATATATATTGCATATGTCTTGGGGTGGGGGTATGCAACTTTTTTTCCTCCCCACACTTCGTTTGGTTTGCATTTACTACTCTTTTCGCTTGGCTGCTCCTGGGGGTGGCTATTGATTCTTTTTGCACCATGTGGTGAGAACACCACAGTATTAAGACTGTGGTGTGTCCTCTATTTGACGCCGGGAGCGCAGACACAACCATCCCGTGTCTCCTGATGATTCCCGATCCAGCGGGCGAAAGGCCTCGAGCAGGCAATACAAATATATCTGCCTTCAAAAGGGATTGCGATGGTTCCTTATGCAGCTAGAGAAGAGTTTTCATATCTGTAATAATTTTTTTATTTTATTTTTTTAGATTTCATTTCCCATTTCTTCTCCATCTTCAAACTCCCTGCCCATCCCTCCCCTCCCCTCAAGTCCAAATCTTTGCCAGACAGTTCATTGTTTTTGCCTGCGCTTGTATTTTTTTTTTTCCCTTCTATTAGATTGTTTTGTCTAGTATTTGCCGTGACCTTTTATTCAAATTTTTAAAGCTGTGCCAGTCTTGAATAAAAGTACTCTGTGTTAGGTTTCCCTTATGGGAGCAAAAACATACCCCACTTGTTTACTGTTTAACGTTTACTGTTCCCAACCCTCATTTCATTTCTGATTTTTGCTTATGATTAAATTGAGGTTATTTGTTTCTGCTGGTCTATATGTTTGTCTTTTGATCTCCCTTGCATCTTTGGTAAGATCCTCAGGCGTAGCTCAAAGACTGGTCCCCTACAATTTATATTATTGCATATGTCTTTATTTACGGCAGCTTTTTTTTTCCTCCCCACACTTTTCATGTTGTTGTTTTACTACTCTTCGCGCTGCTCAGGGGTGCTATTGGATTCTTTTTTTTGCACCCATGGTGGTGAGAACACCTACAGTATATGGACTGTGGTGGTGGTTCTCTATATGACGCCGGATCGCAGACACACCACCGTGCTCCCTGATGAGTCCCCGATCCATCGGGCAAAGGCTTCGGAGCAGGCAATACAAAATATAACTAGCCATCAAAAGGATTGCGATGGTTTCCCCTTATGCAGCTAGAGAAAGTTTCATATCTGTCAATATTATTTTTTATTTTTAGATTTCAATTTCCCAGTTTCTCCATCTTCAAACTCCCCTCTCCTCTACCCCTCCCCTCAAGTCCAAATCTTTGCCAGACAGTTTCAGTTTGTTGTGCCTGCGCTAGTTTTTCCTTTCTATAAGATTGTTTTCTATGTATTTGCCTGACTTAAATCAGTTAAAAGCGTGCCAGTCATGATAAAAGTACTCTGAGTTAGGTTTACCTTATGGGATCAAAACATACCCCACTGTTTACTGTTTATCGTTTACTGTTCCCTACACCTTCATTTCATTTCCTAAAATCGTTATGTTAAAATAACTAAATAACAAATGGGGAGGTTTGTGGGATGTCTTTGAGTTTAACTTGAAGGATTCATTTCAAGCATACAAGGAAGGTCAAAAGGTGTCAACAGCCAGATATACAGCTCTCACAGCTAACATTCTATCTATAATGTCCTGTCTCCTCTCTGCTCGGTCTGTCTGTCGGTCTATCTCATTCTGTGTGGTGTGTGTGTGTGTATCACCATTTTGCCATTTTGATCAAAACCCACGAGGTATCAAGCCCTTAATATTCAATACCTAAACGAATTATCTAATTTACCCCTCCATTGCAAATTCACAACAACCTGAAACTGTATTGTGTTTGAAGAGGATTGCAGAAGAAAAACAAAGAGGGAAACTAAGTTTGTATAAACCGCAACTTTATCTGAATGGAAAGACTCTTCTTTTTTTAGTTGTTCATTACAGCGGTTATTTGGTTATATTTGTTTGTTTTGTTTTGTTTGTTGTTGTTGTTGTTTTTAATTTTCCTGTCTCTCCATGTATCTTCAGTGTCTTTTGCCATCTTTTTTGGTTTCAAAATGCCCCCATTTTTTATTTCTTTCAATTTTTGATTTCTGATAAGAATACATTTGATAGCATATCTGTTACACAAGTAATATCTGGATCTCCTTTCTGTTGTGACTCTGCGTGTATGCAGTGGAGGAAGAGGGTAAGAGAAGGTTGGGAATGAAACTGGAGAGTGGGAGGGGGGGGGTGATTGTGCGTATTGTTTTCTGCAAATAACCAGCGATGGTGGCACCCAACCCTTTTGTTTCTTTTCCCCCCTCGTAGTTCTTTCGTGTTCCCTCTCAACCTCTGGGATACAAGAGATGGGCAGTCTACTTGGGAGTCACATTTTGGGTGCCGGAAATGTGCTCAATCATCGATGCAATGAAGGCGGCACACCCAGAAATAAAAGCGCCAAGACTTAATTAGGACTAGTGCCATTAGATTGTTTTGAGAATTTCCTTGTGTCTGAAAGTTGATTTTCCTCATTTCCTTGTCATATGCCATCAAGGTACAAGCCAAGCGGTTCTGAGCAGACAGATTGAAATAAAGGGAAATGGGACAATTTGGGACTTCCACCTGCGCAAGGATAGGATGAGTGCCAAGAACCTGAAATGTGACGTTCCAACTAGAATGGGAAGGTCATTATTTGAATATTGTATGTGATGTCATTGGAGGAATTCCCCAATCAAGGGAAACAATTGGTGAGGTTATTCTTTAACATTAAATGTTGGCTCAAACTTATGGAAGGCCTCAATACCTCTTACATGGAATGTACATATGGATTTATTGAAAAAAAAACCAACTAAATTGTGGCCTGTGGTCCTGTGCCTGAAATATGTGTCCTCCATATGTTTTTTTTCATGGACAATCAGTCCAAAAATAAAAATACATCACATATGCTTAATATGGTTTTACCTGTACGCTGAAAAGAATGGATGGAAAAAAAAGAGAGAAAAATCAACATCCATGACAATGACGACAACACAGAGTTTCAAGTCTCAGGTGTTGTTTTTAATTATAAAATAGCCAAGTCAACCACATAGGACCTTTTTCAGAGCGGTCAACCTCATACAGTAAAAAAAAAAAATTGTTACATCCTGAAAAAAAAAGTCACAGTTCTGAAAGAAAAGGTGAAGATGGTGAAGAGACATACAAGATTCCACAGCGATGAAATCGACAACATTGCAAAGACAGACTCAAGAAGATACCATCGATCCATACTAAAGCAGAAGTTCCATAGGTTTATCCCAACATTATTGTTAGCAGCCTAACCTACCACACAGGGCATTGTCAGGCGGTCAAACTCATATGGGACACAATGTCATACCTTGCAGAAAAATGAAATAAAAAGTCTAATTGTGGCAAAAAATGTCTCATTTGGAAAAAAAAGTCTAATGTGGGGGGAAAATAACACAATATGTGGAAAATTGTCAATCTGCAAAAAAAAATCTGTAAAAAAAAAAGAAAAGAAAAAAAAAAAAAGCTGAAACCCCCCCCCCCTCACCCCCTCAATGAAATCTGACATGATAGTTGTTGAAACTACAAGTGGATAAGAGAAGCCAAGCTGAGAGCACCAGCTATTACCTTCCTAGTTATCACTCTCAGCATAAAACAAAAAAAGCAAAAAAAAACCCACAAAAAAACCAACAACGAAAATAATCCAAAAGTAACCAAGAACTCAATAACGCATTACCACAAAAATACTGCTATGGACAGACAGCAGACACGACACTGAAGAACACACAGCTACGTTTCCTCCCGAATAAATGTAAAATGCTCAACACCCTAGTTTGCATGATTTTCTACAACAACAAAAAACAACAACGAAAAAAACAAAACAAATCAAAAAACCTACAAAATCCAACAACAACAAAAGCAGGCATTTCACAAATTGTAACAAGATTATCAAAGTGTGAAAACAGTTTCCAGACCAAAAGCAGGAAAATGGACCCCAAAGGCTAGAAAGATGACAAAAGAATAATTAGCGAATTGAAAAAAAAAATAAGAAAAAAAAAGCCGTAATCAAAGAGGAAGTAGTTCGTTTCATAGAGAGACAAAGAAAACACAGACGATGTTTTAAACAATCTAGAGTCTAATTTGGCTACTTCCCGTAGAAATCCGTTCAGCTTTGATATGAACAGAACAAACACTTTCTTAAAGGGCTAATGGTCAAAGGGATTTTTTTTTTCCTGCGAATTATCTTCACCTATGCACTGAAAATTGTAACTTCTTCTGATTGATAGGAATGACCTGGTTGGTATTTGTTCCTCTCTCTCCCAGGCCTATAATCCTATTCTTTGCCCTACAAGCACCTTCTTTTCTCTTTTCATGTAAGACGCTTGAGCAAGTCCACATACACGTCAAGTAGATTTTCTCAAACATTCATATCCATTTTTAGATGTAGTAATTCAAGATTTAACTACTAGTAGATTAATGACCTAACAGACAATGAATCTGAAATTCAATGAAGTTTATTCTGGTTTTAAAACCAATCTCTTGTGGACAGTCACAGATATACCTACAGAAAACAACACATATGGCTTATGGAACCATACAAAAATACTCCTTGCTGCATAGAAAAACCTCCTGGATTCAGGAAAAAACAAAAAAAAAAAAGAAGAAAACAAGAGAGATAAAAACAGAATGAAAGGAAAGAAAGAAGAAGAATGATGACTAAAACTGAATAAATAAATGAATAAAATAACAAAATGAAATGAGACATCAGGAGGAGGGGAGAGTCCAATAACTCAAAGTGTTAAACAAATGAAACCACTGTTAAGAAGTATTTAAAGGTAATTAAAAAGATAAAATCCTGAAGAAAAAAAAATAAAACCCAATCAATCCCCCCCACTCCACAACAACAGCTACTGAGAGAAAAGACAGAGAGATAAATTGAACCTTTATGACAACATCAGACATCAAAAATACTTTGGAAACATTCGATACATATTTTTTCTTAGTCAGAAAATGCCCATTTAACATAAAATACATCAAAGACATGCTTCAACTAAAAAAAAAAAGCTTTACAAACACACTGAAAAAAAGAAATAACTTAGAACTCAGCAGTTGATATGCGATAGAAAATCAAGTATTCAATCACATTCTGACAACCTGATCGCGCAAGATAACGTGTTTTATACACATGGAACGCTAAGCATCTGACATGAATTTGACTGCAATATTTATGGACTTTTTATGTCAAACGCAGTAAAAACTGGTTCTGTATTTCAGTAACTAAAAGTTATTTATGTATTATATACAAGATTTGAAGACTGCAACCAAATAAGATAATGTATGTCATTTTACTAATGTGATTACACGTAGGGTGGAAATGTGAGCTTTTATTTGTACATGTTTGTGAGTGTTAACAGTGAATAAATATTAAACTGTTGAACAGAGAGAGAGAGAGAGAGAGAGAGAGAGAAGAGAAGAGAGAGAGAGAGAGAATTTCTACCACAGTGAAACATTTGTCAGCTTCGTTGCCAAAACACCATTGACAGTGGAAAGCTTCTTACAGGTGCAGAAGACAGGCAATTAAAAGTGAAAAAAAAGATACATTTGTTGCATGAATTTCATTTTCACTTGGTGTATACAGCAATTTTCAAAATGCAATGAAGCCATACATAAACATTATGAATTGCACTCTATAAATTCAAAACAACTTTCAACAACACACATGACACATTCAACAAATCTTCCTCAACCTTCAAGTTTACACTCCTTTGTATTGTTTCTCACTCCAAAGATGTCAAGTATACTTTACCCAAAAAATGAAGGAACCAGAATTTCTACCCAGTTGGCCCCAATTTCAATTTGCAAAGGAAAAACCACCTACTACTGTCAATGACTGCTTAGTTAAACAGCAACACAGTAAGTATCCCTTTTCATTGGGGCCAGAGGTGGCTTCAGTAGTAAGAGCATGGACTCACGACCCTGGGGTTGCAGATCCGAATTTCCGCCCGGTCCGTTTGTTATAGGAGGATTTTTCACTCAGAGTTTAACAATGGTTGTGATTCATTTCCTGAGAATTCCTTCATATCAACTAAAAAACTTGTGGTTCCATGTGGAGAGGAACATGCATAACATCACGCAAACACGTCAAATCCAATCACAACATGTAGGAAGGAGAGTCAGTAGGCTGTTGGTACCGGACCTGCATGTACAGACATCCACATGTAGTTGTTTTGGTCAGGAAATTAAACACACTCTCAGAGCGCCAGCCATAAAAGGGAAGCGCTCTTGACAGAGTGGCTCCAGTCCTCCCATCCGAGTCCATAGCTCATTCCATCCTGGTTAAGAAGCTGGTCAGGCAGAAAAACACAGTTCTGGGGTAATGTGCTCTTGACTAAATTAACAGTTTTTTAACATGTGTGCACATCGTTTGTAATCATCCTTTTTACGTCCAACGATCATCACAACACAAAACGAAGACAGAGAGTCAACACAAATTTTTGCAAAAGGACACAAATGTCATGCAGTATTACATCAACAGGTAAGTGCAAAACAAAAGCGGGTATCTCAAAATGTATTGGAAAAACCTGCTTCCAAATTTATTGGGTACCTGTCACAGGTATTAATTTACAATTGGAAAGCTATGTCTTTACTCATGGCTATGGTGTACTGAGATCACGGATGGTCATAATGAGGAAAAAGAAACAGCATGTGGGGAAAAAGGGGAAAAATTGCTGCATCAACTAATACAGTGCATCTCAAGGTATTCTCTTTCTGGATTTCACTCATAATGTGGATCTTTACTTATGTGATAGCCATTGCTTTTGTCTTGCAATGATCAACACAAAACTAAAACCAAAAAAATTCACAATAACACCTGTTTTCTCAGGAGCATACAGACAGGCAACACTGAGTGAGGTAGAACCAGAGAATGTGTGGTTTGAGACAACAGAAAAAAAAAAGATTAAGAGTAGTAGAATGGGATCGATCTTGTGCTAATTTGAGAATTCCATCATATATTATCAAAATCCTCCCTTGGTCCGCTATATACTTTGCCAAACTAGCACACAGAAAGGTGTGGCCTGCACAACACACACACACATATCATTGCACAACTACGCGCGCGCTACTACACAGACACACACACACTCGGGATCGTCAAGAAAACCAGAATCCCTGAACGACTGCTTTAAAAAAACAAAAACATAAATACCTAAATCAAAAATACAGATAAAAGGGCACTGAAGGTGTAAACAAGATGTTGCTTTTAAATAACCAACAGACTGACATGTACAGAGTCAGGTTATAGAAAGAACAGCCCTCTAAACATTGAACCATCAGAAATACCACATAAGAAGAAAACTAAGACATGAAGGGGAAACAAATAAATTTAACACATAAAACCCTGTCTTTATAAAACGTATGTATTCCAACAAGAAACCACACAAATTACCACACCACACAAAAAACTTCACACACATTCACAGCTAAATATCAAAGAAACACTTCTTGAAGAAAAGTCACAGACTAATTGTTAGCATGAAGGTAATGACAAGTAAATATGCACCCATATACATCCCGTTCCATTGGAATGAAATGGAGAAGGAATTGCATGTTACGACAGGAGCAAAACTCATTAAATACAACATGTTTCCCAAACACACTTGCCAACATGTTCCCGAATTTATAAAATAGATCTTTGACTGATCATCATACTGCATTTTGATTTTTTTTTCAATAAAAAAGACACGAATAGCCTCAAACCAAGTATTCCTTTCCAGCATTCACTTTTAAAGTTAAAAGTGGCAACATATATGGTCTGCCTATGATGAAAATTTAGGGTTTAATGCGAATGTCCCATCGACAAGATAAGGCAATAGTAAGTGTGACAGAAACCTACAGAATGAAGACAATATATCCTTTAAAATCAAACCACCATCTAAAATACAGGGCTATAAGTAAAATAGCCCACACTCCCTTTTGTCCCTTTTTTTCACTGAAACAAAGAATATAAAAAAAAAACACGTACAATTATCACAACATAACAAAACACTATAACTGTAAAGATAAATGAATTCTTTAAGCAAATATAAATAGTCACAATATCATTATCAAGAAACACAAATTACTGTGTGATTACCACGTAGGTCAGACCATGTTTTGGTGCCAATAAACAGAAAACATAGAAACTGATGCACTCAGGATACTACAGGTTACAGTAAGACAGAAACAACACACACAGAGCACACACCACAGATACAACTTGCTCGCTCACTCACAAGCTCGCTTGTATTTATGTGTCAAACCAGACACACATACATGCCTTGTCTTTCCAACAATGTGTCTTGCCCAGAACTATTTGACTGCCTCTGAATTAATCAACAAGATCTACCACCGCCCAAGTTTCTGCCTCACCTCAACCGCCGAACCTCGACAAGTAACTGAAGCAAAACTCCATGTGGGCTGTGATGAAACTGAAACTCTTCCCCAAAGTTCCAACTCAGCAGAAGAATTCAGCTAATTATGCCCTTTTTGCTCCTACCTGGCCTCTTGACCCTGTAACTCTTTTTCTACTCTCCCTCAGCCCTTCTTTTTCCCCTCAAAAAAACAAAAAACAAAATCCGAGCCCGTGTTTCATCAAAAATAAATGTACTGAAATAACCACCAGCATGCAATAAATACTGCCAACCATACAGAAGTTGGCAAACAGACTCCTAGTCCCTGATACTGACAGCTCTTGTGGGCTGCTGGTCCTGCACTGAACTTTGGCAATGCATGTCACCCGAATACCACATGGGGACGACATACGTTGAGGGAGCCACATCAAATGTACAAAAAAAACAGAAATGTTTATGGCCAATTTATTTACTCAAAGTGTGACAATTGCTTCACAGAAAACGGTTTTGGCAATTGTTCAGTCGAATCTGTGTCAAAGGTGTTACACTGGTCCGCAAAAGAAGTTCAAAAACCACGAGAAAAAGGTCGCAATTTGAGTGCGCCTAGCTGGCGCAGCAGTGTTCGGCTGTCTGAAACTGCATTGCACATGCAAGCCGAAACGTTAATGAACACTTGTCAACCTGATTCGCTGACCAGTAGCTTATTAAGGGCCGCTTCTGGGGGTGTGTTCAAACATGCCACCAACACGCAAACTTAGTGACGCTGAGAGAGGGATGGCTGTGGCCTGGCTACAAGAAGGCGTGGCGGTCCGAGAAGTTGGCAGACGACTTAGAGTAACACATTCTGTCATTCAAAGACTGAGAGACCGGTACAACAACTATGGGAGAGTTCAAGAAGCACGCAGACCTGGACACCCCAGAGCGACCAACAGACGACAGGATCGCTTCATCACCCTGGCGGCACTACGCAATAGAACTGCCACCGCCAACGTGCTCAGGGGGCAGCTGAGAGCAGCCAGCAACGTCCTCGTCAGCGACCAGACGGTTCGCAACCGCCTGCGTGAGGCCAACATGCGGTCAAGGCGTCGAGCATTGCGACCTCCACTGACCAGAGCTCACCGTGCTGCTCGTCTGGCTTGGGCTCAACGACACCTGGCCTGGACAAGGCAGCAGTGGTCCAGGGTGCTCTTTTCTGATGAATCCCGCTACACCCTGTCCTTCAACGACGGCAGGATTCGCGCCTGAAGGCATGTTGGAGAGCGCTTCATTGGCGCCACTGTTGCGGAGCACGACCGCTATGGTGGTGGGTCCCTGATGGTGTGGAGTGGCTTCAGTCTTCATCACAGAACACCCCTGCACAGTGTCCAAGGCTACCTGACCGGCGTAGCCTACAGGGACGACATTTTGGAGCCAATCGCTGTACCAGCTTTGCAGGCCCATGGGACCAGGAGCCATACTACAGGACGATAACGCCAGGCCGCACAGAGCTCGGGTCGTACAGAACTTTCTCCAGCAGCAGCAAGTCACCAGGATGGACTGGCCTGCCCGCTCACCCGATCTGAACCCCATCGAACATCTTTGGGATGTTCTGGGCCGTCGTATACGTAACAACCGCCCTCCTGCACACAATCTCGACGTCCTGTTCAGGAATCTGGAGCAGGAGTGGCAGGCGATCCCCCAGAACACCCTCCAGACTTTGGTCAGATCCATGAGACAGCGCTGCCTTGACTGCATCAACGCCAATGGCGGTCACACACGATATTGACTCTTGACATTCTGACAGTCGGTTGTTCTGAATTTGCAAAATGGGGGTGTGTCCATGTCAATGAAATTTTCGCGATAATTGATTTGCACTTCTTGATGAAATTGTGTCCAATCGATGATCAAATGATTCGAATTAAATGTTTGTTGGTTGATTTCAGCTGTTGGACTTATGAGTTATTATTGGGAGTGATGAACTGTGTGGCCCTTAAATTCTTTTGAGTAGTAAACATATTAATATATATATATATATATATATATAATATATATATATTATATATATATATATAAATATATATATATTATATAATATATAATATATAATATAGATGAATATGATTAAAAAGCCTAAAACGACTTTAAAAGTGCTCGACCCTTGGGAGCAACATTAGTTAAAACTCGTTTAATGAGGTTGACGGCTTCTGATGACAGCGCAACACGCTCGAAACAAATTTGTAGATAGTTTTAAGATTCCTCTTTTAACTTGTTTTAACTATAATATAATATATATATATATATATATATATATATATATATATATATATATATATAAATATATATATATATGCCCATCCACACCCTTTTCCGCTCACCTGACACCTTAAACTACCCCGACCCTTTAATCTCCCTCTCTTCCCTCACCTCCTTCTCCACCTCTGCCAGTTTCTTCCACACTCGTTGCTTGATATCCTGTGATTTAGCACTTTCCCAAGCTCTGTGATTAAAACTCCAATGCTCGAACTTTCTTGACAGGTAAGTGTGAAAACGCGGTGAATCAGGTCCATTCCCAAACCAAATAACGGTGAAAGTGGGACAGGCATACACAATACGTAGGCTTTCACATACAAACTTGGAATTTTTTATTTATTTTTTTACTAATTTATACCGACACACGTTTACGATCATGGACTTAAACGTGGACACCCCAGAGATGGTCAGGTGAAGACTGGGGACGACACTTGGAACAATGAGGTTGACGGCTTCTGTGACCAGACTACCCCACCATCCTCCCCTTCTGCAAATTGTAACGGCGTGTCATTGATGATTCGGTGCCATATATTACCGTAATTGTGAATGAATCCCTGCAGTTGTTAGACCTTTACTTAAGAAACCCTCCGTTGATGCTGATAATCTTAAAACTACAGGTCTATTTCTAATTCATGTTTTCTTTCTAAACTCATTGAAAAGATTGTCCTTCAACTCCGCAATCACCTACACTGCAGCAACCTCCTCTGCCCTTTACAGTCTGCTTACCGGTCTGGCTACAGTACAGAAACTGCTCACCTGAAAATTGTGAACGATCTCTTATTGGCCCTTGATGATAATCAAGTATCTCTGCTCTCTCTTCTTGACTTACCTGCTGCTTTTGACACCATTGATCACTCAATTCTTTTGTCTCATCTGCATGACACTTTCGGTATTTCTGATAAAGCACTGTCATGGTTTCAGTCTTATGTTATCTGATCAAATTCAGCTTGTCTCTGTTAAGGGTTTCTCTTCTCAACCAGCTATTCTTCGGTATGGAGTTCCTCGGGGATCCGCCTTGGGCCCCCTGCTTTTCGTACTCTACACCAAACCCAATCTCCGACATTGTTGCCCATCATAGCCTGTCTCACCACTGCTTTTCAGATGACAATCAAATTTACACATCCAGTGATATCTCTCAGCTGCCTTCTGCAATTCAATTCACACAGTTGTGTATCATGGACATAAAATCTTGGATGACAGTTAGCAAACTTCAGCTCAACAATGAAAAAACTGAAATGATTTTCTTTGCATCCAAAGGACTTCTTTTATCTGACTGTATCAAACTGGAAAATTGCCTTATTCAGAAATCTTCATCTGCACGGCATTTAGGTGTTACCCTTGACTCCGCACTTTCCTTCCAGCAACATGTTTCCACAGTCTGCCGTGTCTGTTACTTTGAGCTTCGCCGTATTTGTTTTGTGCAACACCTTCTCTCTGTTGATGCCACAAAACACCTTGTTTCTGCCTTCATTCTATCAAGACTTGATTACTGTAATTCTCTTCTCGCTGGCTGTCCCCAGAATCTTCTAAGTCGTCTCCAGAAAGTACAAAATCAATGCTGTTCGTTTGATTGTCAGACAACCCAGATCTTCTCATGTCACTCCCTTACTTCTTTCTCTTCACTGGCTGCCGGTCGAAAAACGAATAGACAACAAACTGTCCTTACTCTGCTTTAAATCTTCGAATGGCTTAACTCCTTTCTACCTTTCTGATCTCCTTCATCTCTATGTTCCTTTTAGGCAGTTGAGTTCTTCTACCGTCAACACTCTGCTCAAAGTCCCTCGATTTCGAACTAAAACTTACGGCGATCGCCCTTTTTCTTTTCAGCCAATATCTATCTTTGCGTAGTTTAAACTCTCTGTCTTCCTTCAAGGAATCTGAAAACAACCCTCTCCACCTATCAACAGCAGTTCTTTCTTCCCCTTCCCTTCACCATCAAATTAATTCTGCGACGTGTGTGTGTGTGTGTGTGTGTGTGTGTGTGTGTGTGTGGTGTGGTGTGTGTGTGTGTGTGTGTGTGTTACTAACAGCTGTAACGGTGTGTAACGGGTTTTCTTCTTTATAGAATATCTCAGAAAGTACTTGGCCGGTCTTTCTGAAAAGTTGTAGGAATGTTCATTATGGGTCACGAATAATGCCCGATGTTTCAATGTACCGTTATAGCCGTCACTAACGGCTGTAACGGCCTGTAACGGTTTTTCTTCTTTATGGAATATCTCAGAAAGTACTTGGCCGATCTTTGTGAAAATTAGCAGGTATGTTCATTATGGGTTAGGAATGATGCCCGATGTTTTGATTTACCGTTATAGCCGTTACTAACGGCTGTAACGGCCTATAACGGTTTTTCTTCTTTATGGAATATCTCAGAAAGTACTTGGCCGATCTTTGTGAAAATTAGCAGGTATGTTCACTATGGTCTGATGATGCCCGATGTTTTTAGTTTACCGTTATAGCCGTTACTACTAACGGCTATAACGGCCTATAACGGTTTTTCTTCTTTATGGAATATCTCAGAAAGCACTTTGTCGATCTTTCTAAAAATTTGTAGGTATGTACATTATGGGTCACGGATGGTACCCGACTTTTTTAGTTAACTGTTATAGCCGTTACTAACGGCTATAACTGCCCATAATGTTTTTTCTTCTTCATGGAATATCTCAGAAAGTACTTGGCCGATGTTTCTGAAAATTTGTAGGTATGTTCATTATGGGCGACGGATGATGCCCGACTTTTTAGTTTACCGTTATAAACGTTACTAACTGCTATAACGGCCCATAACGGTTTTCTTCTTTATGGAATATCTCAGAAAGTACTTGGGCGATCTTTGTGAAAATTAGCAGGTATGTTCATTTTGGGTTAGGAATGATGCCGATGTTTTGATTTACCGCTATAGCCGTTACTAACGGCTGTAACGGCCTATAACGGTTTTTCTTCTTTATGGAATATCTCAGAAAGTACTTGGCCGATCTTTGTGAAAATTAGCAGGTATGTTCATTATGGGTCACGAATAATGCCCGATGTTTCAATTTACCGTTATAGCCGTTACTAACGGCTGTAACGGCCTGTAACGGTTTTTCTTCTTTATGGAATATCTCAGAAAGTACTTGGCCGATCTTTGCGAAAATTAGCAGGTATGTTCATTATGGGTCACGAATAATGCCCGATGTTTCAATTTACCGTTATAGCCGTTACTAACGGCTCATAATGGTTTTCTTCTTGGCCGATCTTTGTGAAAATTAGCAGGTATGTTCACTATGGGTTACTGATGATGCCCGATGTTTTAGTTTACCGTTATAGCCGTTACTACTAACGGCTATAACGGCCTATAACGGTTTTTCTTCTTTATGGAATATCTCAGAAAGCACTTTGTCGATCTTTCTAAAAATTTGTAGCGATGTACATTATGGGTCACGGATGGTACCCGACTTTTTTTTTTAGTTAACTGTTATAGAAGAAAAAGAAACACCCGAAGGTGCTGGGGAGGACCCAGAGAAGCACTGTCTTCACCTGCCTTTAGAGCAGCCCTGTACCACCCTTGGAGGCCTGCGCTGTGTTGACGATGGTACAGGCACGCGCAGGACACTCCATTAAGATATCAAGGGACATAACTGCTCCTGAACAGAGGTAAATCAGACTGCAGGATGCAACTCATAACAGCCTTAAAATAGCATCCCCCATGGGTGTACCAGCCCGTATTTCATGACTGCAGAGCCCACCGGCGAGAAACACCACCCTCCAGCTGCCGAGCACACCCCACAGACCCAACCACCCATGCCCACGGACAGACGAAGAGAGTGCTACTCCAGACACAGCCAAGCTTTCGCCATACGGTCTTATGTGCCCTCAAAGAGAGAATCCAAAGTTGTAGTCTTTCCCCACTGTCAACAGGACTTTCCCTGTGGTCAGTGGGTCTTTCCTCACCGTCACTGGACCTTTCTCCAGGGTCAGCCTAGTTACTAACGGCTATAACTGCCCATGATGTTTTTTCTTCTTCATGGAATATCTCAGAAAGTACTTGGCCGATGTTTCTGAAAATTTGTAGGTATGTTCATTATGGGCGACGGATGATGCCCGACTTTTTAGTTTACCATTATAAATGTTACTAACTGCTATAACGGCCCATAACGATTTTTCTTCTTTATGGAATATCTCAGAAAGTGCTTGGGCGATCTTTGTGAAAATTAGCAGTATGTTCATTATGGGTCACGAATAATGCCCGATGTTTCAATTTACCGTTATAGCCGTCACTAACGCTGTAACGGCCTGTAACGGTTTTTCTTCTTTATGGAATATCTCAGAAAGTACCTGGCCGATCTTTGTGAAAATTAGCAGGTATGTTCATTATGGGTTAGGAATGATGCCCTATGTTTGATTTACCGTTATAGCCGTTACTAAACGGCTGTAACGGCCTATAACGGTTTTTTCTTCTTTATGGAATATCTCAGAAAGTACTTGGCCGATCTTTGTGAAAATTAGCAGGTATGTTCATTATGTGTCACGAATAATGCCCGATGTTTCAATTTACCGTTATAGCCGTTACTAACGGCTGTAACGGCCTGTAACGGTTTTTCTTCTTTATGGAATATCTCAGAAAGTACTTGGCCGCTGTTTGTGAAAATTAGCAGGTATGTTCATTATGGGTTAGGAATGATGCCCGATGTTTTGATTTACCGTTATAGCCGTTACTACTAACGGCTATAACGCCCATAACGGTTTTGCTTCTTTATGGAATATCTCAGAAAGCACTTTGTCGATCTTTCTAAATATTTGTAGGTATGTACATTATGGGTCACGGATGGTACCCGACTTTTTTTAGTTAACTGTTATAGCCGTTACTAACGGCTATAACTGCCCATAATGTTTTTTCTTCTTCATGGAATATCTCAGAAAGTACTTGGCCGATGTTTCTGAAAATTTGTAGGTATGTTCATTATGGGCGACGGATGATGCCCGACTTTTTAGTTTACCGTTATAAACGTTACTAACTGCTACAACGGCCCATAACGATTTTTCTTCTTTATGGAATATCTCAGAAAGTACGTGGCCGATATTTCTGAAAATTTGCAGGTAGGCCTATGTTCATTATGGGTCATGGATGATGCCCGATGTTTAAGTTTACCGTTATAGCCGTTACTAACGGCTCATAATGGTTTTCTTCTTTATGGAAAATCTTAGTAAGTTCTTGGCCGATCTTTCTGAAAATTTGTATGTATGTTCATTATAGGTCACAGATGATGGCCGATGTTTACCAGCATAGCCATTACTAACGGTTACACCATCCCAAGACGGTTTTTCCTCTTTATGGAATATCTCACGTGTATTCAGTATAAACTGGGAGTACGTTTATATGCTTTGCAGCTTGTTTTTTTTCTTCTGTATTTGTAAGCGCTTAGGGCTTATGTAAGATCAAGCGCTATAAATAATCATTATTATTATTATCATCTAAAGCACACAAAAATGGTTCGAGGGTCAATCAAAATGGAAATGATAAATTCATCAACCCCATCCCAATCACGAATGGAACGGATCATTGCTCGTATCATGTAAATGAAGTTATGTATTCATTATAATACTTGCTCACTAACCGTACGTTTATTGATTTCAACACATCAATGATACACAACTCACTTTGAGTCCCGATCCAGCGGGCGAAAGGCCTCGGAGCAGGCAATACAAATATATCTGCCTTCAAAAGGGATTGCGATGGTTCCCTTATGCAGCTAGAGAAGAGTTTTCATATCTGTAATATTTTTTTTAATTTTTTTTTTTAAAGATTTCATTTTCCCAGTTTCTCCATCTTCAAACTCCCCTCTCCTCTCCCCTCCCCTCAGGTCCAAATCTTTGCCAGACAGTTCAGTTGTTGGCCTGCGCTTGTTTTTCCCTTTCTATTAGATTGTTTTTCTATGTATTTGTCTGACTTTATTCAAGTTTAAAAGGCTGTGCCAGTCTTGAATAAAAGTTACTCTGTGTTAGGTTTCCTTATGGGAGCAAAACATACCCCACTTGTTTACTGTTTATCGTTTACTGTTCCCTACCTCATTTCATTTCTGATTTTGCTTTGATTAAATTGAGGTTATTTGTTTCTGTCTGTCTGTGTGTTTGTCTTTTGATATCCCTTGCATCTTTGGGTAGATCCTCAGGCGTAGGCTCAAAGACTGTCCCCTACATTTTATATTATTTGCATAATGTCTTTAGTTTTACAGCAACTTTTTTTCCTCCCCACACTTTCGTTTGGTTGCATTTACTACTCTTCGCTGGCTGCTCTGGGGTGCTATTGGATTCTTTTTTGCACCCATGGTGGTGAGAATACCACAGTATTATGGACTGTGGTGTGTCTCTATTTGACGCCGGGAGCGCAGACACAACCAGCCGTGTCTCCCTGATGAGTCTCGATCCAGCGGACGAAAGGCCTCGGAGCAGGCAATACAAATATATCTGCCTTCAAAAGGGATTGCGATGGTTCCCTTATGCAGCTAGAGAAGAGTTTTCATATCTGTAATATTTTTTTTTTTTTTTTTTTTTTAGATTTCATTTTCCCAGTTTCTCCATCTTCAAACTCCCCTCTCCTCTCCCCTCCCCTCAAGTCCAAATCTTTGCCAGACAGTTCAGTTGTTGGCCTGCGCTTGTTTTTCCCTTACTATTAGATTGTTTGTCTATGTATTTGCCTGACTTTATTCAAGTTTAAAAGGCTGTGCCAGTCTTGAATAAAAGTTACTCTGTGTTAGGTTTCCTTATGGGAGCAAAACATACCCCACTTGTTTACTGTTTACTTATGTTCCCAACCTCATTTCATTTCTGATTTTGCTTTGATTAAATTGAGGTTATTTTTTCTGTCTGTCTGCATGTTTGTCTTTTGATCTCCCTTGCATCTTTGGGTAGATCCTCAGGCGTAGGCTCAAAGACTGTCCCCTACATTTTATATTATTTGCATAATGTCTTTAGTTTTACAGCAACTTTTTTTCCTCCCCACACTTTCGTTTGGTTGCATTTACTACTCTTCGCTGGCTGCTCTGGGGTGCTATTGGATTCTTTTTGCACCCATGGTGGTGAGAACACCACAGTATTATGGACTGTGGTGTGTCTCTATTGACGCCGGAGCGCAGACACAACCACCGTGTCTCCTGATGAGTCCCGATCACGGGCGAAAGGCCTCGGAGCAGGCAATACAAATATATCTGCCTTCAAAAGGGATTGCGATGGTTCCCTTATGCAGCTAGAGAAGAGTTTTCATATCTGTAATATTTTTTTATTTTTTTTTTTAGATTTCATTTTCCCAGTTTCTCCATCTTCAAACTCCCCTCTCCTCTCCCCTCCCTCAAGTCCAAATCTTTGCCAGACAGTTCAGTTGTTGGCCTGCGCTTGTTTTTCCCTTACTATTAGATTGTTTGTCTATGTATTTGCCTGACTTTATTCAAGTTTAAAAGGCTGTGCCAGTCTTGAATAAAAGTTACTCTGTGTTAGGTTTCCTTATGGGAGCAAAACATACCCCACTTGTTTACTGTTTAACGTTTACTGTTCCCAACCTCATTTCATTTCTGATTTTGCTTTGATTAAATTGAGGTTATTTGTTTCTGTCTGTCTGTATGTTTGTCTTTTGATCTCCCTTGCATCTTTGGGTAGATCCTCAGGCGTAGGCTCAAAGACTGTCCCCTACATTTTATATTATTTGCATAATGTCTTTAGTTTTACAGCAACTTTTTTTTCCTCCCCACACTTTCATTTGGTTGCATTTACTACTCTTCGCTGGCTGCTCTGGGGGTGCTATTGGATTCTTTTTTGAAACCATGGTGGTGAGAACACCACAGTATTATGGACTGTGGTGTGTCTCTATTTGACGCCGGGAGCGCAGACACAACCAGCCGTGTCTCCCTGATGAGTCCCGATCCAGCGGGCGAAAGGCTCGGAGCAGGCAATACAAATATATCTGCCTTCAAAAGGGATTGCGATGGTTCCCTTATGCAGCTAGAGAAGAGTTTTCATATCTGTAATTTTTTTTTTTTTTTTTTTTAGATTTCATTTTCCCAGTTTCTCCATCTTCAAACTCCCCTCTCCTCTCCCCTCCCTCAAGTCCAAATCTTTGCCAGACAGTTCAGTTGTTGGCCTGCGCTTGTTTTTCCCTTACTATTAGATTGTTTGTCTATGTATTTGCCTGACTTTATTCAAGTTTAAAAGGCTGTGCCAGTCTTGAATAAAAGTTACTCTGTGTTAGGTTTCCTTATGGGAGCAAAACATACCCCACTTGTTTACTGTTTATCGTTTACTGTTCCCTACCTCATTTCATTTCTAAAATCGTTATGTTAAAAGTAATAAATACAAAGGGGGAGGTTGTGGGATGTCTTTGAGGGTATGCTTGAGGATTCATTTCAGCATACAAGGAAGGTCAAAGGTGTCAACAGCCAGAGTAGACAGCTCTCACAGCTATCTTTCTATCTATATGTCTGTCTCTCTGCCTGGTCTGTCTGTCGGTCTATCTCTTTCTGTGTGTGTTTTGTGTGTGTGTATCACCATTTGCCATTTTATTTCAAATACCCACGATGGGATCAGCCCTTAATTTTCAATCGCTAAAGAATTATCTAATTTACCCCTCCATTGCAAATTCAGCAACTACTGGAACTGTATTGTGTTTGGAAGAGGTTGCAGAAGAAAAACAAAGAGGGAAACTAAGTTTGTATAACCGCAACTTTATCTTGAATGGAAAGATCTCTTCTTTTTTTTTAGTTGTTCATTACAGCGGGTTATTTGGTTTTTATTTTGTTTTGTTTTGTTTGTTTGTTTGTTGTTTGTTGTTTTAATTCTGTCTCTCCATTTTTCTTCAGTGTCTTTTGCCCATCTTTTTGGTATCAAAATGCCCCCATTTTTTTTCTTCAATTTTGATTTCTGATATGAATACATTTGATAGCATAGCTGTTAACAAGTATTTATCTGGATCTCTTTCTGTTGTGTACTCTGCGTGTATGCAGTGGAGAAAGAGGGTAAGAGAAGGTTGGGAATGAAAGCTGGAGAGTGGGAGGAGGGGGGATATGTGCGTATGTGTTCTGCAAATAAACAGCGATGGTGCACCCAACCCTTTTGTTTCTTCCCCCCTCGTAGTTCTTTCGTGTTCCCTCTCACCTCTGGATACAAGAGATGGGCAGTCTACCTTGGGAGTCACATTTTGGGTGCCGGAAATGTGCTCAATCATCGATGCATGAAGGCGGCACACCAGAAATTAATGCGCCAAGACTTAATTAGACTAGTGCCATTAGATTGTTTTGAGAATTTTCCTTGTGTCTGAAAGTTGATTTTCCTCATTTCCTTTCATATGGCCATCAAGGTACAAGCCAAGCGGTTCTGAGCAGACAGATTGAAATAAAGGGAATGGGACAATTTGGGGACTTCCACCTGGCGCAAGGATAGGATGAGTGCCAAGACCTGAAATGTGACGTCAACTATAATGGGAAGGTCATGTATTTGAATATTGTATGTGATGTCATTGGTGGAAATTCCCCAAACAAGGGAAACAATTGGTGAGGGTTATTCTTTTAACATTAAATGTTGGCTCAAACTTATGGTAGGCCTCAAAACTCTTACATGGATTACATAGTGATTTAGTGAAAAAAAAAACCAACTAAATTGTGGCCTGTGGCCTGTGGCCTGAATATGTGTCCTCCAGATTTTTTTTTCATGGACAATCAGTCCAAAATAAAAATACATCACATATGCTTTATTTATGGTTTTACCCTGTACGGCTGATAAGATGATGGAAAAAAAGAGAGAAAAATCAACATCCATGACAATGACGACAAACACAGAGTTTCAAGTCTCAAGGTTTGTTTTTAATTATTATAATAGCCAGTCAACCACATAGGACCTTTTCAGAGCGGTCAACCTCATACAGTAAAAAAAAAAATTGTTACATCCTGAAAAAAAAAGGTCACGTTCTGAAAGAAAAGGTGAAGATGGTGAAGAGACAATACAAGATTCCACAGCGAGTGAAAGCGACAACAATGGCAAAGACAGACTCAAGTAGATACACATCGAATCCATACTAACAGAAGTTCCATAGGTTTATCCACATTATTGTTACAGCCTAACCGACCACACAGGGCATTTTCAGGGCGGTCAAACTCATATGGGACACAATGTCTTACCTGCGAAAAATGAAATAAAAAGTCTTTTGTGGCAAAAAAATGTCTCATTTGGAAAAAAAAAGTCTAATGTGGGGGGAAAATATCTCATATGTGGAAAATTGTCAGATCCTGAAAAAAAAAATCTGTAAAAAAAAAGAAAAGAAAAAAAAAAAAAATGAAACCCCCCCCCCTCACCCCCTCAATGAATGATGACATGATAGTTGTTGAACTACAAGTGGATAAGAGAAGGCCAAGCTGAGAGCACCAGCTATTCCTCCTAAGTTATCACTCTCAGCATAAAACAAAAAAAGCAAAAAAAAACCACAAAAAACCAACAACAAAAATATTCAAATGTAACAAAGAACTCAATAAAAATAACCACAAAAATACTGCTATGGACAGACAGCAGACACGACACTGAAGAACACACAGCTAGCGTTCCTCCCGAAGAAATGTAAAATGCTCAACACCTAGTTGCTTGATTTCTACAACAACAAAAAACAACAACAAAAAAACAAAAACAAAACAAAAAACCTACAAAAATCCAACAACAACAAAAGCAGGCATTTCACAAATTGTAACAAGATTACAAAGTGTGAAACAGTTTCCAGACCAAAAGCAGGAAAATGGACCACAAAGGCAGAAAGATGACAAAAAAGAATGAGTCGAATTGAAAAAAAAAGAAAAAAAAAAAAGCAGTATCAAAGAGGAAGTAGTTCGTTCAGAGAGAGACAGATGAAAAACACAGACGATGTTTAAACAATCTAGAGTCTAATTTGGCTTCTTCCCGTTGAAATCCGTTCATCTTTGATATGAACAGGACAAACTTTTCTTAAAGGGCTAAATGGTCAAAGAGGATTTTTTTTTCCTTCGAATTATCTTCACCTATGCACTGAAAATAGTAACATCTTCTGATTGATAGGAAGACCTGTTGGTATTTTTCCTCTCTCTCCCAGGCCTATAACATATTCTTCCCTTACAAGCACCTTCTTTTCTCTTTTCATGTTAAGGACGCTTGCAAGTCCACTTAAACGTCAAGTAGATTTTCATCAAACATTTCATCCATTTTCAGATGTATGTAATTCAAGATTTAACTACTAGTAGATAATGACCTAACAGACATTGATCTGAAATTCAATGAAGGTTTATTCTGGGTTTTAAAATCATCTTGTGGACAGTCACAGATATACCTACAGAAAACACACATATGGATTATGGAACCAAACATAACTCCTTGCTGCATAGGAACCTCCTGGATTCAGGTAAAAAAAAAAAAAAAAAGAGAAAACAAGAGAGATAATAACAGAATGAAAGGAAAGAAATGAAGAAGAATGATGACTAAACTGAATAAATAAATGAATAAAATAACCAAAATGAAATGAGAAATCAGGAGGAGGGGAGAGTCAATAACTCAAAGTGTTAAACAAATGAAAACCACTGTTAAAGATGTATTTAAAGTAATTAAAAAGATAAATCCTGAAGAAAAAAAAAATAAAACCAACAATCCCCTCCACAACAACAGCACTGAGAGAAAGACAGAGAGATAATTGAACCTTTTATGACAACATCTGACACAAAAATCTTGGAAACATTCGATACATATTTTTCCTTAGTCATAAAATGCCATTTAACATAAATTACATCAAAGACATGCTTCATTTAAAAAAAAAAAGCTTTACAAACACAACTGAAAGAAAAGAAATTATGTAAACTCAGCAGTTGTATGCGATGAAAATCAAGTATTCAATCACATTCTGACAACCTGAGCGCGCAGAGATAACGTGATTTATACACATGGACAGCTAAGCTTCTGAAATGAATTTTGACTGCAATATTTATGTGACTTTTTATGTCAAACGCAGTAAAAATCTGGTTCTGTTTTCAGTAACTATAAAGTTATTTATGTATATATATACAAGATTTGAAGACGCAACCAAATAAGATAATGTATGTCATTTTACTATGTGATTACACGTATGTGAATGTGTGCTTGTATGTGTACATGTGTGTGAGTGTAACAGTGTATTAATATTAAACTGTTGAACAGAGAGAGAGAGAGAGAGAGAGAGAGAGAGAGAGAGAGAGAGAGAGAGAGAATTTTCTACCACAGTGAAACATTTGTCAGCTTCGTTGCCAAAACACCATGACAGTAATGCTTCTTACATGGTGCAGAAGATGAGGCAATTAAAACTGAAAAAAAAGAGGACATTTGTTGCATGAATTTCATTTTCATTGGTGTGGATACAGCAATTTTCAAAATACAATGAAAGACATACATAAACATTTGAATGTTGCACTCTATATAATTCTACACTTTTCACAACACACATGACACATTCAACACTCTTCCTCAACCCTTCAAGGGTTACTCTCCTTTGTATTGTTCTCACTCCAAAGATGTCAAGTATACTTTACCCAAAAATGAAGGAACCAGAATTTTCTACCCAGTTGGCCCAATTTCAAGTTTGCAAAGGAAACCACCTACTACTGGCAATGACTGCTTAGTTAAACAGCAACACGAGTAAGTATCCCTTTTCCATTGGGGCCAGAGTGGGGCTCAGTTGGTAGAGCATTGGACTCACGACCCTGGGGTTGCAGATTCGAATTTCCGCCCGGCCGGTTTGGTATAGGGAGGATTTTTCACTCAGAGTTAACATGGTTGTGATTCCATTTCCTGAGAAGTCCTTCATATAAGACTATAAACTGTGGTTCCATGTGTGAGGACATGCATAACATCTCGCATACACGTCAAATCCAATCACAAACATTAGGGAGAGAGAGTCAGTTTGGCTGTTGGTACCGACTGCATGTACAGTCATCCACTTGTAGTGTTTGTCAGGAAATTTAAACAACACTCTCAGAGGCGCAGCCATAAAAGGGAAGCCTCTTGACAGAGTGGCTCCAGTCCTCCCATCCGAGTCCATAGATCATTCCACCTGGGTAGAAGCTGGTCAGGCAGAAAAACTCTGTTCTGGGGTAATGTGCGCTTGACTAAATTTATCAGTTTTTACATGTGTGCACATCGTTGTAATCATCCTTATTATCGTCAACATCATCACACACATATCGAGACAGAGAGTCAACACAAATTTTGCAAAAAGACACAAATGACATGCAGTATTACATCATCAGGTATGTGCAAAACAAAAGCGGGTATCTCAAAATGTATTGGAAAAACCTGCTTCCAAATTTATTGGGTACCTGTTCACAGGTATTAATTTACATTGGAAGCTGTCTTCCTCATGGCTATGGGTGTACTGAGATCACGGATGGTCAGAATGAGGAAAAAGAAACAGCAGTGTGGGAAAAAGGGGGAAAAATTGCTGCATCTACTAATACTGTGCATCTCAAGGTATGCTCTTTTCTGGATTTCACTCATATGTGTTCTTAACTGAATGTGATGAGCCATTGCTTTTGTCTTGCATGATCAACACAAAACTAAAACCAAAAAATCACAATAACACCTGTTTTCTCAGGAGCATACAGACAGGCAACACTGAGTGAGGTAGAACCAGGAGAATGGTGTGGTTTGAGACAACAGAAAAAAAAAGGGATTAAGAGTAGTAGAATGGTATCGACTGTGCTATTTGAGAATTCCATTCATATATATCAAAATCCTCCCTGTCCCTATATACTTTGCAAACTAGCACACAGAAGGTGTGCCTGCACAACACACACACACATACATATGCACACCTACGCGCGCGCATACACACAGACACACACACATCTGGGAGTCGTCAGAGAAACCAGAATCCCTGAACACTGCTTTAAAAACAAAAACATAAAGAACTAAATCAAAAATACAGATAAAAAGGAACTGAAGGTGAAACAAGATGTTGCTTTTAAATAACCAACAGACTGACATGGTACAGTGTCAGGTTTAGAAAGAACAGCCTCTAACATTGAACCATCAGAAAGTCCACATAAGAAGAAAACTAAGACATATGGGGAAACAAATAATTTACATAAAAACCCTGCTTTATAAACGTATGTTTTCCAACAAGAAACACACAAATACACACACCACACAAAATACTTCACTCACATTCACAGGCGAAATATCAAAGAAACACTTCTTGAAGAAAAGTCACAGACTAATTGTTTAGCATTGAAGGTATTGACAAGTAAATATGCAGCCCATATACTTCAGTTCCATTGGAATGAAATGGAGAAGGGAATGTGCTGTTACGACAGGTGCAAAACATCATTAAATACAACATGTTTCCCAAACACACTTGCCAACATGTTCCCGAATTTATAAAATAGATCTTTGACTGATCACAGTACTGCTTTTTGTTTTTTTTTCAATAAAAAAGACAACGAATTTGCCTCATAAAAATATTCCTTTCCACACATTCACTTGTTTATAAATGCACTTTCGATGTCCAGTCAGTGCTTTTCAAATCTTTTTTTTAATAAAAACACAAATACAGTTACCTGCAAAGTCCGGTTCAAAAGCAATCTATATGGTCATGCCTATGATGGAAATTTAGGGTTAATGCGATGGTCCCACTCGTCAAGATAAGGCAAGTATGTCTGGACAGAAACTACAGAATGAAACAATATTTCCTTTAATATCAAACACCATCTAAAATACAGGAGCTATTAAGTAAATAGCCCACACTCTTTTGTCCCTTTTCACTGAACAAAGAAAATAAAAAAACACGTACAATTATCACACATACAAAACACTAGTAACTGTAAAGATAAATGATTATCTTTAAGCAAATATATATATCACAATATCATTATCAAGAAACACAAATTACTGTGTGATTACCACTTAGGTCAGACCATGTTTTGATGCCAATAAACAGAAACATAGAATACTGATGCACTCAGGATACTACAGGTACAGTAAGACAGAAACAACACACACAGAGGCACACACACACAGATACAAACTTGCTCGCTCACTCACATGCTCGCTTGTATTTATGTGCATACAGACACACATACATGCCCTTGTCTTTCAACAATTGTGTCTTTCCCAGAACTATTTGAATGCCTCTGAATTATCAACAAGATCTACCACCGCCCAGTTTCTGCCTCACCTCAACCCAGAAGCCTCAGACAAGTAACTGAAGCAAAACTCCATGTGGCTGTGAGGAACTGAAACTCTATACCCAAAGTTCCAACTCAGCAGAAGAATTCAGCTAATTATGCCCGTTTTGCTCCTACCTGGCCTCTTGACCCTGTTACTCTTTTCTACTCTCCTCAGCCCTTTCTTTTTCCCCTCAAAAAAAAAAAAAAAAAAATCAGCCCGTGTTTTCATCAAAATAAAAATGTACTGAAATAACCACCAGCATGCAATAAATACTGCCAACCATACTGATGTTTGGCAAACAGACTCCTAGTCCTGATACTGACAGCTCTTGGTGGGCTGCTGGTCCTGGCACTGGACGTGGCTATGCATGTCACCGAATACCACCATGGGGACGACAGAAGTTGAGGGAGCAACAAAACAACAACAACAAAAGATGAATCAACCCACATTCATCACCACTGAGAGATTTCTAAACACTGAAAAAAAAAAAAAGAAAACATATACATTGAGCTGTCCAGTTTTAACACATTCCCAAATGCCCAAGGTTTCAGATTTAAAAGAACAAAAAAATAAGTCAGCTGTTTCAGATTTGTCATGTCTGTCAAACAAGGAAGGATTAAAATGCAGTTTTTTTTATTTTATTTTTTTATATTATTTTTTTAAAAAAGGGTAGTTTTTTCCTCTCTTGCTTAGACAGGGCAGTACTACACAGCGAGCAATAACAAAAATGTTAATATCAACTGATCCTGCTTCCCTCTTTCATCCTTCTGCTCAAAATGGGACAAAAGGTGCATTCAGTCGCTGAAATGACTTCACACCCTACATTCAAAATAGCAGCTGACCAATTTTGTTACAAGCACTGATACAAGAACACAAACAACACAACCTGAACACACAAACTAACAAAAAACACTACCTGAACACAAAACAACACTACCTTTCCTATCGCCACGTGCTGTCAAAGAGCTCGGCCTTCTGCAAGCTGAACAGCAAGTGTTACCTACAGCAGGTCTGATTTGTTTTCACGGTGAAGTCAGGTAACAGAAAGTATGTAAAACTTTATTTTCCCCCCTACCTTGTGTTAAATGAAGTGAATATCTTGTTGTTTCTCACACTTTACTACTGCTGTCACAGTAAACAACAGCATACAGTAAAAAAAAAACCCAACAAAGCCCTATCCCAGCACGCCATGACTCGGTCTTAAAAAGATGCAAGGAAACAACTCCAGGGAGCTACAGCAGTAATAGCCTTTCATGCTTATGTTTTTTCTTTCTGTTATGGCCATATTTGTATTACTTGAATCTGTTACCTTCATCATCTATTGACCGCAAAAGTCGACTTTCAACACCTTAAACTGTAAAAGAAAAAAATTTCAATGGCTGCTCAGGGCAGCTTGAGGGCACAGTCAGCTAATCTTTCATCACTGGTTTCTCGAAATGGCTGACAGCGAACCAGCAAACTTCCCAAGTCTCATGACTTTGTTGTGAAGAAACCAACAGTCATGGGCTTTTCATTTGATAAGAAAACTAATTTTCTGAAGTTTTTGTTCACATTTTAAAGAAAAACTGGTCAATTTGACGATGACTTGTTATACTCATGTGATGATGAGTCAGAATGAGTTTCCTCTCAAATTCATCAGTACATTCTCCCTGTTGTTGTTTTCATGTATTTCATTGTTATACATACTTTGATAACATAAAGAAAGACAAAAAAGAGAAAAGAAAAAAAAACAACCAACACTGATGACAACTTTATATCATACACAGACCAGGTAAATGGAGCAAAAATGGACATCTTTTAAATGTGTGAAGCAAATTCATTCTGCTATAAGAAACACAGATCAAACACACAGATACACACATCTACTCTATCTCTCTTTCAGGTTAACTCACTTAAATATCAATCTTTAGAACTTCGGAGGGAGTGGTTATTATCACAGTAAAGATGCTCACAAAACAATATACATGTATAAAAATAATTTGAAAAAACAGCTGGCTGGAACCACACACGTGTGTGCGCACACACACACACACATGAATGCAAATATGCATGTATGCACACACACACACACAAACACAACATACACACACTCACAAAACACATCTAATATCACTTCATGTGGATACACATTCAGCTGAAGAGCCGTCAACACATACACAAGCACACACATATGTATCCAGGTTAACAAGTATGCAACACCAACAAAGTTATGATGTAACCATCTTCGGGGACATATGTACACTTTTCTCATCAATGGTAACCTTTTGATTTCAAGACGGTGGGTACCACAAAATGCCAGTAACAGACAGTCTGCTTCTTCACGTTCTGAAGAACTCTTGTTGTTCAATACAATTTCATATACATAATGCACTTCTATTTGTGCGACAGACCAGAAATTTACCAAAAAGAAAAATTACCAAAATATATGAAGAAGGCATTGTATATATAGCATGGAATACAGCTATGACAATTTTTTTCTTCCGTTCCAGACTCAAAGGCATCAAATATAGCAGAGAAATACAGCTATGACGATTTTTTTTCCCCGGTTCCAGGCTCAAAATCAATGAAGGTTTATTAAGTCGCTTCAAAATAACAATTGTTTTGATGAATATATGATACATTCATTGACCAACAGATTGTAGAGAAGCTGCATCAGAGACGGAAACAGGAATTTTACAACTAAAAGTAGTTTAATAACACTTGTCTGCCAAAACAAGTACCTTCTTCTTATTTGCCATGGACTGCATCATATTATCAGGATCCTCAAAAACCAAATTATAACGAGAGCAAGGCAGCTAACACTAATCCCCTTTCTAGATAAATCCACTGAGTTACCGCCCTTTGCTGTTGTTGTCAGACTGTTTGGCATGGCCCTGCAGATGGCAAGGGGGTATGTTTTGGCAATTTGCCTCTTGTTTTTTAATGCATTATGAGCCTTTTTAGTTCGCTATAAAATCCTCACTTATGATTATTTCTTTAGGGATGACAAACATTTTACAACCCTTTTTATGTCGCTAACATATTCAAAACATAATAAACTGTTGTTATATATTAGTGAAAGGTACAAATGAACTTTTACTCAGCAAATCCTTTTAAATACATTACAAATGATGCTAAAGCACTATTGTTGAGGTTAAAAAACAATGACAAAAATTGTGACTGCTTGAATGAACTGTCCAACATGCACATTACTAGCTTATTACATCAAAATACAAACTCCATAATTAGAATGATACATTTTCTGTTTGCCAACCCTATATAATGATATGAATATTCTAACTGCAATCCATTAATTGGGTAGCACAAAAATGTTAAGATTTCTATAGACTGCTATCATCTACACATGGCACAGTCGATGGTTACAGCTACTTTCTGATATCGGCAGACTGCTATCATCTACACATGGCACAGTCGATGGTTACAGCTACTTTCTTGATATCAGCAGACCTACACAAAATGACCAAAGCAAACAAACTGTGTATTACTAAAATGGCTAAAAATTTATTTCATACATGTCTAAACAGATTTCTGTGAATGATACTGGTACATTTTTGCAATTTAAATAATGGTCACTTAATTCTTAAACGGAAGAAGTGTGAAAGGTTGGTGTTCTTAATTAGAATATTAGCACTGTCCATCAGGAAATGCCGTAGGAGGAATGACGAGATCTTTTCCATCAAAGTTATGTTTCCTTCATGGCATATACATACCAAACATAATATGATCGTTCACTAATTACAAGTTCTATCGTTTCTCAAAATGACATGTCTTTGTTTTGCCACCTTGTTTGCTGAAATAGATACACTTTACCTGTCTGAAAATAATACTACCTCAGAGAAAAGGGAATTAACCATTTACAATTAAACGGTCAAGCTAATGGCCGGTGCACTTTCTGTTGGACCGAAGCTTGAGCGCTTATAAAAATGTCAAATTCCGTATTCTGCCAATACTCAAGCTTCAGCACACTACAGTGAGTGCGCAGTGCGTCGGATTCATAGCACTGGTGCAATGCCATCAACTTAATGATTCAGATAAACACTATGATCAGATATAGGAAGTTCAATAGAATGTGTTACATGAAAACATTTTATTCAATATACAGGAAATGCCCTGTTTTCCATACACCTAGTCAGTTGATAGGTATGATCTTCACATTTCATTCTCATGACATACTAAGGAATGAATAGGTATGACCTTCACATTTCATTCTCATGACATACTAAAGGTGGAAATCCATAGGCACGGAAACTGAACGGCAGCGGAACGGCACCGGGATGGTACAGATCGCTCAAACAGAAATGTCATTGTCTGAATCCATTAGTACGGAACGGCAGCGGGACGGCACCGGCAGTTCTGCGGTACCCCAGCAGCACTTTTTTAATCGGACACAGGAGCGATTCTGCCGCTGCCGCAGAGGTGCGCAAAAAATGTGGGCGTGGCCCTAAAATATTCCGCGAAAAATGCCACGTTGCATTGTGGGCACTTTCTTCTCCAAGACAATGCCGGCGTGTCAAGATAAGGCGACCATTGAAAAACTTGTGGAACTTGTACGGGACAATCCCTACTTTATAATGTTTCGCTGCCTGAGCACAGAGATGCTCTGCTCATACGCAATGTGTGGAGCAGCATCGCGGATGCGATGGGGAACAGATGTATAGATGGTAAGTGCCTTTTTTCTTCTGACCGAATTATGCCAGATGTTGATCTATTATAGATCTAGGCCTAGCATAGGTTCTTTCGTAACAGACTGCTTGCTGTATGTGCATGTACCGTGGAAAGGCCAGTGCAATGCGATGCCTACATGTGTCTTATAGAGTCGTGGAGGGGATGCCTAGTAATAACTGGTTATGTCAGTGTACGTGTATGCGCGTACGTTTGTGTGTATGTGTTTGGATGTGTATGTGCATGCGAGCGTGCATGCGTACGTTGTATGTTTGTGCGTGTTGTCCTATGCATGCACACATATACACATCTTCAAATCATTCACACTAATAAAACATACATACATAACACAAACACACGCACACACATACATAGACTAGAGACAATTGACAATGATTTTATCTCAGGCCATGTGTCCCCATCACAAATCCCCCCCCACCCACACACACACACACACACACACACATACACATACATACACACACTGAAAAGATTCGTTTACAATTGTATTCAACAAAACGTTATATAACGTAAATAACACACCAGGAAGTATGATGCATGAAAATGAATGTCCCAAGTTAGGACGCAATTAACGTTTATATATGCAAATCAGATGTGCCGGATACATATTTAAATGTTGTGTTGTTCTACATCTGACAGGAGGTGGATGGAAGAAGAAGTGGCGGAACATAAGGGACACCTACATGAAAAAGAAGAAGGACAACGCCACGAAGAGCGGCCAAGCTGCTACTAGAAAGAAGCATGGCTGTTCTTCAATTTCCTGACCTTTTTGGATGAGTTCATTGAACCTTCGAGGTAGGTGAACACATCGATTTATTCATGAATGGCTGACTATAAGTGCATGAATGAATTAATTTAAATTTATTTAGCGCAAAAGATTCATCCGCGCAAGAGCATGATCGTAGCGCAGATCACACAGTCATTCTACAATACAATCAAGACACCTCGCCCACATTCGCACTCCCCCCATCGCATATTATCCCCCTGCACTCAGGAAATTATGCCTACCCACCACAATTAGGCCTAAAGTTATAAGAGGTATACATTTAAAAAAGCATATACGTTTTTACGTAAGTATCGCAAGAACAAGGAAACTAATGCGTACACACGCAGATATTTACACTTCTGCTCACGCGCAACAGTAAGTAATAGAAGCATACATACCTACACATATATACATGCACGCACGTGCATACACTGACACACACGCATGCGCATACACGCACGTACGCATTCACATACACACTCACACACAGACACACACACACACAAACACACACACTGAAAAGATTCGTTTATAATTGTATTCACAAAACATTATCAAGGAAGTATGATGCATGAAAATGAAAGTCCCAAGTACAAGATTGTCCTAATAAAAAGTGTCTACTGTTTTCCTGTTAAACATAGATTGTTTAAATCTCCGTTTCAGCACGGAGAGCAACATTCCTTCTCCTCACCGGAATTTCAGGACGATGAAGAAAGCGAGGCGAGGTTATTGGACCAGTCAGATGATGAATCTGCAAGCTTTGCTGAAAGGTGAGTTCTCTACTCCGACACAGTAGGCCTACTGAACATGCCTCTTGTAACATGCTTCATTTGCCAGGGGACAGGTTGTACACTGCAAAAGTATTCCCTGAACTGATTTCTGACTTGCGCTGCTTCATGGGAAGGTCTGTTTCCCGAGTGTTGAAGGCTTTGTAACCCTTTAGGCTCCATACCAGCAACCTCATGAAGCAGACTGGTAACTTGAGCCAGAGTAGACTGGGCTTGAAGGAAATTGTGCAGCACACAAGCAGCTTTGACAATGTCAATCGTCCACTGTGGTCTGACGTCTAATTTGGTGAGGAAAACCCTCCACCTTGCTGCCAATATGCCAAATGCATTCTCCACCACACGACGGGCTCTTGACAGGCGGTAGTTGAAAATCTTCTGATTGAGGGGACACCCTTGCCAGGAAAGGGGCGAAGAAGATGACTCTGAAGAGGAAGGCTTCGTCTCCCACGAAGACGTACGGCATGGGACCAAGGTGAGGGGCGCCAGGAAGCAAAGAGTTAGCTGGAATCCCCAAGCTGTTTGAAGCCAATGCTTTTGCCAGATTGGAGTGAGCGAACGTCCCGCCATCGCTGTTTCGACCGTAGGAGCCAACGTCGATGAAAGTAAAGCGAAGGTTTGCATCCACCAAAGCCATGAGAACTGTAGAAAATGATCCCTTGTAGTTATGATAGAGAGATCCAGAATTCCTTGGAGCCTTCATCACGACATGCTTGCCGTCCAACGCGCCGATGCAATGAGGGAAGTTCCATCTGTCCTGGAAGTTAGCTGCAATAAGCTGCCAGTCGTCCGTTTGTATGGATGCTGGCATGTGGATAGATGACAGCCGCTTCCAAAGGACCTTACAGACCTCAGCCACAATGTTGCCAACGGTGGAGGCTCCCACTCTGTAGCTGAAGGCGATTGACCTGAACGTTTCTCCGGTTGCCAGAAACCTAAAAACAGAAACAGATAATAGTACAATGCGTAAGTAAGTAAGTAAGTAGTAATATAAATAAATACATTAATCACATCACCTCAGTCCCTCGACTCTGGAAGTTGTCGGGGGGACCCGAGGGCAGAAGAAACAGACGTCCTCTTCCATGCTGTTCTGTTGGCACCCGTCGACAAGAGGTCAGGGAGAGCCATCTCCATGCAGTCCTTGACGTTGTCAGACCAGCTCTTTCATTGTCTCCTCGTCTGCGTCCTCCCTCAACGGTGCCTTGCAGGATGGTTTTTGGAGAGGGTGTCATGTCTCGTGACGTGTGCTAACCACGCCAATTTCCGTCGCCTGACGGTTGCCAGGAGAAATTCATGGGGGACCCACGAGGTTTCTGACCAAGCTCTGCACATTGTCATTGGTCTTGTGCTCTCTGAATGAGATGCGGAGCTGGTCACCTCTTCCAGGGGCTCACCATTCATGGTGATATTGCCAGTGATGGTGTTTGTGTTTGTCGAGAATAGAGATTCGATAATTATTATTTATAATGGATGACATTGTATGCTTTGTTGCAGGGCAAGTGTGGTCTCCTTTGGCAGCCAGAGTACAGGCAGTGGACACCGAAGTGGTTCGTCATTGTCAGCAGTAGACCTAGCAGCTGTCAGGGAATCAAGCTTGCCATCGCGAAAAACCCCAGCAAAGAAGGCAAGACGTGGGATGATTCAACAATCGACAGGGCACTACAAGAGCTCATTGCTGACCACAAACGGATTCAGGAAAAAGAAGAACATTTGGCTGACACTAAAGACCCTGACGGAGACGATGCATTCCTTGCAAGCTATGCCTGGAGAATGAGAAAACTCCTGCACAAACAAAATCCTTTTTAAGAGTACAAATTGCTCAGTTGTTCTTAAACGCTGAGAATCCAGATATCGCACCCCTACCCATCACTCCTTTACCTCAGATCACTCAGCAACCCAGTGCACTTACAACGCTTTATCCTATGCAAGGCCAAGATGTCAGTCAGTTTCAAGCAGGTGCCAACTTGGCTCCCTTCTCTGAGCAAGGTGGTACAGGGAGCAGCATTATTGCCGATGCAATGACCATGTCCCAAATTTATCACTGACGATTCTATGTTTTCTTGACTGGTTATTTGGCATAGACACATGCAAACAAAAACAAAACAGGCATTGTCACAATCACATGCACAGATACATGCCCCCCCCCCCCCCCCCCCCTCTGTGACCTTTCTCCCCCACCCCCCTCCCACACAATCAAACACCCTCCCTCACACACACATGAACATTAGATTTGATATATATGTGTCTGATTATGTTTGGATTAGTAAACAGAATTTGATCACTTCATCTCCTTTCATCTTTTTGGATCCTCAAGAATCAGTTTCAAAGATTTTCTTTAATTTACTCTATGTTGATTGTGTGAATAAACACCAAAGATAATCAGTGTAATGAATATTTTCCTTTTACGCATACATGTGTATGCACGTGTGTGTGTGTATAGGTGTGTGTGTGTGTGTGTATAGTGCGTTGTGTGTGTGTGTGTGTGTGTGTGTGTGTGTGTGTGTGTGTGTGTGTGTGGTGTGTGTGGTGTGTTCGGGCGTAAAAATATGATAATAGCGCTATATAAATATTTATTATTATTAATAGAGAAAGGTGACTTACCTGATGCATATAGCTAGTCGCTGACGTGGACAGATAACTTCGCGACTTTGGCAATGCTTCACCAGATCTTCCTCCACAAGATGCAACACAAGAGTGAACTGTTCTCTCGTCAGGCGAAAGTATTGTTGGAACTTTTCCTCGTGGAGCTGAAGCTCTTTTACAAGAAGGTGGTAAGTGCCTTGTGACTTTCGCTCTTTCAGAATACATGCACCCAAAATCGATGCTGTCTTCGTTGTCTTTTACCCCCTCTCTTCTTAACCAGGAGCCAAATCATCAGCAGTAATTGCTCTTGTTTCACGAACTTAGACAGTTTTGACTGGGCAGGTGCCATGCTGCTAATGCATCGAAACAAAACAAAAAAGGCGCAAACCTGCTGTGCCGTACCGTGTCTATGGATTCAAACCATGAAGTTGCCACTTGCAATACCGCACATTTCGTCCGGTGCCGTTCCGCTGCCTTCAGTTTCTGTGCCTATGGATTTCCACCTTAAGGAATGAATAGGTATGACCTTCACATTTCATTCTCATGACATACTAAGGAATGAATAGGTATGGCCTTCACATTTCATTCTCATGACATACTAAGGAATGAATAGGTATGGCCTTCACATTTCATTCTTCATGGAATACCTAAGGAATGAAAACAAAGGAATGGTAAGAATTGCTGAAAGAAAAAGGTAAGCTTTCGAGTCAACACTGTATGATAGTTACCTAAAAAACATTATCACTGAAGGGAGAATAAAACAACAATACACAGGATCCCTGGATTTCTGCATGTGTTAAAAAGCATGAAAAATAAAATTATATACAAATCAAAACAGAAGCTTTTGTTGAAAAGGAATTTACTTCTGTAAAACAACATTCTGTCAATAAACTGTGCCAGTGGTATTAAGCGACAGCTATGAACTTTTCTGCCCGTGGAGTAATACCAATTCATTTAACCAGAAGCAGAAACCAGTTCAGCAAATAAACTGAGAAAAAAAAAAGAAAAACAGCATTTCAGGCCCGTGAACAGCTCACAAAATAAGACAGAACAATGATAATATCAATCTGCATGTTTTGTACATAAATGCTCGCACTCACTACTTGGATACACTCAGATATTCACACTAAAGCGTTAACTCTGCACACACAATATGTACTGCATGCTACACAATGATTCAGCAGAATGTAAGTCAAATCAGGGCGGAATCAGAGACCAAAGAGACAGTGAAAACACACGGATCTTACAGGTATTGGCACTTTTATTCCATAGACTAGTAAGCTGTCAATGTTTCTTCTTCTCAAACTATGCGTCCAATCAAGAGAAAAGAAGATTAAAAACAGAATTTCATGTCAAAATAAGAGTGGCATAAATGCTTTTTTAGTGCAGTTCTGTGTCCAATGTTTTTGTGTGTGTTTTTTCCAAGCATAGAAATGTGGAAGCGTGCAGCAGTCACTGATTCCACACCTGCATACTTAAACTCAAATAATTCTATGAAAGGCACTGTTCTAACAGTTGTGTATTCAAACAAAATCATGTTTCATAACCGGTGTAAGAATTTCATAATCAGATCCTAATCTACTGTTACAATATGAATAAATAAAGGAGAGGAAAAAAAAGAAGAAAAAGTAAACAAAATTGCACAATACTGCCAAACAAAAACACCCCAAAACTTTTGTAAAGAACAACAAAATAACATAATTCTTTCATTCCACCACCTTTTGGAATTTTTCCTTCACAAAGAGTGAATTAAGTGTTTTCATGTTTCAAAAAATGGGCAGGGTATAATACAGTCAAATAAAATTCAGTCAAAGTAGACAGGATTGGAATGTTCTTTTCACTTCATCAAATTTTAGATATTTAATCTCTTAACGACCAAAACACTTTCAAAATCAAACAAAAAGTCATCATTCTGTTCCACCATCTTCTTGATGTTTCCTTCCCAAGAAGCAAACTATGTATCTCTATGCTTACAAAACTGCATGGAATATGATACAGCCAAATACATTTCAGTCAAAATTGATGGGTCTGGAATGCTAGCTTTTAATTTTAACTCTGGCAGGTGCTGTTTGCAATGTGCCTCAAATTAAGCCACAAAACCTTTTTCTAACATTCCCCCTTCTCCACCTCCTGTCCTTCCCACTCTCCCTCAAGTGTTTAGTGACAGTGGTAGAGGAGTGTCCACATAAAATGTGGACAATCTAGCTGACCAGGTGCCACAAAATCAGTAACGATAAACAGACTTCACTGACAGACAATACAAATGTCTGAATTGATTCAAACTCACATGTCAATGATCTGCGGACTAATATGAATCTGGGCCGATGTTTGAACTGTCAGATTCTTCCCAGCGTTGGTGAGTGACCACAATGATCAGTCATACAATCAGCAACACCCGGATATGTGCTTGTCAAACTACATCACCACTACTTTTTACAACAAAAATCCCAGTTTCAGGAAATTGTCTAGAGTCTAAAAATATACTGTATAATTTGGTACTGGTTATACGAAAAAAAGCTGGTAGTTAAAAGGTTAAAGGAATCTGTTGGGACTGTTTTGATCCATTCAAGCTGACTAAAATTCATTTTCAGGTGAATGATTAAAAGGTTAGTATCAGTCAAAGCGATGCTGACTAAAATTCATTTTCAGGTGAATTATTAAAAGGTTAGTATCAGTCAAAGCGATCTTTTATATTTGGTGATCATGTGCAAAGAAATATACATCAGTAAAATAAGAAAAGTTAGAACAGACTTTTTTTTTGTACATGAATGTAAACAAAAAGCCCAAAGGTTTTCAGGACAAGAGAAACAAAACCAAACACACAAATATAAAATACTTACAACCAAACATTCAACGACACAAACATGACAATGAACAAGCAACTGGCGTACTCTTGAGACAGAGACCCTGTCACAGTTTGCATAAACAAATGTACATTTCAAACACAGTTTTACAGCAGTTGAAGAGGGACTATTATGCTTACAGTTGGTGTCAGTCAACAGACTATACAGTTCAGATGCATGGATGGCCAAAGACTTGGAGAACATCATAAAAATCTTAGGGCACATCCTGACAGGGCATTGGACATGGTCAGGTAGCCCTAGGAAAGAACTGTTCATTGACATTGCAAACAATGGCAAGCCAGTACCTGACTGGACACAGGACATTGTCAGGTAAGTCTTTGAAAGAGCTGTGTTAACGAACCTCGCAAATGATGGGACACCAGTACCTGACTGGACACAGGACTTTGTCAGGTAAGTCTTGAAAGAACTGTTAATGAACCTCGCAAATGACGGGACACCAGTGTCTGACTAGACACAGGACGTTGTCAGGTAAGTCTTGAAAGAACTGTTAACGAACATCGCAAATGATGGGACACCAGTACCTGACTGGATACAGGACGTTGTCAGGTAAGTCTTTGAAAGAACTGTAGACAAACATCACAGAACTTCAATATATCAGATACCAGCCAGAGCATGGGACGTCACCAGGTAACCCTGTGAAAGAAAAAAAAGACATACAACAGATTCAAGAGCTGCAAATATAATAACACGTCAAACACAGCTGCCTTGCAGCTCTGATAAAGTTTCTGCAAGAAGGAATGATCAAAGTGGGATCTGGAACAATATGCACACACACAAAAAAATAGCAGTTCTTTAGACCAACACATTCCAAAATCACCACCTCTGGGCAGTGCTGGGGAAGAAGGGTGTGAAAATGCTCGGCAAACCGAGGGCAGCCCATGAAGACAACGCTGTGCTACGTGATGACCGTCTCCACTGTCGACATGTGGTGCTGGCGAAATCTGGCACCGATAGGAGTGCCCTTGGGGTCGAACTGAAGGTCACCATTGGTTTGGTGATCAGCACAATTCTCTGGCGGCTGGACATGAAATTCTTTGACCTGGTCACTTCGGTCGGTGTTACTCTTCTCCTGGCGCCGTGCAATGTGAACCTCGTTGGGAAACATGGACATTTGCAGGGTGCGCACGAGTAACCTGGAAAGTGTGTAATCTACGAGTCAAAGATATGATCACACATGCAAACGTACTTGATTACCCAGAGAAATATACACAAAGGAGGGAAGTACAGGGAAATAACTAGTGTGGGGGGGATAAACTAACATCTTTTTCCCCCCAGCATTTTGGATTTTTGGGATACCATTCCTAATGAAACTCTTCAAAACAGTTACTCCACTTCCATTTACTTTATTGATTCTTTTTTACTGTCCCATTTTGCATGCCCCTTAGTAGCATTACATTCACCCCATTCATTCCAGCCACCCTTTACACAGCCACACCTGGGATAGGCATATCACACCCACAGTCTATAATTTGTTCCAACTGAGAATGAAAAAATCCCAAACATGTGATCACAGTGTTACTGACTTAACCATGTTTTGAAACATTTCTTTTCAACAGAAAAGCAGGAAAAGGTGTTTTGTTTTGTTTTCTTTCACTTTTTAGTAGAAATGCAAAATTCTTTTTTTTTTTTCAAATCAGCACACAAGCACATAGACACCTAGTACGGCTTACCTGGGCAAGAGGGCGACAATGCAGGTGATCAGAACAATGCAGGAGTGGATAGGAGTGGAAATGGTGTTCTCCATGACCCAGTAGGGGTTGGCCGGGTGGTCCCAGGTGAAGAAGATGGCGTTGGAGATGATGCAGAACATCCAGAAGATGATGAAACTCAAGACCAGCATCACCCACTGAAGCCACACCTGAAAACAAGCAGAGCAGACTAATCAGTGCCATTCTTGAATGTTTTGTCATGGTTGAAGCAGGGTTTTTGCTCATCTCTCAGGTTGACAGATGAACAGACCTCTTAGCCGCTAAGCCCTTGCCGAGGGTACCCTCACACTGAAGAGAAGATGAAAGTTTCATGACCCAAAAATAAAAAATAAGTATTGTCAAACATTCCTCCTTCACTCCTTGAGATGTTATTACAGACACTGGGACAGTACCAATAACCCTGTGGTACCCATTCACTGAGCATTATGAAGACAAGAGACGGACAGAACAAATAAGGAAGCTTCCAACAAGGCAGACACCCTAAAACTTCCTCATGTACCCCCCACATCACAGCAACAACAGCAGGAGAGGTACAAACGCTAATGAATGTCTATTTACAACATACAAGTTCAATCTCAGCATGTTTTGAACATTAGTGCTAGGTGAACAGGGGCAACAACCAGCCCTACTTGCAATTGTGTGCCAATGAATGTTTCACTGTAAAAGCAAATGTTACTGTCCTTTTTCATTGTTTATTCACACTGATTTTATGACAGGATTTTTTTACATAAAAGTGTACAGGAAGTGGAAAGATACAATAAAACTTTCTGTATTCGATTACACCAGCCAGTTAGAGTGCTTCCTGTGAAATATGCACTGCTCTTGCTTTTCTCCATGACTCTTTTCCGCCATAAGTCTACGTAACTCTGCTCCAACCAGTCATCCAATACTCTCCCATCCTTCGGTCAAAATCTCTTGAAGATCCCAAAACAAAACCTTAAGTCATGTGGCAAATGTTATTTCAACTTTGCAGCCCCAGCTGTTAGGAGCTTACTGCCTCCCAACTACCGAAACCTATCCACCTGCTTTGTCTTCAACCCCACCAAAGTCCCTGTTTTTCTCAAGCAAGCAGTTTGCACATAGGTATGGACAATATGTCATGCAGCAAGTTATCACTCTGAAAATGAACAGAATAAGAATGACCAATGAGTAGTCAACCACACCATGTGAGCTCCTTTTGCATCTCTTCGGAATGAGTGCCCATGTGGCACTGGTCCACAGACGCCAGCCAACATTTTCCCATCTTTGACACCCTATGACAGGGAACAAGGCCTGCGCAGTGGACCTGAGGGGAACGCTATGTGGACCAGTAACTTTGCTGAGGCAGACGGCAGACTTTGCCGACAACACCAGATTACCCATTTATTAAGGCCAGGAATGCAGAACAAGCAAAAGACAACCAGTACAACAAACACAACTCATTATCACTATAATTATAGCAAAAGACAACCAGTACAACAAACACAACTCATTATCACTATAATTAAAGCAAAAGACGACCAGTACAAACACAACTCATTATCACTATAATTAAAGCAAAAGAACCAGTACAAACACAACTCATTATCACTATAATTAAAGCAAAAGACGACCAGTACAAACACAACTCATTATCACTATAATTAAAGCAAAAGAACCAGTACAAACACAACTCATCATCACTATAATTAAAGCAAAAGAACCAGTACAAACACAACTCATTATCACTATAATTAAAGCAAAAGACGACCAGTACAAACACAACTCATTATCACTATAATTAAAGCAAAAGAACCAGTACAAACACAACTCATTATCACTATAATTAAAGCAAAAGAACCAGTACAAACACAACTCATTATCACTATAATTAAAGCAAAAGACGACCAGTACAACAAACACAACTCACTATCACTATAATTAAAGCAAAAGACGACCAGTACAACCAACATAACTCATTATCACTATAATTAAAGCAAAAGACAACCAGTACAACAAACACAACTCATTATCACTATAATTAAAGCAAAAGACGACCAGTACAACTACAACTCATTATCACTATAAATAATTAAAGCAAAAGACGACCAGTACAACTACAACTCATTATCACTATAATTAAAGCAAAAGACGACCAGTACAACCAACATAACTCATTATCACTATAATTAAAGCAAAAGACAACCAGTACAACAAACACAACTCATTATCACTATAATTAAAGCAAAAGACGACCAGTACAACCAACATAACTCATTATCACTATAATTAAAGCAAAAGACAACCAGTACAACAAACACAACTCATTATCACTATAATTAAAGCAAAAGACGACCAGTACAACTACAACTCATTATCACTATAAATAATTAAAGCAAAAGACGACCAGTACAACTACAACTCATTATCACTATAATTAAAGCAAAAGACAACCAGTACAACAAACACAACTCATTATCACTATAATTAAAGCAAAAGACGACCAGTACAACTACAACTCATTATCACTATGATTAAAGCAAAAGACAACCAGTACAACAAACACAACTCATTATCACTATAATTATAGCAAAAGACGACCAGTACAACTACAACTCATTATCACTATAATTAAAGCAAAAGACGACCATACAACTACAACTCATTATCACTATAATTAAAGCAAAAGACAACCAGTACAACTACAACTCATTATCACTATAATTAAAGCAAAAGACAACCAGTACAACTACAACTCATTATCACTATAATTAAAGCAAAAGACGACCAGTACAACCAACACAACTCATTATCACTATGATTAAAGCAAAAGACAACCAGTACAACTACAACTCATTATCACTATAATTAAAGCAAAAGACGACAGTACAACTACAACTCATTATCACTATAAATAATTAAAGCAAAAGACAAGCAGTAGAACACATACAAATACAATTCATTATTACTAAAACTAAAACTCAAGAAAGTATGCGTAGAAAAAATAACCTTACCCATGAATTGGTTTCAATGCCAAATGTGAGTAGAATTGTGAGAATCTGGGCGACATTGATGGTAGTACCGAATTCCCATATACCCACAGCATTGCCTTGATAAGCCTGTAAAAAAACAAAGTTTGGGTGAACAAACCTTCAAGACATACAATCACCAAACCAAATACGCTTTTCTTCCGATGAAAAAAAAAAACAAACCCTGAAATGTATACACATTTGAAACCTTTAACATTTTCACATCTGAACAAAATGTGTCCTTAAAGAATTATCACCTGAAAACTTTGAAGTCCTCAGCTAAGACAGGGGGAAGTGTGTATGTGTGTGTGCAAGTGCGCGAGCGTGCATGTGTGTGTGTGTGTGTGTGCGTGCGTGCGTGTGTGTGTTTTTGTTTGATGATTTCTATTTTAAACAGTATCATATCCCAGACCAAAACAAACAAGCAACACCTCCCCCCCCCCCAAAAAAAAAAACAACAAAAACAACAACAACAAACAAACAAACAAAAACCTTTCAACAAACTGACAAATCAGGAGGAAGAATTCTTTACTTTGCGATTTACAACATGACGTTGTTACTTTTCACTCTTTAAAATGAGTTTTTTGTGTGTGTGTGTGTGAATTTCACTGTCTCTCTAACTCCTCCATACTTAGCGGTCGTCTGTTCCCTCATATTTCACTCACCAGGTGTGGAAGAAAGTAAATGATGGCACTCTGCCACAAACAGTCCATCAGTACCACTAAGTATGTCCACTGGGTGTACATCTGAAAACAATGATCATGCATGTCCGCTGTTTGTACATCTGATAAAACGATTGAATCTGTCCAATGCATGTACATCCGAAAACAATGATCAAGTATGTCCATCATGGAAACATCTGAAAATAACATTCAACTATGTCCAGAGTGTGTACATCTGAAAGCAACATTCAAGTATGTACACTAAATGTACATCTAGAAACATGCATCAAGTATGTCTAGTGTGGGTCCATTCTTTAAAAAAACAACAAACAGAACAAAACAAACCAAAACAATCAAGTATGTCCTCTGTGTGCTCATCTGAAAACCACTTTCAAGTATGTTCAGTGTGTGTAAAGCTGAAAATAACATCACGACCTCTGCAAGCAAAACACTGTGAGAAAAGAAAAGAAAAAAATCAAACGAGATAACATGTCACAACCTCTTATTGTTCGCTCTTTTTTTTTCTCTTTTCCTGTACTCCCTCCCAGGTAATTTCTCTGACACCACTCACGGCTGTTCAGAGCAAGTTACTTAGTTTTGAGTCGCAGGGGAGTTTACAGCTGCAGAGACCAAGCTGTGAATGCAGGTGAGGGAAAGGAATGTTTTCTGCAGGCCGCTCCCAGCAGCCAGCTAAACCGCACTGTATTCGGCCAACTGAATGTCATCTGTGCATAGCTGGTCTGGCAGCAATGCGTTCGGCAAGGTTGAGCGGCCATTCATGCATCCCAGGTATCCCTTATAAAACAAAAAAAGATTTAAAGGACCAATAAAAGGGCCCTACCAAATAAAACAGGACCTACCGGAATATCTTCTACTCTCTGTGTTTTTCACATTTGCTTCAGCTCTTCTTGTTTGTTGACAAGTTCCTTCTCTAAGAGGGTCACTGTTTCTGTTTATTTTGGAAGAACACACAGTTCATTTGGCTTGTCCTAGAGCCTCAAGCTGCTTTGCTGCTGGGCTTTGAGGCATAGTGCATCAGCTTCAAACAGCAACTGTTGCCATCCTTTCAGTGGCTGTCTTTCTCCTCTTGAGGGTGTGGATCTCTTCCTCACACACACACACACACTCATGCAAGCACCCAAGCACACTCACAGGCACCAGACCTGTTTACCCCTCACTTCACCTTCAGTGGTCAAGGCGACCCAAGTCATAGTTTTGGAGCTCAACTGTCAGTAGTCACAGCCACTGCATACTCTGGATCACCAACTATCCCTTTCAGTTTCCCCTTCCCCTTATCTGTTGTCCTATCCCTTACCCTTCCACCACTGCACTGCCCAGCAACTAAATATTGTGGCATCGGGTTTCAAAACCCAGGCAGGCCTTTCACACTTATTAGTCATGAGGGTTGCCTTGCTTGTAGTGTGTGTGTATGTGCGCGTGTGTGTGTGTGTGTGTGTGACGCGAGTGTGGTGTGTGTGTGTGTGTGTGTGTGGTGTGTTGTGTTGTGTGTGCGTGTGCGAGTGAGTGTGTGTGTGTGTGTGTGTGTGTGTGTGTGTGTGACACGAGTGTGTGTGTGTGTGTGTGTGTGTGTGCGAGTGTGTGTGTGTGTGTGTGTGTGTGTGTGTGTGAGTGTGTGTGTGTGTGTGTGTGTGTGTGCGAGTGTGTGTGTGCGAGTGTGTGTATGGTGTGTGTGAAAGGGAGTGTGTGTGTGTGTGTGTGTGTGTGGGGTGTGTGTGTGTGTTTTGTGTTGTGAGCGAGTGTGGTGTGTGTGTGCGTGTGTGTGTGTGTGTGTGCGAGTGAGTGTGTGTGTGTGTATGTGTGTGTGGGGTGTGTGTGAGCGAGTGTGTGTGTATGTGTGTGTGTGTGTATGTGTGTGTGTGTGTGTGCGTGGTAAATTGAGCGAGTGTGTGTGTTTGTGTGTGAAAGGGATGTGTGTGTGTGTGTGTGTGTGTGTGTTTTGTGTGTGTGTGGTGTGTGTGTGTGTGAGCGAGTATGTGTGTGTGTGTGTGTGTGTGTGGTGAAAGGGATGGAACCAGCATGCATGTCTGACAGAAGGGGGCATAATCAGAACAAGCTTATCTACTGTTTTACTTCCCTTGCCTGGGCTGTCACTATCGACCTTTTTTTTGGTCCCCCCCCTCCCTCCCCTCTCCATGGTTCGAGATTGTATGACCGTAGGACAAAAATTAACAGACCATTTCCGTGGAAACTATTCATGATTCTGTTGAGGTACACAGGTCTGACACACCACACACACAGGTCTTTATCAGATGTGCTTGGAGTGGACGCTGAAACATGTGTCGGTTTAGGTTGTCGAGTTGGCTGTGAATCATGACTCTGGGGCTGTGTTGAACGACCAGCGAAAAAATCAGCAACACTGCATCTACTGTCACTTTGATGCTGTTTCTCTTTCTTCTGATGCTTCACACTTTTTGCGTGTTGCTTTAGCATGGATTCTCCCATTGAGGCGATGTTTACGGAGCAATGGCAAAACGCACAGCGCGCTACATGTTTGTCGCTCAGAACTTCCGCACCCAGTCCTTGTAATCCTTGTCTCTCAGCCTACGATCTTGAAAAGAACATTTGCCTGGCATTGTGGACGAAAAACTGGGCTTAAAATTTTCAGCAGGTAAACACGTGTGAACGATGCAAGATGGCGCCTGGAAGTATCGTCAAATCTCGAACGCGAGACTTGCGAGGAAATGGCTGCGAGAAGCATCGTCTGCTTGCGCGACCCGACAGAAAAGCCGATCTTTTGATTTCATACCTGAAGTTCTTTTTTTCTCTTCCGCAACCGAAAATATTCTTTTGTATCGCAAAATTAAAAGACTTTAACTGACCAAATTGCATTTTAAAAGGCCCTTGACAAAATATTAAAGGACCTCTTGGTCAAATTAAAGTACTTTAAAGGCCTTTTCTGAAAATTCTAAATATAAGGACTTTAAAGGACTTCAAAGGACCCTACGACCCATGCCATTACAAATGGGGCTGTAGGTTTGATAATTAGTTATTGTCATGAAAAATGTGATATATCTGCACTATTGAGATGACTGAATTGGCGAATTCCCAACAATTCTTTTAATACCAAACTCGACTGGGTTTATTTTCTTGTAGATAACATAATGTCTTTAGTTTTACAGCAACTTTTTTTCCTCCCCACACTTTCGTTTGGTTGCATTTACTACTCTTCGCTGGCTGCTCTGGGGGTGCTATTGGATTCTTTTTTGCACCCAGGTGGTGAGAACACACAGTATTATGGACTGTGGTGTGTCTCTATTTGACGCCGGGAGCGCAGACACAACCAGCCGTGTCTCCCTATGAGTCCCGATCCAGCGGGCGAAAGGCCTCGGAGCAGGCAATACAAATATATCTGCCTTCAAAAGGAATTGCGATGGTTCCCTTATGCAGCTAGTGAAGAGTTTTCATATCTGTAACATTTTTTTTTTTTAAAAATTTAAATTTCATTTTCCCCGTTTCTCCATCTTCAAACTCCCCTCCTCTCAAGTCAAATCTTTGCCAGACAGTTGTTGGCCTGCGCTTGTTTTTTCCCCCACTATTAGATTGTTCGTCTATGTATTTTGTCTGGACTTTATTCAAGTTTAAAAGGCTGTGCCAGTCTTGAATAAAAGTTACTCTGTGTTAGGTTCCTTATGGGAGCAAAACATACCCACTTGTTTACTGTTTATCGTTTACTGTTTCCTACCTCATTTCATTTCAGATTTTTATATAATATATATATAAACTTTTCCCCCCTCCAACACTTATTTCTTACCTCCCCTCGCTGGCATGGCTTAAAGAGGATAGGGTAGGCGATCAGTGTATCTGCAGACAGGTCTTTGTCGAACACACCATTGATGAGGGGAGGCAGAGCTACAAAGGCCACATGCTGCATGGTCAGATAGAGGCTGTCAATCATCAAGGAGCCGGAGAATCCACTGAAGATTTGGTACCAGAACAGCACGAAGACCGACAGCTGGAAAACAAGATATTTACTCTGCATGTAAAAATATGGGTAGGTAGTCACAAACATAAGGATCTTTTTTTCTGTCTCACATTCTGCGGCCCGTTAACAGGATTATTCCCATACTATTTCATTCCAGCCAACCCATTACAGATACACCTAGGCATGTCACACCAGAGCCCTAACACTGGAAGTCCAGCAATTACTGTCGGGTTGCCGTGAAACAACACACCATGAAAGACACAGAACTGTTGCTGTGTCACTTTAGTCACGTTCATCAGCGCTCCTTCTGATCTAACAAATGCAAGACACAGTTAACCAAGCCCAGCACTGACCAAGCTCAGCACCATTTCACCACAGCAAGCATAGCTATTTGTTCACTAGCAGACCAGTGCAAAGACACACACAATATGCACACACACTCACACACACACACGCATACTGTCTCCTCTCTCTTCTCCCACCCTTCCCTCTCTCTCTCTCTCTTTGTTTTTGTCTCTGTCATGCACACCCTAAAAACATCTCACCAGACTTTTGTAGAACATGATGGCAGCAAACTTGGCCAGGCGGTCATAGCACCAGTGACCATGCACCAGCATCAAACGTTCCAGGAACCTGAAGCGAGCGATGGCAAAGTCAGATGCCATGACGGCCTGCATGCCTTCCTGCCCTGAGATTCCAACGCCGATGTCGGCAGTCTGGATCATGCTGACGTCATTGGCACCATCACCTGAAAAACCGGTCAGCTTCCTACTTTACAATAAAAACAGGAGAGGGAAAAACAGTCCTTGCATTCTGTAGTGCATGTAGATTAAAAAAATCAGTTCAAATGCACAAAACAAAAGGAGACATCCTTGCATAAAAAAAAACAGCCTACTGCTCAAGATGCCTGTGTGAAAACAGAGTGAACTCAAATCCACAAAAGGTGATCATTAAGAGAAAAAAAAATACTCCATATCCTTTCAAACTTGATAAATGTCCTCATGAATTGTCTTACACAAATGGGCTTGCAGTATGCGTATGTACACACCACACACACACAAAGATCACTTGTTAAATTACTTCTTCACGCATGCATGCACACACCACACACACACACACACACACACACACACACACACACAAACACACATATCATCTTACATCTTCTTTTTGTGGAAAGAAACAAACCTCTCACTCTTGAACAATATGAACAAAAAATCCCGATTTAAGATGGAGATTTGTACTCCAGGAACAATGAGCCCATGTACATTTTTAACATCAATGAAGACAGTAACAAATGCAATACTCACCTATGGCTAGCGTCATCTTTTTCAAGTTATTGCGGACTAACTTGACAACATTACTCTGAAAATCATTGAAAAAAAAAGATTAATGGGCAAAAAAATGAAATGCTGAACATGCAAAAACAAATCATGCACTTTTAAATCATGAAAAAATCAAGCAGATAAACAACCAAAAAGAGAACCAAAAATCCCTTTAATATGAGTCACTCACTGCTATCCAAACAAAATGCTTTCTGATGAGTATTGTGAATGTCTGATACTGTACTGGTTTCACCTAGAAATGTTACATGTACAATGAGAACTGAAACAAAAAAATCCAGTTAACACAAGTTTCAGGATATCTTCCATTGTTCACATAAACTTGAACTAACAAAAAAACAAAAAACAAAAAAAAAGAAACGCTAACCAAAAAAGTATGTTACAGTTGGAACAAATGACACATGAACGCGAAAAAAGCTGAAAAGGAAAAGATGATCCCAGTGTACATTCACCTATCCATAATGCCTCACAACCAGGATTGTGTCAAAATCTCAAATGAAGTTCAAATTCTAGTGTTGACTTCCAATCACAGTAAAGAATGAAACATTCATTAAAATCATGGAGCCACAGTATCTTTACACCACTCTGACTGAATGAATGGTACATACCCTTGACTATAAAGCTCAATGCTAAATGCTCGCCTTTCTAATCTGCTTGAGACAATTTTCATGACATTTTACAATTACACAGTACTTGTATGCAACATCACATCAGCTCTCACTACTGTCAAAACGAGCCAGGAAATTTGTTTTCCCAATCTTTGTATGATTGTCATTTATCTGACAACTTGGAGTGGCCAATAGCTTGATTTGATGAAAAGATAACTGCATTCCCTCAGCAACAAAGAAGAAAACTCAACACAACAGCCACCTTGAAAACAACAAATCAATACAGAGATAACAATTTTGCCATCGTAACTTCTCTTGCCTATCTTGTCAGGAAAGGTTTCACACAAAAATGAGAGTGAGACCTGATTAAACGCATTAAAGATTATTGACATACTTCTTGACAAATAGCAAAACAGCTTACCAAAATAATTACTTTTTAAACAGTTTTGTAACTTCTCTGTTTCAGTTGGGAGCTGGAAGTTTACTTACTGTTGACTAAAATTTTGATAGTGAAGACAGTGCTTTAGCTTTACAAAATATAAAATCTCCAACCAGCCATTGTACCAAATCTGAAACCACGCTGTTTGTAACCCTTGCGTCTCTATCAACAACCACCTCTCAATTTGAAACTCAGTTTTCAAATGGGGCAAAGGTGAGGTAAGTGCAAGACGGTTGCAAGGTGTATCTAAGAGTCTAGGAAGAGGGTGAGGAGCAAATACTATCACCTGTTTACAGCATCTTCGTTTTCATCTGGGATCTAAACCCCTACCCCGCCCCCCCCCCCCCACCCCGCCCCTCCCTAACCTGTTGCTGAATAAGTTATGTTCTTTATAAACTAGACACCAACCCGTCTTCACTACACTGTAACATACCATCTTTGAACCTACACTGTACACTTATGACATCACTACCTCTTCTTACACTCAGTTCACAATCCTTACCTACTCTCTTCACCTATCACTGTTCATTTATCCTTCTACCTCTTCTTACCTACACTGTTCACTTATCCTACCCTACCTCTTCTTTACCTTTCCTGTTCACTTTCACATACTCCTCCCTACCTCTTCTTTACCTATCACTGTCACTTTATCCTTCCCTACCTCTTCTTCACCTATCACTGTTCACTTATCCTTCCCTACCTCTTCTTCACCTATCACTGTTCACTTTATCCTTCCCTACCTCTTCTTCACCTATCACTGTTCACTTTATCCTTCCCTACCTCTTCTTCACCTATCACTGTTCACTTTATCCTTCCCTACCTCTTCTTCACCTATCACTGTTCACTTTTATCCTTCCCTACCTCTTCTTCACCTATCACTGTTCACTTTATCCTTCCCTACCTCTTCTTCACCTATCACTGTTCACAGTATCCTCCCTGACTCCTCTTCCCCTCAAACCAAACTCACCTTTGCAGAGGAGTCGCACGACAGCAGACCACTGACTGACACTTCTGGCTGAGGGCCAGAAATAGTTTCTCGCCTCTGGAGTCAGCGCCCAGTTCAGCGTCTGCCCGTCGATCACCATTGGCGTACGATTTCTCTTTTCTTGGCGAGGCGGTATCACTGCTGCATGGTCTGGAGAGTTGGGTTCATGCTTTCTGCCTGTTCACTTGACGAGCCTGGAGTTGGGAGCCAGCACTCTCGTGGAGTTGGCTGAGGTGGTAGACCATGAGGTCGATAGTGGCCTCCTAGATGTGAAAGAGTGAGAACAGTTTAGAGTGTTCCTCTTTCTTTTCTTTTTTTTAAATTTTGCTGTCACAGTCATTTTCAGCATTTGTTTGAAAAAGATATGCATTTAGTCTATGCTGCTAAGAATTCTTTTCAATATGAAAAACAAGAAGAAGAAAACCAATATGACTGAAACATTACAATTCAATAACACATGTACGTAACAGTTTAAATCACTACATGCCATTAAAAAGGTGGAAAGTGAGGTGCTATTAGTTTGAAACTTTTGAAAGATAACATGTAAATAAAACTTTCACATATGGAGTATCATTTTGATAAAGCATCATTTTATGTTAACACTAGGAGATCCTGAAGGGCACACCCTTTCCTATAAGCTTTCTGATGAGCTGAAACATCATCTCCAGCAATACCTCCTTCACTCAATCCTGAAGTAAAAAAAGCCTGAAGTTAAAGACTTTTTTTTTCCTTCAACTGCTGCCATCATCTTCGTGAGTTTTCATAAATTCAACTCAAACTTTAACATTCAGACAAAAACAGGCAAGCGCACATGATCACACGCTTACACATGCATATGAATGCGCACATACTTACACATGCATATGAATGCACACATACTTACACATGCATATGAATGCGCACATACTTAAACATGCATATGAATGCACACATGCTTACACATGCATATGAATGCGCACATACTTACACATGCATATGAATGCACACATACTTACACATGCATATGAATGCACACATGCTTACACATGCATATGAATGCACACATGCTTACACATGCATATGAATGCACACATGCTTACACATGCATATGAATGCACACATGCTTACACATGCATATGAATGCACACATGCTTACACATGCATATGAATGCACACATACTTACACATGCATATGAATGCACACATGCTTACACATGCATATGAATGCACACATACTTACACATGCATATGAATGCACACATACTTACAAATATGCATGCACAAGTATGCTCTCTCTCTCACACACACATGTATACACACACACACACGCACACACACACACACACACACACACACACACACACACACACACACACACACAACACACAAATAGACATACATACATACATACATACATGGAAACACATACAAAAGTTTTACCTTGCTATGAGCATTGATGGGGATAACCACTTGTTCCTTGCTGATCAGTTTGGAGGCATAGGCTATTTGTATAGCTGTCTCCTGGAGAAAACATAGAGAGCATTTTACAATCTCTGGAACTCAATTATATATGGTTTCAAACACTTGCCTCTGCAAGCAGACATCTGTACAATGTATTTATGTAAGCATACAAAGGTGTGTGCGTTTGTGAGTGTAAAATTGTGCATATATATATATATATATATATATATATATATAATATATATATATATATATATATATATATATATAATAATAGATTGGCACGGGATCTGAGGAGAGGGAGGACCTCGAAACAAGTTTGTCATCCCGGTTTTAAGATTTACTTTTAATCATTATATATATATATATATATATGTCTATTTGTGTGTGTGTGTGTGTCTCCCTACCAAATACCCCCTACCCCTTTTGACTCCTTCACCCCCACATACCTGTTTGTCACCAGTCACACACCCACACCTTGATGCCTGCCTCTCTCAATTTAGCAATGGTGTCTGGAACTCCCTCTTGAAGCTTGTCCTCTATTCCTGTTGCTCCTGAACAACGTAAAAAACAAGTTTACATGATTGTCAGGAGGTGGAATTTGAGCTTGTACGAGGTAGAGAGATCCACATACAGACCCAACTGGAGGACAGACCAGCACAGAGAGACAGGGGGAAAAGACAGACATACAGACCAAAGTCTGGCAAGCACAGCCACACATACAAATACACAGCATCAAGTGGATGCCTGGCGGCCCTTTTTGACATGATTGTGAGTTTGTCAATCAATATTGTTACCAACACCACAACAATTATTCATTTCCCCCATAAACGATGTAAGCTCTGTCCTTCACTTTGCTGACTTATATGATTGTCATCTTAATCAAAGAAACACCTTCTTTTTTTATCTTTTCTTTCTTTTGTACTCCCAGTTCTTACAGAACAGGGAGTACTTTACAATACGAACGAAGAAATGTTGTCTGTCTGTCTGTCCGTGGTCAAGATGTGTTCCACTCGCTCCAGACAAAACTTCTGGGCTGATCTTTCTGAAAATTTGTAGGTATGTTCATTATGGGTCATGGATGATGCCCGATGTTTCATTTTACTAGAATAGCTGTTACTATTGGCTATAACAGCCCAAAACAGTTTTTTGTCTTTATGGAATATCTCTTGACATGTACAACAAATACATTACGACGCATGCTTGATTGTGACGTCAAAAACATTATGACGCATGCTCGACTGTGACGTATATCAGGAAATTAAACTGGGTGTACGTTTATATGCTTTGCATATTGTTTGCTTTCACATCCACCTACCCCTTGAGGCACTATCAATATCAGACATCATCAGGCTACCCACAAGAGGAAACACTGCACTGTTGCCAAGCCACTTTGGTGGTGTTCAGCTGTGCTTGTTCTCATCTCTTGGACACGGTTCACAGTTCACAAAGCCCCCGACTAATGATAATGTATGCTCAGCTGTGGTGCCAGTGTGAGATATCCTCCCAAGCTCCTCATTCTGGCTGCTCCCTACACAGCCACACCAAGATGTACTCTGACCCATTCTCAGCACCAGCATCACACAGAGAACTAGTAATGTCAGGCGCCATAAAGCTACGCTCCGGAGAAGATACTGCTCTGTTACCAAGTCACTTCGGTGGCATTTTGTTTGAGCCTGTTCTGATCAGACAGATGCAGGACACAGTCTGCAAAGCCCCCTGACCAACGATGATAATTGATCATTTGCAGCGCCTGCAGGAGATAACTAGTATCCCCCTCCTTAAGGGATGGCCACCACATCCTGAAACAACCCTTGCCTTCTAGTCTTGAGCTAATTCAAGAATAAGCCTTTGGTAAATCAGGCTTCACTTTAATCTGACTGCTGTACAAAATAATTTACTTACTCAATTCACTAATAAACCCAAAAAAAAAAAAGTTTTCAGAATTTTTTTTTGTTTGTGGAAGGATCCTGTATGGCTAATAAAACTTTTTTTGTGTTTGCTCTTCCTTGATCGTCTCATTTGTCTCTGTGTTTGTCATTACCATCATCATTATCTTCAATTACCTAGCAGCTCCAGGTTTTGCTCGATGCGGCAGGCAGAATCTTTCATTGCTGAATCTCTGTCATCCATGGCTGCTTCTGCTTTCTTGTGTTGTTCCAGCCATTCTGTGTACACTTCCTTTGACAGTACCTGACAACAAAAAGTGTCATGGTCATAACATGTGTGTAAGATAGGATCTCAGGTGCGAGTGTGTGTTTGTGTGTGTGCTTGTGCGTGGTGTGTGTGTGTGTGTGTTGTGTGTGTGTGTGTGTGTGCGTGTGTGTGTGTGTGTGTGTGTGTGTGTGTGTGTGTGTGTGTGCGTGCGTGCGTGCGTGCGTGCGTGCGTGCGTGCGTGCGTGCGGGTGCGTGCGTGCGTGTGTTGTGTGAGTGTGTTTGCGTGTGTGTGTGAGTATGTGTGTGTGTGTGTGTGTGTGTGTGTGTGTGTGGTGTGTGTGTGTGTGTGTGTGTGTGTGTGTGTACGGATATGGTGTAGCATATACAGGCTAGTCTGCACACAGTAATGTCTACGTGATGAAACTTACACTGAAATTGAAATTGTATGTGTATCATGCATCTGGAGGTATGCGTGCGTGCGTGCGTGCGTGCGTGTGTGTGTGTGTGTGTGTGTGTGAGAGAGAGAGAGAGAGAGAGAGAGGAGAAGAGACAGAGACAGAGAGTGCATGCACTAAAGTAATACATATATATGACACGTGTATATATCATATGTACAGGAGAATGGCACATCTGTTTCATTTTCTCGCTATCCTCTTCTATTTCTTGCAGCCATGATATGACCCCTTGTGGTTGGCTGGGCCCAAAACAACATTAAATGAAATAAAATGAAATGAAATGCTTTTTTTAATTTCCTTTTTTTTTTCTCCTTATAATAATCATCTCAACTTTTGGTCAAACTCAGCAATTTAGGATTTTGTTTGATCCCTCTCCTGCCCTCTGCCCCCCCCCCCCCCCCCCCCCCCCCCTTCCCCTCCCTCCCGAAAACGACATTTGACCAAAAATATTTATCTGGATGAACTTGTGCAATAGCAGCAACAGGCAAACATTAAGGAATATTTGCCCCAGCCATTCCCACTGCTGCAGTCTCAAGACAGTGATGTATGAATATGAAATAATACTTCTGCTGTCACTGCATAATTTGTGAAAGTGTGGGGCATTTACTTACCCGTCTGGCCATGCAAAGTATGCGGAGACCTCTGAGAGCATAGGAATCCATATGTTTTTCTGTTTCTGTCTTTATCCGCATCTCCTCTGCGTCATCTGTTGAAAACATTCAATTTATTTCTCCTGGTGTGGTGTGGTGTGGTGTGGTGTGGTGTGTGTGTGTGTGTGTGTGTGTGTGTGAGTGTGTGTGTGTGTGAGAGAAAGAGGGAGGGAGAGAGTGTGTGTGTGTGTGTGTGTATATGCATGCGTGTGCGCGTGCGTGTTGTGTATGTGTGTGTGTGTGTGCGTGTGCACGCGCGACTGTGTGACAGCATCATGTTTCCGTCTACTTGTACTTGCGAGTTTGTTTATCAGTATTTGGAAACAAACAGCGGAAAATGAGCTGGGAGAAGGAACAGAAGAGAAGATGGGATAAAGGTGAGGATTTAAGGCAAAGAATAGCAATGGAGTAGAGACAGGACTGGGGGTGAAAGGGGTGGGTGGGATGGAGGGTTTTGAAAGAATAAGGACAAATAAATTGAGCTCTCAAAGAGTCCATTAAATAGTCAGCATCCCAATTATCATTGTTAACCCTTTGTACTCAGTTTCTCTGACTGCAAACTTCCCCTAGATTTCAGATTCTTTTACAGGTTTCAGCCTAAAAATGGGTATGTGTGATTATTAACTTATGGGGAATGTATGTGAACCGCTAGGAGAAAGAAAATTGGCAGACAGTTTCAGAAGAGCATGCACTTCACTTTGAAATCTATTTTGTCTGTCTTAGAGATATAAGTCGTGTCACTGTCACCAAATTGTCACCAGACACGTGACATTTTATGATGACAATCAAGTTTACAGCATGCAAGCATGCGCAGTCACCATCCTGATGCAGGCTGTTAGTGTAAGATGAAACCTGAGGCCTACCTGACGTAAACCATCTGCTGCCTGGCAGTACAGGTCCCACTGGTTGTCCCACCAATGTCATACAAAACTTGTCACATGTCACACACAATACTATAAAAGAGGGTCAGGTGCGCCCTTTGCAGCTTGTTTTTGTCTTGTATACCTGTTTCTTTCATCAGTAGCAGTCTTAAAAAACAAAGAGGAACAAACAAAACGAAAAAAAACAAGTGGTGTAGCAGTGTCAGGTAACGAGTGAGCCGGCCCAGTGGGTTCCTGAAACTGATGCACCCCTGCCGTGCCGTGTGTCGCGGGCCGCCATTTTGTCTGAAGCGCTGCCAGTGGAACATTGTATTCCGGGTCGCTTTGCACTTCACCGTCTTCTTCAACACTACTACCTACTTCTATATCACTTTCATTCTCCATTTTTCTTTCAAATGTCTCCACTTCTACAATAATTTTATCTAACTCCTCTTGCGAGTGGTCGACCATCTCGTCGTCGTTCGTAGCAGACGCGAAAGCCGCCATTGTGAAAGTCGGTCGGTTTCATTCACAAACTTACTTGCTGTGTTTGCCCCTTTTCCCAATGAACACGCGCGGTTCCATCACCCCAAAATAGTGCCAACACATGATTGGACCATGCCTGAGTCTTCCTAGTTACTGTCTGTGACTCTGCGTGTCTACACACGTGATAACTGCGTGATGGAAAATTCCTACGGACAGATCCCGGTAGCTCCCGGTACGGGAAGAACAGGCGCCTGAAGTTAACTCCCGGATTCTCCCGTTGCAAGTATAAGAGGGTTAAAACACACACACACAAACACAACACCACACACACACACACACACACACACACACACACACACACACACAAGCCATTTCCAACTATCAAGCTTAATTTACATTTCAAAACAACAGAAGGATTATTGCGGCCTGTCTGTATATGCTATAATTCATTCGACTTCAAACAACAGAACTGTAGTCATGATGCATGCATGAATATACACACACTCTGTCGGCAGAATGAATCCCTCTCATCTCCCTGCTGTTTTAGTGAAGGCCTGGAAACTGAAATGTTCAAGCTACTCTGGGATGTGTATGTACTATACCACAAGAGGATGAGTTACCTCCCATTAAATTTCATAGGCATTCCTGTCATGCTAGAGTATGGCATTCATTTGATCATAAGCACAGAACACTTAAAAAAAAATTAATTTATCAAAACACACCCATACTGTCAACAAATCTAAATGATAAAAACGCTAAAAAATTTCAAATTAATCAAGCACGCATTTATAAAATCTCACAAAATCCCAGCTAACAAAACGGATGCCAAAAATGCCAAATCATTCTATTTCATGTTCTTCATTTTAACAAATTTTTAAAGGTATATATAAGACTCCGCAAAAAAAAAAAACGTAAGCAAATGAATCACAAGACAAAACACGATGCCTTTTGACCTCTTAGGTCTTCTTCAGGCAAGATACACAACACTCAGGTCAACGAAAATGAATGAGCAATCACTTATCTTCATCCAAGAATATCCAACTTGCACCGAATTGGATGAAGGTAAGTGATTGCTCGTTAATTTACATTGTCCTGAGTGTTGTGTATCTTGCCTGAAGAAGACCTTAGAGGTCGAAACGCGTTGTTTTTTGTCTTGTGATTCATTTGTCTTTGTTTTTCAGCCGAGCCTTAAAAATGTTTTAAAAATTTGTATAGATTTCTGCCTGCAATTGCCTCACTTTGCAACTAGATCATTCATTTTAGTTTAGTTTACAAGTTGCATGAGCAAAGCGTAGAAGAAACAAAAAACAACAACAGAAACCAAGACAACGTACCTTTGTATCGTTTATGCAGGACACTGAGAACAGCGCTGTCTGCTCCTTTGACCAGCAGGATGATCTCCTTGGACAGGGGGTGCTGGACAATGATGGACATTCGCTTGCGAGTGGCGTCAAACTGCAGGACGTTCAGCACAGCAAACTCCACCTCACCTTCAGCTGTGCAGTGAGGAAGAAAACATCAATGACATTAAAAAAAGAAATGTTCGTTGTTCCTGTTAGTGGCAAAGAAAAAATCTAATCCTTTCCAACCACCTGCTGTGGCGCTGGTTAGCACTGCAGGCTCCGTGCCTTGAGGTCCTGGGTTTCAGTCCCACAAAAGCATGCTTTGTGGGCTTCTCTTCCGTCTCCTGCTAGCTCCTTTCCACAGCTGCTCAGTGTGCTAATGGTTCATAAGTGAAGCCCAGAACCTAAAAGTGGAGATTTTTTATTCACTCAAGTCACCCTCCTTGCTGGTAAGTTTGCTTTTCTACACTACAGTCATGCCTAGCATTTACATTTATATAAGTCCACAGATGAAAACGTCAGCTTAACCTTTACCAGCCGTGTCAGCCAATAGTGGCTGATGGGATTTCTTTCCCTTGTGCCGCGTCATCCAAGGCTGGATGACAGACAGACAGTACATTCTGCCATGTCATCCACTACTGGCTGACAAGAACATAAAAAATTCCTACACTTTCCATAAAATGATCCAAGGGAAATAAGCTCTGTAACTAGTCTTGGGGATGTCGTAGCGAGTTGTAGACCATACTTTCACTGCTCTGTCGTGAACTTGGCTGACCCCAGGAGCTTTGAAACAAAGAAACTGGTGGCACTGGGCTTTCCCGCTAAGCACGCGTGGCACGTATTTCCTGCGCCAGAAAAAATGTCGTCAGGCGAAGGGGTTGTAGCGATTTCTCGCTCAATGAAGCGCTTAAAATCATATTACAAAGTGGATCTGGTGATGAGGTGAGTGACAGAGAGATAGAAAACTATGAACGAGAAGAGGAAAGTGAATTGTTTGAAGATGTAGCCATCCCTTCATCTTCTGATTTGGTGTTGTAAAAGAACGGAAAGAATGTAAACAAAGCATTTTTTTTTACTTGTCAGACATGTTTCTCAGCGCACAGTCGTGTATACACACACTGAAAGCAAATGATTCGAAATTACTATGTTCGATTAGTTGAGTGTTTGTTCTTTCCTGTGACACCTAACACAACACTGTCAGTTGTTGTCTAGCTACTGTAAAAATAAATTAAAAAGTGGCCAAATATGCGCGTCGGCAGGGCCTGAGCGTTATGTGAGAGCGTGCGTCAGCAGGGAATCGTGCCGTCCGTGCCGCTCTCACCTACATAGTATTAACACACTGGTATTAACTCACATCAGTGCATGCAAGCACACACATATGCCAGACCTGTTTACTCTGTAATTGCTATTGGCATGCCTTTTCAACAAAAATCAGTGTATTTTCTACAAAGAATGTGCACAAATCTTCCAAATCTTTTTCGTAAAAATGAGAGGGTGTTGGGGAAGAAGGGAGGGTGGTTCTTTTGCATCCACCATCACACACTGATGCAGCAGAAGGTATAGAGGTAACTGACCCTGTGGCAGTAACAACAGGTTCTTCCAACACACATTACTTTCAACCTGATTCATCAACATACTTTAGCACAAATTCATGCCCTGTCACCACCCCTTTCCTAGGTTTAAGCACATTGTTGAAGAAGCACACACAGCCAGACATGATTTAGTGCAAGAGGGTTAGTGAGAGATGTCACTCTTTGGTCAGAGCTCACCAAGATAATACCATGGTAAAGCTCTGTGAGTGCAATTACTGCTAAAAAATTTCATCTCTAGATTTTCTCATCGTCCTTTTTTTCTTTTTAGTTTGTTGTACTAGTAGTTCTTTCACCGATCATGAGTAAAAATACAGCAAAGTCGTATGGGTAAACAAGTCTGATATGCCCACACTCTTACAGCATCAAAAGTTTTACAATACATTAAAAAAAAAGTTGTAAATATTTACAGGTGCTACATTGCACACTAACCTAGCTACAGGTTCAAAATATTTTACATCAATAGATTAGAAGACTGTTTACCTGGCAACCAAACTATGACTTTCTCAGGGGATCGTTTCAAAAGTCGACAACCATACGTGCTTGCTGCCTTCACCAATGCAACTCATCAGGACTTTCTGCCTCGTAACGAGTCCTATGAAAATTGTCTGACAGGTATGATGACCCCAAAGTGCTGCCCTCAGAAGGGGCGTAATCCCCGAGATCACTTGAAAGGGAGAGTCGGGAGCGGTTGAGGGATGTGCGGGAGTTTGGAGTGCTGTTCATCTGCAGGCGATTGTACTGGTCCATGGGCTCACTGGGATGGTCAGGGTTCTTGGCGAAGTATGGTTCAGCAAGGAATCCGCTTTCGTCCATCTGAAGTTCATGAAAAAAGAAAGATCATTACAATACTGTAAGGTAGATTTTTTCATGACATAATTTACTATTACTGAACAGTTTGCCTGTTTCAGCTGCTGGTCAATAGTACATTTTGTAGCAAATTTAAAATCTACCTAACCCATCTACTGATCTAGTCTGAAATTTAAATTTTCAGATGAGCTGACTAACATTACAAGTTCCACACAAAATTTGAATCAAATTAATTCAATTTAACTTCTGTATGAATTGTTTCTGTTTCAGATATCAAAACTTCTGTACAAATCATGTCTGTTTTGGATGAATCGACAAACATTTAAATCTGTATACAAATTCCTCTGTTTCAGATGAAAGAAGCTTCTGCCAGCACTTAACTAACATTGTGATGACCTCTCCCCCACCTATCTAGCTCCTACCTCCATACCCTGAAAATCGCAGGTGAATTAAACCTCTTCAATACCATTCAGACATGCCTACCCTAAAATCTTACTATCAGGAACAGACGTTATAAAAATCAGGAACAAATTGAAAATTTCAAAAATTTTCAGGAACACTCAACCTTCCTTTTGTGGACACAACCGCGCGTGTGTAGGTTCACACACACACACACATTCACACACACAAACACCATAACAATTCTGCAAAACCCCTCTCTTTAAGGCAGAAAAAACAACTTACCTTTATTTACACTATGTACATTGCATGTCATGCATGGTTTTCACTGTGCAGACTTCAGAGACCTGTAGTAGGCACTCTTCAGGTCTGCATAGTCCGAGGTCTTGTATTGTTTTCGCCGCTATTTCTTTTATAATGGCTGTCCCCTTACTCCTGCCACACTGAAACTTCTTTGCCACATCAGTCTTTAAACATCAGTTTGAACGCTTTTGTAAAAGTATCCAAAATGGTGAAAGGCAGATTCAGTTCAGCAACAAGGTCGATGAGCATTACTTCGGCACGAATCACTTCATCTGTTGATTCTGCTTTGCTGGTCGACGAACTGGTGAAAAATCCAGAAATCTTGCGAGTGTGACCACAAGATATCTCAAAGTCCTTGTGTATTTTGGATTCGACATGTCGACGACAGTCATCTTGGCCGCCATGTGCGATGGAGAACTCGCACTGGCAAACCGTGCACCAGCAAAAGTTTTCCCCTTTCCGTCCTTCTTGTAAACATGACCACCTCTCACTGTATTGTTTACGAAAGGTTTGCCGACGGCGATCTTGTTTTTTTCGCGGCTGCCGCTGGGGTCCATTTTGAGGTTCATCATCATCTGTCTCGCACACTCGCTTCGCAGTCTTCATGCTAGCCATGTTTGATAGTCGAGCGCGCTTTGTCTGAATCTCGGCTCCGTTCGGTATGTTTCGTCGACGGATATGGCAGTGTGAGCATGCGCACTGCGCTTCAATTCAAGCGTCCTAACCGTCATCCGGTTTGTCCCTCTGTGAAAAATTGTCCACTCGTTTGATTTCGTTTTTTTTTTTTTTTTTTTTTTCCGGAACACGCGATCCCTGACCGTAACGTCCGGAACAAACCTCGATTTTTATGTTTTTCCGTAACAAATACGGCTATTCCGGTACGGTAGGCATGTCTGACCATTCCATCCTTTTCCATACATCCTCCGCCACTAGTTAACTAATAACCCGTTCTCATCTGCATGTCAAAGGTGAGATTATATTTTGTTTGCGCAGAGATCATTTGGAAGGCTTGCACCTAAAGACATGGCATTTAGCAACCTCTACTGAAGCAGAAGTGTTGCCATTTCAAAGTGCTTCCATTCCAAATGCAAAAGTTTTACAATATTTTTCAGCTCATGCTGAATGCGACAACAAATGACTATGATAAAGCACTGTCCATTTAACACAACTGTGAACACTGCAGCAGCACATGTGCCTCTGATTTGATAATAACGATGGCACCAACAATGGTGTACACTGTACAGATATGTTCATGATCATTCCAAACTTCAATGCCATTTGTGAGCTGACAAAAAAGCAGGTAGTCAACATCAAAATGTCAGAAAGGATTCTTGTTTTCCAGACAACTTGTGAGTGACAACAATGATCGGTTACAGACATCATAAACATACAATTAGAAACATGTACAGCAAACTACATCCACTTTCAGATGTTCATACAAAATTTGGTGCAATTTGGACATTTCTTGCAGATTTTTTTTGACATTTTTTAAAAACAGCACCCCTTTTTCACATTGCATACATAAGTTCCTTTGGCGCTCTACAAGATTTAATGCTTATTTATGTAAACATTATGTCAGAAGAAGATGGTAGTTTTAGAGTGGCTATTTTTCCCCGTTACCATTCTGATTGCATATGTTTGCACATACAATTCATTTTCCATGCGAGAGTAGTAAATGAAATGTCTTTTCCTTCTGGGTAATGGCAAAAAGGAAGCAGCGAAACGTTCTGATATCTGATGGCTGAACTTCAAACTTACTTTGTCTTCATGGGGATGATGGGAGACAACTACAGTGTTGCAGACGGCCATCAGGAGGAAAAACTCTTGCACACGCTTCACATGAGGAGGTATCGTCAGCTCCACACTGTCCAGACTGCGCAGACACATGTTGGACAACTCTCTCTGCAGTGCCGGCTCCAAGGGCAGGTTTTCCATGATCTGAGCAAAACCCAATATGTCAGCATTTTATTTTGAAGATGCATAATTTCACAATGAAAAATCTGCAATAAATCAGCTGACATTCCAGTGATTTATTTCATTAATCTAAGACATGGACGTCTAAAAGAAATATTATCTGCATACATAAATGCCACAGCCTTCAGATTAAATTCTTTATTGCCATGTTTATCTGCATATTCAAGTGTCACAGATCACAGATTTAACTTTCCTTTAACCTCTTTCATCTCAGTCTTCCCCTCCTTCTCCTCTCCACCTTGTTCCCCTCTTTCCTACTCTCTTTCTCTCTGTTACCATATATCACATTCTTTCTTTTCTCTCTGTTACCATATATCACATTCTTTCTTTAAAAAATAAAAGAAAAAAGAAAATCACAGGATTTGAGTACATTCATATGTTTTTGTACATATCTGTGCATTTTCAAGAACTTTGTCGAAGTTGATATTGCTATACTGCACTGGACTAATTCTGAAAATTCATAAAACTTTTCCTGGGTGTCCTCAACAAAGTTCAGGGTAACAGCAGGGCTTGAATCTTGATTCTGACAGTGATTACTCATAAAGTACAGTCCATCTGATACTGATTACTTGAGTCAATGAAAACTGACAAAACAAATGTAAATTTTTTTCAAACAATTAATCAAAATGTTAGCATTTTGTCTTGCGCAAAGTGTGATTCCACACTCACTGTAAGACTATTTTTGATATGCTATAACCTTTGGACAATCAGTGACTCCTTTTACTTTGCTCATGATTAAAGGTCTTTTAGTAACAGATCTTCATAAGCTCATGGAATATGCACACAGTTTAGAAAATGTTACTACGATTACACAGCCAATGACACCAATGTTTTGGGTTTTACTTTACGTTAAAGAGCTTTTCAAGCCTGGAAAATGCCACTGAATTTTTTATCGACGTTTCCACACAGGACTCTGTTGGTACTGTGGTTCATTTGACAAGGTTTCCAAAGCGGAAGGACGCTCTAATGTCCAGACACCCTCAAACAAAGGATATTTACAAACACCACTATTCATTAAATACTTATCAAAATCTGATAGAAGTTACGGCCTTTATACACTTCTGCTACCTTCCATCACACCTTTCTATCCACACCCCCATCGTTTCATTTCAGTATGAACCGTACACAGCCTATTTCCTTTCATTTTTTTTTCTGTCAGTCTCAACCTCCATGCCCCCTCCTGTACCACAGATCCAATGCCGCGCATTCCAGCTCCTCAAAACACAACCACATCCAGGTTTGTGCCTTACATCCAGCACTGGAACTCCAAAGGGGGCAATCAATATAAACTCCTCTTTGGTGTTCCACCAAGAAGTTACGCACTTGTGTTCTAGGTACATTCAAAGTCATTTCAGTGGTGTTCAGTTTCAGTTATCAGTTCTACAAAATCAATTTCGAACAACTTAGGCATTGACAACCTACTAAGCTTCTTCTGACAACAATGACTGCTTAGCCTTTGACAACAAGTTGCTTGACCAAAATATGCTTTCGCACAATGTTGAGAACCCTTCCAAGGATGTGGACAGGAATTGAACCCAGAGGACCAACGACACCTAAATGTGGACTTACAGAGCTGGTCCTGCTGACTCCAGCCAGTGACATCCTGCTGTCAAAGTCACTGTAGCTTGTGAAGCTGTCCTCCCCTGCAACAGAAAAGCCTAGATGGTAAAGCCGACTTTTTCTTTCCTTTGATTCATTGCTGACCATATAGGTAGTACCACTGCCTCCCTGTCAATGGTGAAAACACTTTCACTTTCACATTTTCTTCACATCCTCTTCCACTCTTTTTCCCTCTATGTCTCTGAATCTTGCACCTATCCGTGTTATGTGATTTCAAACAAGAAAGAAAGGAAGTAAGATTTTTAGATTTTAACTTAACAGCATTATGTAACAGCAATTATCAAACAACAGCACAATTACAGACAACAAATGATACATGTTAAAAGTCAAGGGTAAAAGAATATCTGAGACATGAGGCTGGTTCAACATTCATCCAAGGAAGACCTTAAGAAAGCATGTTCAAGTGCATTCATTCAGGTGCATGCAATAGAAGCGTACTTTAACGTTTAATACACTTCACTGCAAACACATCTTCTATTATCATCCAACTTGTACTGAAAGCGTTTTGTTCGAATTGGTATATCAGCAAGACTAAAGGTCTGAGTTTAGATGGATTATGATTATAATGAGGTTTACCAGCAAATTTCATGCTTTGTTTAACTTTCTTTCTGTATTTTTTTTCTTATTGGTGCTTGTCTAATAAAGAAATTTTATCCATCTCCCTACAAACATCCACCCTCCCTCCCTTCCACTTACCCCCCCCCCCCCCCCCCCACCTCTTCCATTTTTTACTCCCTAACCCCCCCCCCCCCTCCTCCCCCTTGTGAAACATTCCCCATAAGCAGCCAGCTCACCAGGAAGATGAGGGTAGTCCACACCGCCCACTGTACAACTCTTGAATTCCATCTTGTTTTCTGTCAGTGTCCCTGTCTTGTCCGAAAAGATGTACTCGATCTGACCCAGGTCCTCCGTGATGTTCAGGGCACGGCACTCCATGCGTTTGTCTGTCTCCTCATCGTAGAGTTCAAGGTCTTGGGTGATGAAGTACACCTGTCCTAGCTTCACCAGTTCCAGAGACACGTACAGCGGGAGAGGGATCGCGCTCTGTGGACACGGACACTACACAGTGTTACTTTCTATTTTTCATTCCTCAGCCAGAAATAAAGTCCACCAGTGCTGAAATTGTATAATATACCACTGCTTTTAATCCCACCTTTACAGTAGCCAGCTTCCGTCTTCAGGGTAATCTCTAAGCATGATATCAGCGTGCATATGTTTTATTTTCTCATCATCCATCCCACCAACACAGAATGAAAAGATACATCTGAAAGTGCGAATAGGACCCAGAGAAGTATTGTCCTCAACCAGTGGTGCAAGACTGCTCCCTGCTGGTTGGTTCAGCAGTTGAGGACAGTACTTTTCTGGGTCCTATCCGCACCTTCGGGTGTTTGTTTTTCTTCTCTTCTCTTCTCATCATCGATCCCACCAGCACAGACTGGCCTACTCTCCACCAGTAGATGGAATAGGGATTTAATGTGCCTGCAAGATTTTGCGTGCGAAAGACAATGGGGCGACTATCGTCTACCCAGACGTTAACTCGATGAGAAACTCTCTTTTCACCTGCCTGCTTTGGAACAATGTCTGATGCCTTACTCACTTGGCAAACCAGGCCCCACACAGTATTCTTACCACTGGCAATGACAGAATGTGGTGCTGGGTTCTGTTGAGTGGTATTGTGGTAATGTGGTGTGTGGTTGTGGTGTTGTTGTGTAATGAGTTGTGTTGTGAGGTACTGAGTGAATTAGTGTTGTGTTGTAATGTGTTGTGTGGTGTGATGTGTGTTGTTTTGCAATGTGCTGTGTGGTGTTATGTGGTGCGGTGTTGTGCTGTGTTGTTTTGAATCACTTCGCATTGTTGTATGGTGTGGTGTGGTGAGATAAGGTATGGTTTGGTGTTGAGATTTGTATTGTGTTGTGTTGTGCTGTGTTATGTATGAATGAGAGTTTCTGTGTACATGCATGCATGTGATTGTGCCTGCAAGCTAGCATCTGCATGTGTGTCTGTGTGTGAGTAGGTGTCTATGTATGAATACTGCATGCACATGTACAGGTTTATTATGTGAGCATGCATGCATAAATGAGAGCCAGGTTCTAGCACACAGCATAAACTTTGCGCACATTAAAGAGCTCACAGCAACAAAGTGAAAGATTGAAAGAAACTATGATTACCATACAAAGGTATATGACACATTACTTTTGGGGAGAAAAGAGACGGAGCTGAGATCAAAAGTCCCGATGATAAAGCAGCCTAAATATGTTACTACAGAAAAACTGGCATTCTAACTAAACAACCCTTAGGAACCTGAGGATAACTGTTCTTCCATGGGGAAGGCTGAGGGCTACGTAGGTCAAAGGTCCTGACACATGGATGGCTGTGGATGGGGACAGGAATTTCTGGCTGTCAAGGTTTTTCTCATATGTGCTTCATGAGCTAAGGGCACGACATCGCCCATAGATCCCTGCCCCTTCCCTCTTGATACATTTAAAACTTGAAACCACCACTGATTATCTGAGTCAGTCAGCAAAAGAATATAACTAGCATTGACACAGCCATTTCACAGCCAAGAAATACCAAAACATGCTTTATAAAAAAAATAACCAAAAAAACCCAAGCAAAGCTAGCTTTTTACTCCTGTTCTGTGCTCTGTATGTTAATGTACACCGTACCTTCAGCTTTGGTCTGGTACAATGCTACCTGTACACTGACATATGATGGATATCCCACACCCACACTGTTTCATTTTCATGCAGACTGAGCCACAGTAGCACCTTCTAGGCCACAAGAGCTGTTATTCTAGTTATTTCCCTTGCACCCACTTCCATCTGTGAACCTAACTGACCTTTGAAGTTGAAGCAGACCATCTTGTTGATCTGAGTTTGGAAAAAAGACTGATCCATATGCCAGCATTTATAAGTCAGATGAAGAATTGTTTTCTTTGTTTCCTTCTGCAGATTCAGTTTCTTCTGCCCCCCCCCCCCCCCTCTCTCTTTATCAACATTTAATATATGCTGGACTGTTTGTATCTCTCTGTTACTATTAGTTTTTGCTGCAGTGAGTCTTTTCTTTCCTGTTTGTTCAGCCTTCATATAGGAAAATGAAATAATGGACAATACCTTCTGAATGCAGTAATTGTATGTATTATTCAGACTTTTTTTTTTTTTTTTGAAGGAGGGAGGTGGTCCTGTCTGTTTCGGAAAGTTTTTCTTTTCAGGGTTTAGTACTTTTACTGACCTTCAATAGTATCAACTGTGGAAGCAAAGAAAAATGTAGGTGCATATTTTTAAAGAAAATTGTAGGTGCATATTTTTCTTTCTGTACATTTTGTCTGGATACTGCATGCAAGTTGCATTAGCAGCCAGTGACTTAATCTTGACAACCCCTGACCTGGAAGATGACGATGTAGGTCCAGAAGACGATGAAGCCTTGGAACAGGGGACTGTACTGATCCAGGTCACCAAAGGGAATGAAGGGAACCAGATTGGTGTTGTCTGTCAAACTGTTGTAGTCTCCCAGCCAGATGCCACTACCTGTGAACAGAATGAACACGGCATCAATGAATGCCATCATAGGAGCCAGTTCCCCGCCGTGACTAGGATGTCAGTGATGCCCTAAAGGTGATCACCACCCATTTGATGTGAAGAGACAGCCCTGTGTGAACATGTCACCGCTGAAGGAGGATTCTGCCTGTTCTCTTTATGGGCACTGTGCTTCATGCCAGGCTTGAGCCACTGCTCTTTCAAAGCGTGCACTCCCTCCTTGACAGCTACAAACCTGATGCTTTGATTTCCTTGAGATTCCAGCCAGCAACTGGAATGCCGCATGTGTTCAATGATGCCTTCGGGCTGGCTGTGAATTCTCTATTCAACATGTTTTCCTGTACTTGATGCCAGTTCACAGAATATCCTTTTTGGCATCAGTCACTGCAGCATTAGTGGTTAGCGTCACAGACTCCTGGTTTGGAGGTCAGGTTTCAATTCCCATCAGGGCCATTTGTTCATGTTTGTAGGATTTTTCTGCCCCAACTGGTTCTTATCAACAGTTGAGTTTGCTATGGGCTCAGTTGGGAACACTGGACCACACAATTGAGTTTCGTCCACTTAATGGATAAGCCTCTGAAAGCATGGCTCAAAATTCCTGACCAACACTGCTGGTGTCTGTATCTCTTGGGCCTGGTTGATGATGGGATATATTATGGAAGTAAGTGTTGTGTACCGCCCTGTCATGCAGTCTTGGACCAGTATGGAAATCCGTATGCCCTGTCTCTATCATCCTCATTATAAAAAAAGTCTCAAATTCTGTGGCTCTTCAGGCTCTGCTCTCATGATGCCTCAGTTTCAGGTGCCTCTCCAAATCTACGGCCTTGGTCTGATTCCATCAAGGTCGCCGGTATCAGCAAATTCATAGGGACTGTCATTGGATGGATGTAGAGGTGCCCTCCGCGTGACTCCGCAACTTATCAATTATTGTTGTCAGCAGGGGGTTTAGTAGGTGGCATCCTGAGTACGTTTGATCAGAACAGGCACCACTGAACATCACCGAAGTGACTTGGCAGCAGTGCAGTGACTCCCCTGGTGGGTTCCCTCCTGATGCCTTGATACTGACTGCTACCTGTAGATCGCCTGTGCCGGAACATCAGGCGGGGCTGTGGTTGTAGACGGTGGAGTCAGAATGAGTGGCATGGGTGCAATACCATTGAAATGGCACAGAATATGGGACAGAAAAAAAAAAAAGATTCTTTGGCTAGGAATTGTCTTCTGTCCTGACCACATGGCTATAACTCATTACAACTGAACTTTCATCAGGACAGCCCCAGTGCCTGAGAACGCAGTGCGCTGAAGAGTTTCTGTATTGGAGATTTGGTTGTCCTGAGACATACCAATGATGCTGTGGACACAGCCCAAATAAAACTGGTCAAGTGATTTAATCTGTTTGTCATAGGAAAAAATGTGCAAGAGGGGACTGAATCCATGAATTACTAAATGACTTTGAAAAAACAAAACACACACTCACAAACAAAAAAAATGACCCAACTAAAGCAGTAAGTGAAGCTATAAAGCGGTCTTCCTTTGCAAGATCTACAAATAAATTCTACAAAGCGTGTGTACACATCTTCCAATTTTTATTTTTTGTAAAAGCAGGGGGCTGGGGTGAGAAGAATGGGAGGGGAGAGATGTATGGCATATGGATGGAGGGGAGGTGCATGGTGAGAAGAATGGGGGGGGGGGGGGGGGGGGGAGACATGGCATATGGTACATGGATACCTTGTCTTCCTGTTTGCACAGTAGGAATAGTTTCTCCAAATGCAAATTACTTTCAAACTTGATTTATCAGCATACTTTGGCACAAATTCAAGCTTCCTTGTCAGTTTTTTTCCTTATATTTCAGGGCCTACAGTCCCCCACTGATGTTCCAATGTACTGGTAGTTGTCAAAGACTCAAACACAGCCTGATGTAATTTGTCATGAGAGTTAGTGAGAGTTGTCACTCTTTGGTCATAGTACACTAACACGATGGTTGTAAGCAGCAAACGCAATTACTGCTCAAGAACTTTTGTTTCTAAATTCCTTTTCCAATATTTTTCCCCCAGTATGTCATATTCATGAGTGGCATACACAGTGTGTTAAATGATATAAGTGAGCAGGTCTGGGTAAGGATTTAGCATTACTTGAAAGAAATAAATGAAAGAAGAAACAAAAGAAAGGAAGGGAAGAAAGAAGAGCAAAAAGGAAGTAAACAGGAAAAACAGAGAAACTACAGGATCAGCAGACAGTTTCCCTCAGCAAACTCCTGCAAAATCCTACTCTACATTCGCAAAAATATGCCACATATGTGTGTTAATACATGTAAATGGTCTTTATGTTGTTGTTTCAATTACTGGACACATTTACAATAGATATATGTTTAGCTTGGATGAAATGCTCTGTAAAAGAACATATATGGAAAAACTATAAAATATTTTGGGGAAAATATGAAAAATGTGTCAACTGTATGCATGGCCATCCTCTCCCTCTGTCCCTCCCTCCCAACTTCCCTCCCTCTCACTCTTTCTTTCTCCCTTTTTTCATCTCTCCATCTCAATCACTTCCCTACCTGTCACTCTTTCTCTCTCTCTCTCCCATTCTTCCTCTCTCCATCTCACCCTCTCAATCTCACCTTCTCTGACTCTCTTTCTGACTCACTCTCACCCTATTTCAAACACCCACCTATGGCACAGAAGAAGCACAGGAACAGGAGGAGGATGACACACCAAATGACGTCACGATTGATGCGGCGCTCCAACTGACTGCGTTTGTAGCGTGGTCCTCGGTTGTTAAGCATGGCCTTTGTCTCATGCCCTGCAAAGCAAAAAAAGTAATACAGTAATATTCTGCAAGAGTAAAACCCTGATCATGGCTCTTCCCATTCCCAACCAGCTTTTCCATGACTGATCTATTTTATTCTTAACATGCCTCACTGTCAATTATGAAATTATGATTTTGGTCACTCTGCAGTACTAGTTCTCTCTGTTTTAGACACTGATGAATGCGCACAAGCTTACTGGTTGAAGGCTAGCAATTTTGTGAAAAAATGTAAGGGAAATCTTTGATGAATCCAAAATTCTATACTTAGAAGAAAGGATGAATGTCATAACTGAAGAGAAGTGATCAAGTCCAGACTGCAGTTTCAATCCCCAAATTCTTTGATGTAGGAAAGCACTAGTTCCAAAATGAGAATCAAGAGGAAAGTTCGATTTTTTTTTCTCATTGGGAAAGTGGCAAACCCGGGAATTGCAAACATTGGAAATTTGGCAAAATGCCAAGATACTGACATACATAACATTGACTGGGACTGATTTTGTGATGCAAAACATACTGGTCAGTGAAAACATTTTCGAAAAGAAAGCGCTTGTGTTGTCTCTCCATCTGTGGCACGATGACCTCACTGCATCAAGCAAATGGCTGAGGTGAGTAGTGACCTCCCATTTATGACCTTTCCATTTTAGAGCCTTTAAAAAAAAAAAAAATTAAGCTCCTACCATAGGGGTACGACTAACACAAATTGTCTGCTATGAAAATGAAAAAAAAATTCTGTTTTTCTTTACATGCCTTGGAAACATTTCAAAGAGACTGTACATTCTCCCATGAGGAATAAAAATTATTGATTTTAGTATCCTTTTATTTCACTTTTCAATTCAATTCACTGAAAAAAAAAATCACATGCTGTAAGAGTGAGTTGCAAAGTGAGGTGACTGCAGGTGGAAATCTCAACAAACTCTAAACAGTACTTGTACGACTCTGTGGAAATCTCAACAAACTCTAAACAGTACTTGTACGACTCTGTGGAAATCTCAACAAACTCTAAACAGTACTTGTACGACTCTGTGGAAATCTCAACAAACTCTAAACAGTACTTGTACGACTCTGTGGAAATCTCAACAAACTCTAAACAGTACTTGTACGACTCTGTGGAAATCTCAACAAACTCTAAACAGTACTTGTACGACTCTGTGGAAATCTCAACAAACTCTAAACAGTACTTGTACGACTCTGTGGAAATCTCAACAAACTCTAAACAGTACTTGTACGACTCTGTGGAAATCTCAACAAACTCTAAACAGTACTTGTACGACTCTGTGGAAATCTCAACAAACTCTAAACAGTACTTGTACGACTCTGTGGAAATCTCAACAAACTCTAAACAGTACTTGTACGACTCTGTGGAAATCTCAACAAACTCTAAACAGTACTTGTACGACTCTGTGGAAATCTCAACAAACTCTAAACAGTACTT